>OZ010738.1:41226173-41826173 GCA_963932295.1 Tipula lateralis
GTAAAATGTTTGAAAAAATCCCCCATGGCGCAAACCAAGTAACGCTACCTTTCAAATAGTTATATAACCAGAATTTAAATGAAGATGGAGAAATGTCGACAAATAATAAATAAGATAGATTTTTTGTGGTGAAGCGGAAAATCCTTGAAAGACATTATTTGTGGACCATTACCACATGTGATAGTCGGATTTTAACAGCTGAACCCTCTTCTCTGGTTCATTTGCCGTGTGGATCCATGGGGCTAAGTATAACTTCTATTCGACTCAAAGTAGGTTCTCATTGCATTTCTGCTTCTTTTATATTTAACTTTAAATCAAGTTTAATTTTATAGTCTTAAACTTGAGAAAAATATACAATCATTTATATATATATATATATATATATATATATATATATATATATATATATATATATATATATATATATATATATATATATATATTATATATATATATATATATATATATATATATATATATATATATATATATATATATATATATATATATATATATATATATATATATATATATAAATAATTTTTATATGTTATACATGTTAACTTTGATTACTTTTTTATCATTTTAACTCTCGAATTAATTCAGTTTTTATCTCAATATTAAACAGCAATATGTATCCAATTTTGAGAAATAACGATTCTTTGTTTGATCATAATTTCAATTAATAATTATACTAACATTAAGAGTAAAAATCGCTTAATTTTATAGATTAGGTGAAAATCTCATGTCAAGAATAAAATTATTAAATCAAAACTGTTAGTTATGAAAACAAGTCAACTTTTTCTTGAACTAAGAATTTTTGTGCTTTCTCAAACTAAGAAAATAAATTTTAATTCAATAAGGTGTTTTAAAAATGAAATTATGTTTTATATATTTAATTTAAACATAATATTTTTTTATCAATCACTTTATTCTTGATTTTTTGCTAATTTGGAGTTTCTTGATTTATGAATTATGATTTCTTTAAGTTAGAATACTTTTTCTCTCAGTGTAATGACGAATGTGATAAAAAGATTTAAAAAGAATTTTTCACCATTTGATTACGATCGGTAGTGCGAATGAACACATCATGGCCTTCTGTTTCGAAGTGCAGAATTCATGCAATGTGCAGATGATCGATGATAGTCGATATGTCCTAAATTTGGCTGTAATGGTGTAAGGTAGGACGTAAACATGCAAACTGCGAAAGGGCTTGGGAGAAGCCTAGAAACTGTAAGTAAAAATTATATAAGTGTATATAAGAGATAAAACAGTACTTCTTCAATTTTTAAGAGACGTAACGTGAAGTTTGCAGCAATTTCATTCAAAACTCGACTTTATTTCTTTAATACTGAGCCATTTAACAATAGGCCATACATTTGTATCGAAATTCTGTAAAAAGTTGGCGTTTTTGTAGCTACATGACACATTATTAGTTGTTTATCGGTACAAAGAGAAATGTGTTTGTATATCGTTTTGAAAGATATTTCCAAACATATACTACACACATTAAAGCGCATGCTAGATAGGACGTTTTGAACATCACAAGATACTGCAATGGGGTTGACTATAGGACAAAGTTTTCCATTTGTTGAATCTAAGTTAGAAGTAACGTTATGGTATAAAAACCCGGATTTTATTATACGTATAGCTGATGATTACAGCGTTGATTCATCTATATGGTTTGTGTTAGAACTGTGCATTAAAGATAGTTATTTATGTTAGCTATAGAGAAGTAATAGAACTTTTTATAAATCTGAAAAGTTGTAAGCATCCGAAAAAGTCTTGTTTGTTTGTTTTTTTATCTTTTTTATCTCTACAATCTGTTTCGGGGCTCGAGGCACTCCCAACTCTTTCGCGGTTCGCTTATTAACGTCCTACCTTACGCCATTGCAGCTAAATCGAGGACGTATGGCTATAGGTCCGATTTACGTAGAACCATCTGCACATTGCATAGCTCCATGCCAGCCTATAGTACTGACATGGAAGATGGGTCGGCCCATGAATTCTGCACTCCAACAGGGGGTCATAGATGTGTTCATTCACACCACCGATCGTAATCGTGTGGTGAAAATCCCTTTGCCATCCTGCCCCTATCGGGATTCGAACCCGGTACCTCCCGCTACCACTGCACCATTTGGTCGGTATCCGAAAAAGTCATATAGATTTAAACTTTGAATGTACAATGAATTTATGACGCTAGTTGATGGTAATCCCTTCTGAATATGGTGCTGAAATAAGGTTAATTAAACGAACAGAAGTAGTGATTGGATTTAAATTCAACTGTGGGTTTTGGCTAGTAAATCAACTCGTTAATAACGTTATGACGATAACGATATTCAACAACTTCATGACCTATGTTGTACATTTTGATAGGAAAGATACAAAATCCAAACAAGAACTATAATAAACCATATAATCTTACTTAGTGGTGGTTAATACATATTATGATTGTGCACATCGCGCGCGTCTTATTATTTTGATTAATGATCTGATAATTTTTCCGTTTTGTTTCGCTTATTTACTGCACATTTATCATATAATTAAATATGTATGCGACTGTAGGAGCGTATAATGGATAAAATATTAATTTAATCAATTTTAATGATTTTGAAATGTTTATACATCTGTTAATGTACATACATACTCGAAAAGTATAATTCACTTGCAAATTTTTACATCTTCAAGGTGATCATGTGTACAATACATAGCGCAAATAAAAATGTATAATGATCATTTATTACAAGCAAACATTTGTTTGGTTTTCATTATTTTATTCCTTTAGGCCTTTAGGGTACGATCAACCTAATTTAATTATTTATATCCACTCGTGTATACATATATGTACATATTTATTTGTTCATAAGACAAGACATTTTTATGTATATATACATACTTGCATCTATACATAAATTAAGAATATATTTTAATAGTATCACACTATCATATCACGGTTACCGCTTACAGGTCAGCTGAGTTGATTGAGTGGGATCACTCATAATCATGTATATACTACATACATTATAGTGCACTGAGAGCACATTAAAAACATTTTAAGGTTTGGTGTCTAAGTTGAGGGTGGATCTTAAAACCGAAAAACCATATGCATATATATATACATAATACATAAAGTAACACTTTAATTACCTAATTAGTGTCACTTAAAAGTCTATTATTTTCGAAACTAACTAAAAAAAAATTTTGATTTTATTTCTTGTTATAAAGAAAATAAAATAAACTTAAAAATAAATGATAAAGAATTGAAGAAACAAGAATAAGAAAACATCTTAAATTTACATAAAAGAACTTAAGTTTATTACAGAAGAGAGTAGATCTTGATGGTCTCGAAAGAAAAAAAATCAATTAACTTTATGTGTTGTATAGCTGTACAAAAAATTATGTACAATATACATATTTAAAAGTGAGAAATGCTGCTTTTATCTATAAGACTAAGCATCAGGTACTTGAATTATTTGGTTTATTCATGAACACGTGGAGTGTTATTTATTATGTTGGTCGAATAAACGATGTGTTTTGAATTTAGGTTTAATATATTACATTCAAGATAATATTGGCCGTTGTTGCTGACTTTGACTAAATAGCGTCTAGTCGAGATCTTATTTACAATCTGTATTTTTTTGGTTATTATGTAGCTTCTTTAATTATTCGATTGAAGCAACTCTTGGTTCATACGTTACAGATATAAAAAATATGCATTTGTTCGTTCATAAATATTAAATGTGTTATATTTAAAACGCGAGGCTTATTTAGGTGATATATGAAGCTTTACGACTGACGAGATAATGTTGCACAACGATCAAGAATTGTAGTAGAAAGAGCATAATATATGATCTACTTAATTTCAGCTTTTTATAAGCAATGAGAAATTTAAGATGGTTAAGAGTTTTACAATAAGAGGTTTCATTTAAATATTTTAAAAAACGAAATCAATGAATGTTTATTTCATTGTAAAGAGGAAGGCATGGAATCAACATTTCAAAGCGATATTAGCTTTATGGTTGCCACGGCTACGCTTGTAGCACCATATCCTTTTTATGAAATTTTTCTAACAAATTCGCACATTTGTCTTTACATGTCCTCGATAACTTCACGAATTCCATATTTAAGGTCTTGAATCGATTGTAGAGCATTGACATAGACCTTATCTTCCACGTGGCCCCAAAGAAAAAAGTTTAAAGGTGTTAAATCACAAGATCTCGGTGGCCAATTGTGATCACCTCTTCGAGAAATAACACAGCCAGGAAACTTCTTACAAAATTGCGATTGTTTTGTTGCTTGTGTGGCGCCGTCTTGATGAAAATAAATGTCCTCCACATCAATATCTTCCAATTCTGGCCATAAAAATCGTTAATCATAGCTCGGTAGCGCAACCCATTAAGGGTAACAGTTGCACTAGCTTCATTTTTGAAAATGTAAGATCCAATCACACAGCCAGCCCAAAAACCGCACCAAACAGTGACACGTTGAGGATGGGGAGGTCAACAATCATTCTTGCATTTTCCGAGGTGAAAAAGTTCCTCATCAACACAATCAGTGAAGATATACGACGTTAATGGTGATCGATCGGCTAGAGTTTTTGTGCTAACTGAACTTTAAAAGCCCTAAGACCGACGTCATTAAGCAAAATACGGTGTAATGTCGTTTGTGGAATGTCGATTCCAAAGATTGCCGATGAGTCGACAAACCTGAGTTTTCTTCAACACTACGGGCTACAATATTCTGAGCTGAGCGACGCATAGGGTTTCGATTCTTCAAATCACTAACTTGTCCCAACAGCTCAAATTTTTCCACGAGTATCACTATTGCTGACCGAGAAGGTGCCTCACGACGTCCGAACAAAGTATACTTTAGTTTTGCGAACTGTGACAACATTTTCATCATTATTGTAGTGAAGTTTAACAATTTCAATGCGCATTGTTGAAGCGTGTATCGTACCATTTTTAGTAATGGTGTAGGTTTTATTTGTCGAATGTCGAAAGATGACAGCTTCAAAATTGACAACTGCCCAAATAACAAGATATTCAAAATAAACCTCTTATTGGAAAACCATTGCACCGATTGTAGCTTAGTGGTTAAGAGAAATTTTTATCATGCTGCCGATGATATAAAAATGATTATGGGTAAATACATTCGTTGGTCTGACCATCTAGAATGTGCACCAAATGTATTCATGGTATAGTAGTTTGGTCGTTAAAAATAACGTTTCAGAAAACCATGTTATATGTTTAATCTTTACCGTTGATTTGGACCAAAGCAATAATACACAAAGATGACCTATACAATCATCGCAATAATCTCAGCCCCATTAGCTTATCTTTGTAAATAAATCTTGAGATAGATTGAAGTTTACATCAGAATTCAAACAACGCTCATTTGTAAACATAAATGCAGCTAAAAAACAGCACTGGATTCTCTCAAGTGGTCGCTTCTACTTCAATACTGAGTATGATAAAATTCGAAAATGCTTAAATGTATCGTTATATTGGCTTATTTTGATGAGTTTTATATTCTGACATATCTAAGTTTTTTTTTTATCTCTACAATCTGTTTCGGTGCTCAAGGCACTTCCAACTCTTTTGCAGTTCGCTTATTTACGTCCTTACCTTACGCCATTACAGCCAAATCGAGGACGTACAGCTATAGGTCCGATTAACGAAGAACCATCTGCACATTGCATAGCTCCATGACAGCCTATAGTTATGACATGGAAGATGGGTTGGCCCATGAATTCTACTCTCCAACAGGGGGTCATAGATGTGTTCATTCACACCACCGATCGTAATCGTACGGTGAAAACTCCCTTTTGCATCCTTCCTCATTCGGGATTCGAACTCTGTACCTTCCAGTCCAACTGCCGCAGCTAGTAACCACTGCGCCATCTGGGCGGTCTAAGTAAAGTTATACCTCTTCTGGAATTCGGTCTATGTTAAATATCTTTGCATCAATGTCGTTTGCATCTGATACGAATTATCACTATTGATTTGATAACATCAAAAATTATTACAATCATGGTGGAGTTTCTTTAAATTATTTTAAGTAGAAACCAAAAGTAGACTATTTTTTCCTCCTTGACAATGTCTTTCAAACTAAACTGATATAAAGCAAGTCATACAGGCTCATTATCATGTTAATCTAAGGGTTACGCTAATATTAGAATTTACCTAATCGCATGGAATTTTTCAACGGTCATTAAACTCGATCTGTAAGGCACTTCTGACCACTTCTAGCGAAGTAGAATTGATATACAGCTACAAATGATGGTCAGTTATATTTCTTGTGTTGTAAAGGATGTTTTTTATATAGTTACACAATTTAAAATAATAATAAAACAAAGAAATATATTTTTAATATCAATGAAATGGGCTTTATTGGATAGAAACTTTTATAACATTAATGTTTAAATATGATTTCCGACATATGACGACCAACGCCGCAATATCCTTTCGTAAAATCTTCCATAGGACACAACCCCAGTTACTGAGAACGGCAACGAATTGATTGAATTGGTCCTTCTTTAATGCTTTCCTGTACAGAGGCTCAGTTTCTTTAGTGCACACTGTCGGCGTCTCACGGGATGCACATTATCATTAACAGTAAACGTGGTGCGAAAACGATCTTTTGTTATTCAAATTAAGCCGCTCTGAACTAGGATTATGTACGCCATAAAATAGACGAAGTATACGATAAGTTTGACGAACAGAATCATTATTTTGATAAAAAGTTTCAACAATTTTCAAGCGTCTATCCATAATGAAATTTCTTTTGTAAGTCTATCCAGAATGAAATGTCAAACCAAACTAAACGCAATTATCTGCAGCTGTTGAATGGGTTGTCAAATAAAGCAGTGTTGCGAATTCATAGTTGTGAACCTCTAAAAACAACACTACAAGTATAGCCAAGACTGGATACTTTGTGGTTTAACCAGATATTATAGGTTATGTTGAGTGACTGCTACAGCACACTTAGACCGGTGATGGTCCGTTGTGATACCACAGGATCTTACTTCCCTATTACTTTTATGAGAACCATTTTGAGCTACTTATGTAGCGTGCTAAATCTCGCACCTTAGTTTTCTAGATCAGAGAGGCAGCCCATTTAGAACCTACCCAAATATTCATGAAAAGCTCCACCTTCAAGAAAAGCTTTAGCCTGTCTCAGCATATACTGACGTTTTTGGAAGCGACTTTTCTGTACAATCTGATAAGTTTCTTAAAGCTTCGTTTGTTACAGAGATTGTCAGAAGTTGAAAATGGTCCCAATGACGTAACACTGAAGATTCATCGTTATGTCGGACTGCAGAACTTAACCTAAGCTAGTATTGGCGATATGCGATTAGCGTACATTCTGGATGGATGATCAGTTTTAAGTTCTGATTTCCAACCATCCGCAGTTAAGGCTAAATATTTAACAAATACGATATTATCTCGATAATTTTAAACTGTTTAGATATATTATTTGTAAATTTAAATTGTAATTCGCATTTAGATGTTACTTATCGTCTTCTTTTTCGTTTGCAAATTTTTCTTTTATTTATACCGTATACTCGTATATATACAGTTACAGACCATTTATATTGTCTTTTATCATCTCTATTATTTATATAACAATTTCCTTACATATACATATCGTACCGTCTCTTCTCTTTAACTATTAAATTTTCTTACGTTCTTCGTTTTGTTTTATTATTACAATTTTATTTTTTAAGAATTCTTAAGTTTAATTCAATTGAATAGAGATGAAAACAAAAAAGATACAATAATATATTTATAAGATTAAAGTAGAAATAAAATTACAAAAACACCTTTTCCAGATTCCTTTCCTTTAGATATATACACATACACTCGTGCACATACGACGTTTTCTACCTTTAAGATTTTATTCTTGAGATTAGAATTTGTTCAATTTTTCCAACTGTCGATTGGTTTTGTTTTGTTTGTAAATCGAAAGGCGCAACAGATAGTTGTTGCATGTGAACATCGAGGATATATGTGTATCATCATTATTATTATAATAATAGTTATGATATGGATAAATTCGAGTCTAAATCATTTTCGGTGAGATCAACGAAAACCCGAGAAGAAATAAATTTGGTCATTGCCAAAACAAAATCAAAGGGAATGTCCGAATTGTCGGAATCTTTTATAATATTTTGTTTCAAGTTCAAAGAAAATATAGTATGTGTGTGTGCGTCTATAGACTCATATATGCTCACAAAAGAAGAAAATTTAAAATGTATGTAAGGTGAAGGCGAAGAAGATGTTAAGAAAACGAAATATCTGTTAAGTAGGTGCTCGTATATATGTGATACGTTTCTGTTGGTTCACTTCTATTACCTGTATTCGGGTACTTGAATATACATATATACCTATATATACGAAACTGTCAACAGGTAGGTAGTTTTGCGCTTTCAAACAATTATGTTGTACATACATATTATAATAATGCAATCCCATTCAATTCAAATTTTAAACATGCTGTGTGGTCAAACATAAATCGATTGTAAAATGTTCATTAACCTTTTAATCTGTCGTACTCGTACACATATACATGCATACAAAAAATTGAATTACGACAAATTTTATTTCGACATAATCCCCAGTTTTTTTATGGGAGATACCCCGCCACACCTCAATACATATATATAGTGTACACTTATTTATACTAAAATTGACCTTTTTATTCGAGTGTGCGGGTATTTATTGTATATGAATACGCGTCTTTAAGATAAGGTAAAGAATGTAAACATTGATTTTATTATAAACGAAAATACAAGAATAAAATATAAGGCGCATAAAGCACGCGACAAATAATAAATGGCGACATTTGTGTTGTTACGACATTGCCGGAAGAAGTAATCGTAGAGTAATATTGGAGTGCATTTCGGATTTATAGAAAGTTGACTAGTATAATTTATTAAACATTTGTTTACAGGACAGAAGACACTACTTCTTATTTTGCCCATGACACTTTTGGCATTCCGATGAATAGTATGTGATGAGACAAATTGACAAAATGAAATGTCGTTTGTTATTATACATTAGTCAAAACTCGTCAACATATCTAGGGATGGATCTATCGATGTTAAACTATCGATAAATTGCATGTCAAGAAGATAAGTAGAGAGGTCCGAGAACAGCTAACGAATACATTATTGGTTTAAAATCAACATAGAAATATTAAGACAAGCAACCCTGCGCAATGAACGTCAAAGAGCGCTGCTTAGTTATACCCAAACGTTCATGCTAACCAATTGCTATTATTCATTTTCTAACGATATAGTTTTGATATGACTGACGATGAAGAATACGATTTATTTTTAAGAAGCAGGATATTGATGTTGAATCTAGATAAAACAAAAATAAGATTTTCATAAATATTAAGAAAATTTCAAATAATGAACTTTTATTGTATCATATTCATAAGGTGAAAATGAGCAAGAAATATGCCATAACTATAGTTTCGTCAATTTGAAAGTGGAAATTTTTATGCGATATAGGCCATAAAGTCCTATATACCAAGACATTAAGTTTGTGAAACCGGTCAATAAGTATGTCTGTCGGTCTGTTTCTATCTTTGCAATCTTTACGACCTACTTTACGCCATTACATAGCCAAATCGAGAACGTACAAATATAGGTCCAATTTACGTAGAATAATCTGCACATTATATAGCACCTTGTAGCGTTATAGTACTGACATGGAAGATGACATATACATGTGTTCATTCAAACCACCTTTAACTTGCAAACATCTTTTACTTGCAAAACATTTCTTCCTATCGGGATTTGAACTCCAGTATCTCCTCCAACTGCTGCAGTTTTAACCACCGCGCCATTTGGTCTGTTTGGCCAATAAGTTTCTTGGCCATTCAACTAAACGTATCGCTTATATAATAATATCCTTATCTTGAGGCAATAAACCAGAGTTGTGGTAGATATATTTTCAAAGTCCCAGCAAATTCTCATTGGACATTGTTCTTTGAACAATCACATGTGCTGGTTGAACAAATTTGGAAACAGCCAACACTTTAAGCAGATAAAGATGGAAAAAGATAGTCCAAGATTTTTAATTAATATTTTAAACATGCATATTTTTATAAATATATATTTTGTAACTATATAGTTTCTTGAGACATTCTCTTTAATTGAAAATTTTTGAGTTAAAGTAAATTGTATCAAACACCTTTGAAGAGCGATCTTTTGTAACAGTCAATACTGAAAAACTGTACTTATTAAATTTGACAGTTTAAGAAATTTTCAAAAGTACTCGCATATGTTAAGCGATATATGCAATGAATGATCGAAAAGTAAGACTAAATAGTACACGCTAGTCTATGATGGTTCAACTTATCACTGATCTTCTATGACTCATGAGACGATAACAAAGATAACTACTTTTATGGTGACATTCTTTCTATATCGTATGAAAAAGTTTACTCAACTTTGGTTTATGTAAGCCATAGTCTGTCTATAGGCTTAGACTCTGAAATGTTTATAATTGAAGCTATCTTGTCTGCTTGTTTCATCATGCTGAATTAAACAATAATGTTGGAATTATTACTTATATAGTCTATAAATCAGTGTTGGCATTCCGGTATTGTAACGGAACGAAATAAAGGAAAAACGAGAATTATTCCCAGTAACGTTATTTGTACCGGTATTATAATAATAAAATTGGGAATAATGTTACTTTGTAACCTTACAATTTATATATTTTGCGTTATTTGGGTTGTCCAGCGAATCATATATTTAGCGAAGGAGCTTTGGTTTCTGAAGATATTTTATTTTCGTATCTGAAACAGAAATTCATCAACTCCGCAAATAATTTAAATACACACACGATTTGTCAAGCAAATCAAATTTCTGCGCTGCTAAATAACTTTGATAAAGTAAAGATGACTCTTCCCAGCAACCTTAAACTTTATAGTTTAAATTTTCAGGATCATTCGAAAAATTCACGGCGCAAGCTTGTGTGAAGGTCATGATTGATAATATTAAATTAGTTAAGCAAACTTTTAATCAATCTATGTAAATTTAAGTTCTATTTGATTTTTTAAGTAACGTACCAATAACCGCAACGATAACGAGATTTAATTCGTAAGTATAACGAAATTAATAACGTTACCATTTTTTCCGGTATGCCAACACTGCTTTAAATCGATAAACAAAAGGCGAGTCTTTTATATATTGGAATAACCAACAAACATGTTTCATGTTTGATTAGTTTAGAAATTTTCCACGACTTCTGATTGTGGAACATAAATTTTATACATTTGTTGAATTTTGGAATTTGATCTTTCAACTTTTAAACCATTTCTAATAATCTAAGTTAAGCATCCATCGTGCTTAAGAATTGAACGTTTAATGCAGTTCTGTGATGAAAATTTTGCATAAAGAACTCGGTATGAAGGTCTACGAAGTTCAATTAGTGCATGATCTGAAATATAATTGCTTATTAGGCTTATTAGGCTATAGAACGCTTGGAATAAAATAAGCTTTTATGAATCCATGATAAGTGTTACGCTTACCAAACTAGAGCCTATCAAAAAGAAGTAACTATAGGAAGACCAAATGAAACCCAGCCATGGAAGTCTTTTGAATGAAGTTGATCTCCATAATTTAGAACCAAATTAAATTATAAACTTTATATAGAAAAATTCATTGTTATATCATTTTCGAACATAGATGGATTGTATAGCTTGGTAACTAGATGCTGTCTTTATTTTATCTGTTTTGGATTAGTAATTCTTTTTATTCATGGATTAGTAATTACTCATAGGCTGTTAGTTAATAATTTTAGGGTAGTGCAAACGCTCGAGTGCATAGATCAGCAAAAAATTATGCTATACGCCCAATTTCTTATATATAGCAGTGTATTCACATTCCGTGATAAATATTTTTATATCTTCTGAAGTGTAGGGTAACACTTCTCTAATTCTTAATAAAATACATAGAGTGATTGAGGTACAAGTATATATTACAAACAACTCCTATATATTAGATATGTAAACTTACTTGAAATGCGTCTTGAATGAATTGTACTCGGATTGTATTTGTACATTTTGAAGTACAACAGCATTTCATTGGAACAGATTAATAACTAATCGAATCGAGTTTTTCGCCGTTTCATGTTCGATTTTCACAATAAAAACTAGTTGTGTATATAAGGATTCGTTGAGTTTGACCACCTAAAACGTGCACCAAATGGGATTAATGGTTTATACGTTTTCAGTTAAAACACGGTTAGTGGCCTTTACGGACTTGAGGACTTAAAAGGTCTCGGACAAACGAAAATCTCTATAATTGTATTTACATCACCAAAATTCAATCCAATCCAAAAAAATATAATATTATCTCTGGTCATTGTAGCGTTCACAACATATGTACAAACAGTACAAAAATTATATCATTGAAATACAATGAACTCATGCCACAATAGAAAATATTATAAAATCGAAAAAAACAGTTTCGATTCAAATTCTGTAATTCGCTAGAACTGTTGCAACAAAGCCTTACAAAATATAGAAACAAAATGCAACATACATCTAGTCCGGTCGCATATGCCTGATGAGATGGATTTGATTTTTTCGATCACACAGCAAGTCAATGACGTCATCAGCTCGAAACCCTGGTCCTAACGAAGGAACATTACAGATCATACATAACATTGATGCCCCATACATCTTCATAAAACAAAAAACGTCTTCAACGACTGGTTTGATTAGATGTAAATCAATGCTACTTCGGAGTTTAAAAGGTAACCCCCATGAGCTGTCACATTCACAGCTCTATCCTAGTTTCATTAGCATTATCCTGCATCATTGTAGTGTTTGTTTTTTTCTCTATTCTCAAATTAATGTAGTTTACCTGGAGAATCATGTTTGTCAGGTTATTCAGCTCTTTCTGAACAAGCATTAATATAGCTTCGTTGGTTAAAAAGTTAGAGGTTCTTTTTCATCCTCATTATGAGTGTATAGATATTAATTATGTACCTTCTTGATTATGATTGGAATTTAACAACAACTCTTCTACTTCACAATTCATCGAACGTTGATTATATCACCTCTATAGTGTTTTCGATATGTTGTTTATATTGTAACGCGTTTTTGTCATTATTAAACAAAATACTACATCATAATGTTTTTAAGACACTATCGATTAAATCACGCCAAGCAGTAAGAACTCCAAAAAGTTGACAATATTGCATATTTAATATTAAATGTTTTGAAGGCCGTCCGTGGCATCTTCTTGGAAATCAAGTGTAATATTTTTTTTATCACTCCACTCTGGCACATCAGATCTTTAATAAAACAGACCTCATAATCTGTATGGCGATTTTAATAAGAACCAGCAATTCATTTCATTCCGACTGCACTTCCCGTACATATGATAGATCCGTTGATCGACAGGGACGATGAAAAACGTACAATAACAATGATTCTAAATTGCTATTTAAAATGTACTAAATGAAACCGACAGCATATAAAATAAAATTCCTTTCATTAATCCCGAAAGAAATTTGATACTCTGTATATATCAAAAGTCTATAAATATCATCATGGGGTTATACGCATTCAGCATTCTCATATTTTTTATGTTGTAACTTTTTTTGTATATAAAAAAATGTTTTGTTGTAGTTTTAAGTCCCTTTTTCAAAATTAATACTCTCTAGTCCCGGATACCCTTATGTATAATATCCATATAATAAATGTTGTTGTTGTTATTTTAGATTCCAAATCTGAGATATTATCGAATAGATCCGATTAAGTATGATGATTTTTAATTCAAGTAGCCGACTAAAGAGCTAAAATTGTCAAATTTAAAGTTCTGTGTTGACCTCTGGAAATGAGACACGAATTAAACAAACAAAAAACATAAACATAACAAAATATTCACATGTGAATTTATAAATAAGAAGAGATAATCGAATACGTAAATTGTATATACTTATTTCGTTTGCAACGTATATTCATACTATCTCGTTCTAACTTCAACACCGAATTGTACGAAATTATATATAGGCCCCGCCCAGCTCCCCAAACCCAAATTGTAAACCACACACAAGAAGAATATTCACATTATATAATTTTCGTTTTTCCGTACTTATTGTTTCGCCATCTCGTTTCATACGTATAATGAAATAGATATATACGTTCGTGATGAAATAGCAGATGAACTTTTTGTGTACATAATGAATGAAAATTTTCTTCAGTCAGTTGTTTACAAATATTTCGTGCGGTAACATAATATTTGATAAAGCAAAAGCGTCATAAATAGTATATTTTAAGGTGGAAATTGTGTTTTCCCAAACAGTGAGTGGTATAATTTTTCGTGTGGTATAAAACAGTTTTATTGTGTGTTTTTTGTTTTGAGTGATTTTTTGGTGTTTCAAAAAATTTTGAAAAAATGAGAAAATGTAGAAAGAAAAATCGTTGAAGTGTTTATATAGAAAGATATAAAATTTTAAAATAATTGTGAGTGGAAAATATTTTTGAGGAGTAAAAAACGTGAAAAATAGTGATTAGTGAAAATGAATTTAATTAAGTTAAGCGTTATATTTTGTTTTAATTTTATGTACTGTAATGGACTACAAGGAATACCGTCATGGATGTAAGTGTACATAATATTATAAATTACAACATTGATACCTAAATACAATATATAACTCAAATTTTTATATAATCAATGACATACATTTATTAAACATGTATATTAGATTGATTTGATCTTGTTATGCCTTGTTATTTTGATTTTGGTCTCCGTATTGCCTCTTCTATACATTCCGTACGTATATATTAGAACGAAGCACATTTTTCACAAAATATCAGCAACAAAAATCTTCAATTTTCGAATAAAGAAAATTCATTGATATTTTATCATCTCATGAGGGATGAATTGAATTTTACGAAATTGAGCTTTTTTGGTTTGTTTTTGTTTTACAGTTGGAAACTGTTCCAAAGTTCTAAGAAATTTTGGAAAAAGGTTTACCAATTTTAGAAAGTATAATTTTTATTCGATTTGTATGGATATTGAATGAATGCTGCTCGTATATCCGCAAATGTGAATAGTTGGATGTGACGCACTAGACTATATACCTATATATGTATAAACATCTTCAAGTCGTTAGAAAATTCTTTTTTCAAACACCAACAACTAAGACTTGGACCTTAACTTTATTATATAGTCGGATAATTGATGTTGTGTGTTTTTAGTAAGATAAATATCCAAAATTAAGTAACCAAACCACTTTATAAATTCGAAGAAAAGTTATAATTTTCTTATAATTAATAAGAGTTTGATTAATTTTTTATTTTATACTTATAATAACGGTATTTAAATTTAATCCGACGAGGTTGCGATAGTATTTTAACCTTTTGAAAATGAAAACATGGAGTTCATTTTAAATAATGAAATTAACGTAGGTGATATACATCAACGTAGTTTTTTGTCAATTAGTTAAATAATTTACTAAGCTTGGTTCATGGGGATATATCCTTATATGACCTTAAGTTAGATCTTTTTTAATAAAAGTCAAATGTCGATCTTTTTGGAATCAACATTTTGTTCGAATTAAAACAAGATTTCACTGCTAAAGCTTATTTCGTAAACTTTATAAGTTTAAAGCTTTAAAACAATTTTTTCATAAGATAAGAAACCAAACAAAGTTCATACGTATATATAATGAAATCATTTGTAAGTATATTTTACAATCGGTTGGAATAAAGAAATATTTTTTATAACACTTGTTACAGCATTGAAACGTACTAATGCTGATTATAGTTGTTGTGGTACATTCATATTTAAAACTATTTTTTTGGGGTTGCAATTATAATTTCTATTTTTTATATAGTTTTTTTATATTGTAAAACGAAACAATGTTGGTTTTAAATTTCGAAAAGAGCGTATATATAGGACGTTTAAATATATAAGGAAAGCTTCTTCGAGAGTTGTCTAGTATTAATACACATTTGTGACATTTTGACCCTGAAATAGTTCGAGATCCTTTTCTCCATATAACAGCTTGTGAAAATATAGTTCCGCAGTTTTAATGTATATGTGTAATGAAATCTCTGTACAATTTAAACAACCTTAAACTCTCGTATGCGACTGTTATTAAACCCCGATTTAGACAAAAGCATTAGAACCAATTATTCAATAATACAGCAAATTACGGTAGGACTTTTTATAATGGACATTAATGAAAAGTTTAAGGATTCTCACATTAATTATATAAAATCTTAAATTCTTGCCAAATATTATTTGGGTGGTTCGAATGTTGCATAACATGTTGGGTCTTTTGGCCATATTTGCTTCAAATCGTATTCAACCTTTTGAAATTTTCGATAAATAATTTACATACACTTCTACGATATGATATCGATATTGAATTTGTTCATTCGCTCTATTTGCGTTAAGGGGATGGTTTATTATTCCCGACCACAATGTTTTTCTGTTAATTTAACCAATGTATCGCAGTTTATATTGATTTGATATTAAGTTGTAGCTTACAAAAATAAAAAGGTAAAGTATATGTCTGCTGTTTGAAAGTCAGTCGGCAGTAAAAATTACACTGTAAAACTTAACAACGATAGTCAAGCGACTTTCATTTAGATAATCTAATTTAGGAAATCTTTTAATACATAATAATGTTAACAATACAAAATAATTATGGTATACTTAAATGTTATCCTATTTTTCAAGTGAGAGTTTAAATGGAAAAACTTCTTTCATTTTTAGAATTACGATAAGAATGTAAATGAACACATTTACGAACTTCCGTTTGAGTGGAGAACACTTGGGTCTATATGTATCTTCCATGCCAGTAATATAGTCTGATATGGAGCAATAATTTTTTGGTCTTATTAAATCGGACCTATAGACGTACGTCCCTGATTTGGGTTTGGTGTATTATTTATGTTATAAAGTAACATGCATTACGACTTTACTTTATAACAAATTTTAGTGAGATACTCATTTTAGCCAACGAAAATGGTTCTCTGTCTAGATGAATAAAGTGTCTGATCGATACATGTGATGCATATGGCACATATTGGGTTTCGTCTATAACTTTTCGTTTTTGTATTAATATAATATTATCTAAAACACAACATTTATTCGATTGTCTTTTGTTTCCATAATTGATCGTGATTTTTGAATCACGTATGACAGAATACTTATTTACTTCTTGCGAAGCTGGAAATCATAAATCGAATGATTATATACGAGGGGAGCAATAAAAGTTTGCTTAGTAGGCGACTCTTACATATTAAAAAAAAAAATAAAAAATAACAAATCCTTTGCAATTGTTTTATGAGACCTATCAAAAATTCAGAACGTTTAGTTAAAATGGACATCGGTTAAACTAAAGCTACTACATATATACCAAATTGCATATGCAACGATTGCATCGCCTCTAAAGACTACTTCTACTGATGACGTTACTATGGCTCTGTTGACGAAGATCCACGATTGACACAAGAAATTATTTCTGATGAATTAGCTTTGTATACCTTGGCTGTATCGCGAATATTAAATAATCATCTGGTACACACGAAAAATCTGCTCGATTGGTTCTATACGAATTTTTAAATGAGGCTCAAAATGAGGCCCAAAATGAGCCTTGAGTGCATATTGCTATGTTTTTTCTAAATAAATTCGAAAATGTTCACTCTAACAACTTTAGTAAAGTCGTTCCTGGTGACGAATCTTGGTTCATAAGTACGATCCGGAACTTAAACAGTAGTACATGGTATGGAACCCAATAGCAAACCCACCCGTAAAAGCTAAGCAACCAAAGTAATGATGTCAATTTACGTCAACTGATTAAAACATGTACCTGCTATTCCCCTGGAAAAGGGTCAGACAGTAACTGCAAAATGGAATACCGAAGACTGTTTACTAATACTTTTCAAAAATTTGTTGAAAACCCGAAAGAATGAGGATTTACTATTAGCAAACTTTTGTCACTCCCCTCGTATAAGCTGCTCATACGGGAATTCAATACTATAGACACAATACTATATAGATATTATAGTATTGAATCTATAGTATTGAATTCCTGAATTAGTATTGAGTTCGTTGTGTACTATTGGTCTGGTATGATGCAGTTCCGTCGAAGGTTGGAAGTTTTATTTTGACTGGTACGACTGCACCTCTTTGTAAATACACCCATTGTTTTCAGCTTGTGGATTTTATTGCACAATCCGTTGGTTTTTATATTCACTTCCCTTTCTGCGAGTGCTCAGAGTTCTTTGAGTTTTCTCATATTTTCTTCGACGGCGGACACTTTGGACACGCATATATGTATCCCAATATCTTATACTTGTTTTTCCAGCCGACCAAACTGTTTTTCTTGTTGTTGTAACAGCTATTCTTTGAAAGACGTAGTGTATACTGTTCTTGCTGATTTTGTTGCTGCTTAGCAAGAATGTCGGCGATTTGCTTCTTTTGTTCTGGTGTTTTTTGTAAATCAATTTAAGATTTTAAGGCGAGGTGATAACTTACTATGAGATTGATGACGTTTATAATTATACCTTTAAATATGAAGTTTTACAAATACATTTAAACCAATAAATTGTTTTTGTAAGTTTAGGAAGAGTTAGGAAAAACTTCAGTCTCTTGAAACGACTTCAATGCAGATTATTTAGCTCAACTATACATGATCTCAGATTATTAAATATTTATAAACTTTACGTGTAATGTTTTCGACGTACACCATATACGAAAATGTGTTATTGGTCATCCATATAAATTTTTACAATGAACTACATACACAACGCGATCGAAATTACTTGAAGTATCCCTTTGAGCTGTTAGATGTGTTAAAAATATGAATATAAAGGTGTCCACAGTGAAGGTTCCACATGATTCTATAATCTTATATATATATATATATATATATATATATATATATATATATATATATATATATATTTATATATATATATATATATATATATATATATATATATATATATATATATATATATATATATATATATATGTATATTTATATATATATATATATATATACATTTATATATATATATATATATATATATATATATACATATATATATATATATATATATATATATATATATATATATATATATATATATATATATATATATATATATATATATATATATATATATTTATATATATAAGACATAAAAATATAACGATCATCTTTTTATTGTTCAATTAACGTTACTGACATATTTATGATATTCAAAGTTGATTATGATCATGAAATCCACATTTTTACAAAAATCCAATAAATTAAGAATAAATATATAAATACATAAATGAAAAGTAAAATAAATGTCTTTGCCATAGCAGCCAATCCCTTTAATATACCATTAAGCGAAGAACAGAACAACAACAAATTGAATACAATCCGACTGTCTGGTGCGGTGGTGAGTGCATTAAGATAAGGAGAAAACCGGTAATTTATATAAAAATGTACCAGATTACAGTTTATATGTTCATTTGAATTTTTCTTTAAAATATATTTGTTGTTGTGATCGCATTAACGAGAGATCATGTAAGTATACATTTTAATGAACAGTTCCATACAGATGTCACTGCGCGGTGTATGATGTATGTAAAATTTGAATGATACAAAAGTATTTTTGAAATGCGAAAATTAGCACGTTCTATATATAGTGAGATGCACAAATGATTCTATGTATATAAGGTTTGTACTATATATAAGATCGTATCCTGTTCCCATATATTATGAGAATGAACCAAATTACGTGTTTGTTAATTAGCAATATGAGACTTCATGCATGAATATATATGTGCGAGTATGTAGATGCGATAATTACATAACATATCCAAAATGACTATCATCATGCAACTCTAAAATAGTAAAATCATGATGGTTCATATTTAGTTAATAATCACAAATATATTATATAACGTCTAATTATAGGCTAAACTATTTTTAGTTCTCATGTTGTCTATATATGTTAGACATACATATAATACGAGTAGTTTAACGTTGTTAATGTTGAAGATGATGATGGTATATTGTGTGGTGGTTATAATGATTGTGGTCGCTAGAAAATCTCTTTGTTGTACCTTTTCATTTATAAGTTTTTAGATTCGAATACCTATTGCCTATATACGAGTATATATTGTCTTCTCGAAAGGTAGTTAGTATATATATTACGAGTAGGTCTATTATTATAAAAATTTTTCGGTATTTGAAAATGTATAAAGAAACCCGAAAAATGAAGGAGATAATCCTCCAATTTTTCATTATGATGTAGACAAAAAAAATTCCAATCCATCGACCTTAAGGTATTTTAGAGAGGTGTATCAAGTATATAATAAAGATTGTGTGCGGTGGTTAATTGTATGATGTCATCGCAGTTGGTTTTTATTGTATGTATTTAAACTGTAAAGTATATGATAGTATCTTAACAGTGGAGTGGGTGGAAATTAGCTTTGTTCGATATTGCTTCCGCAATAAATCATTAGAGGAAATTGGAACATTATGAGTTTTTGTATGTTGTTTTCTTGACTATACAGTAAAATATAGGTATGTTTGAAACTTCTGGTTTTGTAAATATTGGATTTTTGTTGAATTCCTGCAGTGCAAACACCATCAAAACACACTAGTTATCTATATTAAGGTGCTACAGATCATATATTTACTCAAGTAGTTACTGGTGTGGTATCTAATGGGTGATCCAATAAGAGCTTCCGGAAGTTTATTTTTTAAAATAAAAAATTGAATAATCAAAAATTGTAGTTGTGGCGTAAGTTCGGCTTATGACATTTAATGTTTGAAAATAATTTCTTTTACTCTTATATGATCCATTATATGGGTCCGATTTTCAGCACTTTCGAACATTTCGGCCAATATTCCGTTAATTACACGTGTTATGGTTGTCGTTTATCGATATAATCGATTGTGGTTTATCGATATAACCAAATGATTTCAGATACCCCCATGATCACATGATGTTGGGGCCACCGGTCTTTCTCATTACATTTTTTTTTCAATAAATCTATCGTTTAGTCTGCTGTGCACATTGGACCATCCTGTTGAAACCACAAGTCGGCTACACCAATATCTTGAATTTATGGCAATTAAAACCATTGATAATTGCTCTACGCCATTGACGTTTTTAAAGAAATACGGTGCAATGATGCCACCTGCCCATAAACCGCACCAAACAGGGCATTTTTCAGGATGCATTCGAATCTCTTGAATCTCTTTGTGGCTGTACATCAGCCCGAGTACATCAATTTTGTTTGTTGACTTATCCATTGAGCCGAAAATGAGCCAACTTAAAGCAATTAAGTTGTTTCTTAAAATCTAGCCGTCCAGTAATATGGTTTTTAACTCGGTTGCACACTCCTTTAATTAACTTCACAATTAAATAATAATATTATGTCTTATAATAAATCAACGAAAATTAAATTTTAATTTATGACAATTATTTCATGGTATAACAATCTTAATAATGTGAAATATTTAAATCATAACCTTCTCAAGCGTAAAATTTATTTTATATTTCCCACTTACGCTTGTTTTTTTATATCTCTACAATCTGTTTTGGAGTCATAGATGCGTGTTCATCCATATCACCGATCGCAACTGAATTATGAAAAATGAAGTCTACCTATTGGATTTTAAACCCGGTTCCATTTAATGTTTACTATATATAACCTGTTAGGTTGTAGCTCTCGAGTTCGATTCTCGCCGTTGACCAATATAAACATGCTTTGGATGACATAAAAAAAAGCGATTGTGTGTAAAAGCATTCTTTGGGCTTGACCACCTACAATGAGCAACAATACGTATAAATGGTTCGAAAGGTCACAGCCCTTAAGCAATAGATAATTATATATTCAGAGTGTCCTGAAAGTAACTGACACGAATGGTGGTCTAATTCAATGATCAAAGCGAAGACGACTGTTACCACTTCGTACTGAGAAACGCACTGAAAAAGCGCCTTCAAAAACAAATTGTTATTTCTCCTTATATTTATTTAATTTTAATACAAGGTGCTACATTGAAAGGCACATCTTCAAACGCGTATAACTTCACAGTGCGAAGTGGTAAAAGTAAAGTCGACTTCGCTTTGATCAAATAATCATTTTATGTACTATATAATCGATTGTAGCACACACAATACAATCACAACACATCATGAAATAATCTTATATAAAATTAAATTGATAGTAAATAATACAATACTTCCGCTAGTAGTAGTAATAGGCCTATAGTCAATATTTTACTCACCTATCTTACCTTCAATTATTAAATTATTCTTCATCAACATATGTTGATTATTTCCTCCCGCTGTTAATATAAAGGGTATTTATTGTTTATAATGTAACTTTTGATTAAAACAGTTAAACACCTTTCGACAGCCTTTCGACCACTCAACGTTTCGATGGAGATACAATCGCAAGTAGTTATTTATTTTTAAAAAATTAGTTCGCAAAAATATCCGATCACTGTAACCATTCTTGAATCAACACGTGATATTTTATCGGTTTTGGGCGTCATTTTCGTTGTTTGATCTAGCTCAGTGTAATGGGACCAAAATTTCATGGTAATTGACGGTTGATATTCATATACGTTGCGAAATATAACCTTTTTAAATACAGGAAAGATACCTCTGTGATTGCCAGCTTTCTTTAGTACCATCTTATATAGGTTGAACTTCTTATCCGTGGTATGACCTAGTTAAGTGGAATCGAAATTAGTCATAGTTGTACAGACCATAAAATCTAGAGAACGAGATGGTCTCATGAAATTGCAGCATCTTTTGAAATTATTCGGTCATCAAACAATTTTTACAAATTCGCAATTGTCTCTCGCGTTATGAGCTGTAGCTCCATCTTAATTAAAACGATATGTCACGATTATTGAGAATTACCGGACGTAAAAATTATTTCAACATGATCTGGTATACCACCCTAGATATAGTTTCTAGATGCTTTATTTCAGTTTTGAAAAAATATGGGCCCATAACTCTATCAGCCATAATTTCATCCCATATTGGAACATTCTGTTTATTGCCATATAGATTAAATTAAAATGTACTTCATCGCTCATATAATAATATTGTTCAAAAAGATGTTTTCTACAGCAAAAAAACGAATCTATTGGTATATTGTAGCCGTTGTAGTGCATCCCTCGGCAATAATTTTTGGGTAAGTTGAATTTTATAAACATCTTCAGATCGACTAGTAGAATGGGTCGTAAGATGTTTTGGAGATGTCTAATTCAGTAGCACATTGACGAGTAAACACAGATAAACCAGTCTAGACACTTTCTCGTACATCATCCACAGTTTGTGCAGTGTGCACAGGTCGAAAAGCATTTGTTCGTAGTTCAGTGCCTAAATTGCTCATAAAGGTTAATGATAACATAAAATTCAATGATAACATAAACTAAGTATGATGACATAAAATTTTATAAATTCTTTATTTTATCTGCAAAAAAAAAATATAAATCAAAAACTTTAAAAATAAAAATGTATAAGCAGTTGAAATTGGCCAACCCTGTATAAGAGAAATGATGTATACTTTTCACAGAAAAGGCTAGTACACAGATCGATTTCGCGTAAAATCTCCATACGATTTAACCAAAGTAACCTTAGAACAGAAAAATGTAATTTCTGTTTACGCTAAGCAGAACTATGTTTTATCAGCGAGTTTTTTTTTATCCATCAAAGATGGCGCGCATAAACTCTACAAATTTGTTCATTCAAAAATACAAATTTGTTTCACGTGATATGTGAAACACCAATATTCTCCAATATAAAATTCATTTCTATTTCACGTGAAAATAAATAAATTTTTAGAAACCGCAAAAATTAAAATGGCAAAAAATATGTGTTTGTTAAATTTAGTACAAGTGTAGTGTTCGAAGATGGCAGTAGGATTTTTGAATTTTATGTCTTTTTTAATGTCAAATGATGTCATCGAAAGAAAAAATGTACTATAGTGCTGCCTCTATGGATCAGAAAATGTAGTGCTGCCTTTATCCACACTTCACGTGTAGGCCCTATTTTAAAAATCGATTTTCCTTATAATTATTAAACATTATTTCACATTTTCCTTCACTGATAATTTTTATGGTTTCACATAAACATTCTTGAATTCATCAGTTTGAATATCAAACAGAACCTTAAAATGATCTTTTTAATGGATAATGTGCCACTTCACTTGAATAATATGGTGTTTATTCTTGTAAAGTTCAAATTTTGACCGAAAGTTTTTTTTTAATTACAGCGCACCATGTAAATTGATATGTTATTGTTTGTTCATCATTTTTCAGTCCATGTCAATCTAAGTCTGGTTCTTTAAAATTCGGCCTTTCGACATTCGATCCTTTGTACCTCATTCCTATATAAATGAATGACAAAGCAACTAAAAAATCAAGTATTATTAACACAAATAACTACCGCTTTAAGCACTCTAATTTATTTCAAATCAAGTGTAAACGGATCATTAATCTTCCAACAAAAAAAAAACGATATAAGATCACACTAATTTCTATCTATGTATATACTGAGAACAATTGATAAATCTTTCACACAGCAACATATCTTTGTATACCATCTATATACATACGAATTTCATTCATGGGTCAACTAAAAACCGAAAAACTGGAATTTCTTAAGGTAATATTGTTTCTGTATTTTTTTTTTGTAATTTTATCTTCATCTTTCATCCTTTCGAAATTTGTACAATAGAGTGAAGAAACCGAAAATAATGACAACAGTGATCGTATATGGTATGTTAATCCTCAAAAAGGATTTCGTTTGATCACCAAGTTAAACAATAAGACTTCTAGTATTCCATTATGTATCGCGCGCATCACGAGAGAGATCAGATTACCAAAAAATTTGGAAAACTTCTTATTTTATAACACACACAGTATATATTTTATAAAAGAAAATATTTATTTTTTGTATTCGTGTGTATATGTGTACGCGATGCGCGCGTAGAAAGAAATAAGACGTTGAGTGTCGATGCCAATTAGTTGATATTTCAATTAAGAGCAAAAACAACCGACGAAAAGAAGTTAAATGAAAATAAAAACAAATCTTATATTTTTGTTTATATTATTTTATGTTTTGTCAGATTAAGATTCTTGAAGATTTGTATATTTTTTTTTATTGTTTTTTTGCTTATAAATATACAATGTCGGATATTGTTTAAAGTCAATGAAAATATAGTATATTATATATGGATATAATATAACGGTTATTTAACGGTTTGTTAATCATCTGCAACCAATTTAATCGTGCGAATGGAATAAATTAACAATTATTTCGTTTGCACAAGGTGAATAAGATCATTTGTATTATAATTGGCCTTATATCTGTTCAACGTATATATAAATCATTTAAACCACGTTTCTGTTTGGTTCCATAGTTCATATACATAATCGTTATTTTATATAACTTTATACGATTTCTTCTTATCATTTCCTAATGTCATATACCTAAAAGCAACAACATATATAGTCAAACATTACCATACACCACAAATTATGATAGCAAATCCCTTATAAATTAATTTTTTGGCTTTGGAATCCATAACACAAATGAAATATTTGTCAGACAGAAAAAATATATTTTTTGTGACTTATGTGTATGTCTGATGAGTTAGAAGAAATTTGATTAGAAAATTACTTTTATATATGTGTTTTTTGGATATATATTCTGTATATCTCTTAATACTCTGTATACAGTGGATCAGTGTAGTGGTTACTCGAACAAAATTATCATAATATCAGACTGAAACGTTTACTTTTTTAAACCGTTTTGCCACCCCTGGTCTAAATTGCTAATCAAGTATTTCACGATTTAACTCTTTTGTGTATAAATTTTGTTTGTAACGATACTGCTGTTCATTCACAATCCATAAAAATTAGTATAAATTTTAAATTCTTGAACATTTTTTTAAAATCCACCTGTCATCAATAGATTTCCAAAAACTAGGCAACAACAAAATGTGTATAGATATTAAGAATGAAGTAAGAAAACCAAATCTCAATCCCAATACACACATAGATTAAGTATAATATGTACATATGATAATATTCTGACCACAAGACATTAATTAATTATTTTAAGAACCTTGGAGTTAATTTTTTCTTCTTTATGTGATAAGTAGGTAGGATGATGGAATCTATTTCAAGTCAAAGTAATAATCATAATATAAAAATGAAATATTACAATAATAAATTATAATCTTATTAGAAAAAATTTTAGAAGTAAAAAAAAAATTATAAAATTATAACAACAATATGACGACGAGAATTTATTAAATTAAATAAAAACTGTATATATAGGATTTATCTCTGGCATATACATATTATATATAGGAAGAGTCGATGTTTTGTCTTGGGGTTTTTCATTTATGTTTGTTGGTAGGGCAAAATGATTTTTCACCAGAAAAACGTAAATTATTTAAATATTTTATTATTTTGGGAAAAAAAATTATGATAAAAATAAATAAACTATAAATATTAAATATTATACATACCGGTATGTCGGATACAGGTTCCTACGTAATCAAACTAATTTTGAAATTAAATTTTTTCTAAGCAACCCGTTACCAAAGTAACATTTGATTAAATGCTGGGTTGCGTTTTATCGCAGACAATGTATTTTAAAAATAGGCTTTGAAGCATTGTCGTCGAAAAGGAATTACGCCGGAACGTAAAGTCATATGGTGGTATGTCACGATGGGCCAATATAGCCTGAGTGTCGGATAAAGATAGAAAAAAAAATGTTCATACTATGTATAATAAATGAATGTGACCGTTTCTTTGCGATTTCAGCCTTCAATCGATCCAAAAATGCACAGTACTGATGGTGGTCCTTTTTGACGATACTCGATAAATATTATTATTTTTTTTTATTTTTTTTTTTAAATTAAATTATTCCAAAATATGTTCGCATCCCAAAATACAGACGCCATCACCTTACCGGCTGACTGTTGCATTTTTACTCGACTTTTGTCCACTCATCTGACTGTCTTTTCGATTCTGGTGTGTAATTGTGAAGCCATGTCTCATCCATTGTCACATATCGACTATATAGAATTCCGTTCGACTCACGCGACATCCACTTTGCACAGAGCTTTCCCATACCCAAATTCTCATGTAAAATGGTAAAAATACTACCAACTGATATCTTTACAATGTCAGCCTTCAATTTGCGATCATTCATAACCAATTTATGGATTTTTTGATGTTTTCTGGAATATTTAAATTCAGCAATCCACTTCTCTATACCATTTGTTTCGATTAAGTAGAGTTCGGATAATGTTTATCAAGCCATTGTTTGGTTTCCACTGTATTTTTTCCATCAAAAAAAAATTCATTAAAACGAAATTCATTTTTTTCCAGCAACAAAAGTTGCTTTACACAAAATACTATAATTTACGAATCGACAGTCAGATTGCTTTCAAATTTATACACGTATCGTTTGAAGGTTAGTACTAAATAAAAATCATATGGAACCAATTCTAGTAACGCCATCTTTGTATCATCCTACGAACTTGTTAAATTCAATGTTAAATTTAACCCTGTACAACAAGCGAATCAGTAGCATTAAACCGTTGTGTACACGACTGCAATGAGGCATGCAACATCTGGAAATAAACTACACCGAAATGTATCCGATTCTTTCATCCGATTTGTGTTGTATCGTACAGATCGTATTTTAACCAATGAGGTGCTAAAAGTATCAAGAAAACTAGTGTCATAGCCCTAACTTGTGGTAAGCGACTGGTCAGAGGTAATGTCAAATAGTGAAGTGTTATAAATTGTGTGCACTCGATTAGTGTCATAGCTCACACTTGAGGCAAGCGGCTAATCGTTCACAATTTACTGTGTGAAATACATAAGGTCAAAGTTTGACTAAACTCTGGTCGATTTAATATTGATTGTTTGAGTCGTAAATAATCCGGATACGAACCGCGGAGAGTCGTAACAATATACGAGTATAGTTGATTTATTTGGAAAAAAACGCTTAGAAATCTGCATATTTAACTTAGATGGTATTGCATCAAAAAGTTACCAATAAAAGAAGTAACCAAGCGTTCACTTTGTGTTATCAAATTCATGGAACGGTACATTAAAAGAAGGATATTAAGTTGTTTAAGATCATTTTTTTATACTACTGCGGCATATTCCATTTACTGTTAAAACACTTTAAATGATCGTATAATTTCAAATACAGACGTGCGCATTTATCAATATCAAGTTTAGTGATTGTCGTGATGGGCAAACGTAAGAAGCACTGGAAGTTGATTTGATTTCCTTATATAAATGTATTATTTCTAATTGTTACATTCGTATTCGATTCGGCTCGGATTGATAAGTAAGAGCGCTTAAGCCTATTTCAGATATGTTTTGGTGTTATGATATATTAGATATTAGTATGGTTTTCTTCAATTTCTAGTTTAACTCGAAAGTTAATCAAACTTAGGTTGTCTTGACGTTATCTTGGGCATATGCTTATTGATGGATCTAATACGAAAGTATAAGTCCGGTTGAGTTGATATACAAATAGAGACTAACAGATATGCTTGTAGTTTGCACATTGAATGTTCAAATGACTCGAAGGTGATTGAAAAAAAGGCTTATCATATCATCGGTCACGCAATAGTTTGCAATATATAAAAGTGTGTCTCTACATTCCTGTCATTTTATTGTTAAAATAATAATTACAATAATTTTTTAACACACAATTCTGTTATTTTATATAAACGACGACAGGCGTGGAAATCTGCCAACAACATTATACAGTTTTCCGACAGCGAAATTAATAAAATAAAATTTCTAAAGGGGAAAATCAATTTTCATATAAATGCCAAAAAGTTGGAAAAATATTATTTTTCGTTTCTATTTAGGGGAAAATATTAAGTTAAGAAATTAAATTGATCTGTTGTTACTTCTTTGCATTTTGTTTTGAGACTGTAGGAATCCTAACTCTTTCGCAGTTTGGTTTTAGCTGAAGGCTATTTTCACTCGGTTGCAAATTTTACGACAGATTAAATCATAATTTGTCAATGATAGTAAGGACTTACGGCATGTAACATGCAGCACTGGCCCATGAATAATTCTGCACTCCAAACATGGGCTCACGAGTCACATATGTGTTCATTCACACCACCGATTGTGTAATCAAATGGTGAAAAATTTCTTTCGCATTCTGCCCCTATCGGGATTCGAACCAGGAAACTCTCGCTCTAATTGCCGCAGCTTGAACCACTGATCTAAAAACTGTATAAATTGTTATCGGTTAAATGGTCAAAACTGTTTAACTCAGATTATTAAAACATTTTTTTATAAAGAATTTTGAGATTATGGATTTTGTAAAATTGATCAGCATACCACTGTAATGGTTGTTTCTTATATTTCGATAAATTAAAAGTCAAATTGTCTAGGTATCATTCACTTCGAGACGAGTTTAAATTATATCAACAATTTTGTTACTCAAAGTGTTAACCAAGATAGATTCGGATTGTTTTGTTATCTGCGTATTCCAGAACAACATTTCTTGAGAAACTCATTGCTTTACTTTGTTACAAAAAAATTAAAGAATATGTTGTGGGTGGCACGTTTATCAGGTACCTAATATTGTGAAAAGTTTTGATGAATTTAACCGGAAAATGTAGTCCATTAATCATTCATTTAAATAGATTAAATTCTGTATAGACCAAATAATTTTATTACGAAGAAGATTTTGCTATTTATTCACGCTGTTTAAAATCTTGGAATGTTTTCTTTTCAAATAAACAATCTGTTAGATATAATTAAAGGTGATTTATTTGCATCGATATGGTTTCTTAGTAATAATAATTGTTTGTAGGCAAGTGTATATGCATATAGCTTATATATTTGTATCTCCTATAAAATTATTAATTTTATTTCAACTAACAAATTATATTATTGTCGGCGCACATTTCTAAGTGCAACACAACCGTACGAGATCTTCTATGAATAGAGCCTCCCGTTGAGGTAATCTTAAGTATATATTTAAATTCTTACACGAGAAATCAAAAATTAATGATCATTTATACATTTTGATTTGCATAAAATTAAAGTTTGTTCTGTTTGTTGACTGATGAAAACGGAATGTCCGCCCAATTTCTACCGGAAAATAAATTCAAGTTCTTATGAAGAGGAAATAAAAAATATATTGATGCGTCATTAATTATGGTGTATACAGTTTGATCTAAATCTGATTTATAAACTTTACCATTGGACCGAGTATCTATTTTCCGTTCTAGACAATTACCGGGCTTTTATCGTGTGTCTAATCAGTGTTTTTGGACCATGAACCGAAATGATAGTGTCAATTGATTTAAAAAATATAATTTTCAATCAAGATGAAAATAATATTTGGATTTGGCAGGATGTAAAATGGATTTTTCACCATCTGATTACGATCGGTGGTGTGAATGAACACATCTATGACCCCTTGTTGGAGTGCAGAATTCTTCATGGGCCAACCCATCTTCCTTGTCAGTAATATAGGCTGGCATGGAGCTATGCAAAGCAGATAGGATGTAATAAAGTAGGGCGTAAATCAGCGAACCTCGAAAGAGTTGGGAGAGCCTTGAGCCCCAAAACAGATTGCAAAGATAGAAAAGGGCAGACAGACAGACAGACAGATTTTTCTGATGTATTGAGCGTGATTATCAGGTTTAAGCATATGGGGGAAGTCTCTTAGTGAAGCGAGTCCTTATTTCAGGTTGATTTTTTTAGAGTTATCTCTCGTGTATCGTATCACAACGGTTATTATTTCACTTTCTAGTAATGGGTTTGAATTTTATTTTCGACTGGATTAATGACTTCTACACCATTACTAAGAGTACACACAACCGAATTCTTCTTTCAGATATTGCCTTGTAACTTAAATTCCTTACTTAATCGGTGATTAGTCCTTAACAAAGCAAACTGAATTATTGATTCACTCGTTATTTACTCGTTATTCTTGATCTCTTTGATTCCTGAAATATAAAACAATAATATTCCATATCCAACCCTTCCTCAAGGTATTTAAAATACTTGCACTTTTTCAGTTGTACCATGTTGAGATCGGAACTAACCTTCTAAATTGTCAATTAAGCTGGCATTTTGTAAGATATGATGCTTCTGCCTTTTAATCATCGTTTCCCAACATTATACGATTACCAATATTGCTATTATGTATAGGTTGTCATCCGGATGATTATAGTGTTAAAAACTGAATATTCATACTTTTGAAGTATTTTTACTGCTTGATTCACTCAGTGCGTGCAGTCTTTATTCTTCTCCGACACACTCTGTAAGAACAGTATTTATACTTTTTACACTAAGCACTGGATACAACTTCCATATTTTTTGAAACCGTGGCACACTTGCTTAATAGCGTTAATTTCTTGATACTGCATGTACCCTGGATAAAATATAAAACTCTATGTAAAGGTGTGAATTTAAACCCGTTTCGTATAAAGCACAACGGGCAGTGTATGTCAGTCGCGCGTTTAATAAAGAAACGTGCAGTGTAAAATTTTGTATCATCCAACAGACCCTTTATATAAGCATTAAGCTAAATTAGGTTTGCTTGGAGCATCTAATTTAGATATTTTGCATCTACAATTCCATGGTTCTCTAAATCAATTCCATCAAACTTTGCACCATTGGTCTAAGCTCACCTCAAAGATATGTTTCTGCAAGTATACAGTATACAAGCGTTTTCTCTAGCGATTTAGTGCGTTATATGATGTACCATCTTGTTCTTGGTTTCGCCTTGCGTGTTGTTGAACTAATTTCTGTTCTTTCGGATGATTGTAATTTAAGGTTCCATTAATTTGACCACCAGTCAATTAAGGAGCATATACGTTAAAAAATATTTGTAAGAGTCGATTAGGTTAAATTGTCGCTCTCGTGGCAGAAAAGGTTGCGTACATGCTCTGTTATTCGGGGGTCTCGGGTTCGATTCCCGGGGTTTTTAATCTGTATGTGTATATGTGGGTTGACCCGTGGGCCTATATAGTGGCATTGAGTTCTGGAATTATTTCCGCCTTCTTTAATTATTATAAGTTAAGTGAACTTATTATGTTCTTTTGTTTTTTAATCTTATTCAAATTACATCTGTAAGCATACTAAAATAATTTCTAGAACATTCAAACATTATCACAACACTTTAATTTAAATTTAAGATAGTGAGTATCGGTTGTTAATTCGATTTTCTTTGGCTGATATTGGAAACTTCAGTGGTTCATGATCTTGACAAGAAGAACTGTTGATCGCTGAGGGTTAATATTTATTAACCTCCTGTCCCTCTATAAAACTATATATGTGAATTATCAGTCGATAGTGTCTTTTCAAAGCAACAGAGGAATGCTAGTAATATTTATCCATACAGTGGTAGGAATTCTCGTATATTCGAATCTTACATAGTGCATCGTTTGATCAGAATTATGAATTCAGCTATAGAAAAGTGGTACTTCGTACAATGTCTACTTTGAAGGGTGTCTAGGTACTTTTACTATATATGTTTGATTTATTTAGATCACTCATAACATGGCAGTTTATAATACTGAAATTCGTCGGTTGTGCAACACTGACATTCATCGTTTGTATTATATATCTTTATTCATTTCAGATAAGTCAAGTACTCTAGTTGGAGGAAGATATCTGTCATTCTTCTGGTATCGTGTACTATGACAATCGAATTTAGAAATAGTTATATTTTGTTGTTGCGAACATGGTACTGGTAACTCTTGTGATTTGGAAATTATTAGTCGGTCATAATTCAATGTTCAATGTTTATCTTCATGAAGTATCATACAATGGCTTTTCCTAGTAAGTTCCTAAAGCTTGCTAACTACATGTTTTCTCAAATGATCTGTCCTTCACGAAATGAATTTTTCCTTCGATAATGTCATATTGTCCGTTCCTCGATTGTTGTTTGTAGTTTTAATCATGTAATTATAATAGGTTGTTGCAGAACTATTCTTCGGTCGTCTATCGATAGTTATAACGCTATTGCTATAATAGTCCTTCGATAAATTGTGTTCAGACTGTATTAATTTTGTATGCTTGGTATATTGTTCTTACAGGTTCACTCATTAATCGTAGGAATTAGATGATCCTAGCCATCCGGAAATAATATTATCACTACGAATCAGGTCATATTTTCCAATCTTTATTGCAATTTGCACGAAGGGTTAGTTCTTTGATATATGCTTCTACATATACCGTGCGGTTCGAATATCGACTAGAACTATGAAATTGCAACTATATGCAATTTATTCATCTAGACGTTATATAGTCCTAACAGCAGTGCAGTTCATTCTTAATGTACATTTTAGATGTTGCGTGTATTCTATCCTAACATCATATACGTTTTAAACAAAACCAAGATGATCAGTACGTTTGGGTTCAGCTTAAGTAATAATTATGTTGTAGGTTATACGCGTAATTAGATAAATTTTCTAATAATTTTTAAAATAAAATAGAGATAATATATTATATAACATCGTCCATAGAAAACTCGTATAATGTTAAGCGTCCTATATCCACTTAGCAATAGGACGAGTATGTTATAAAATTTTTATTATTCCCTTTCGCATGATGTACACACACAACGATTTTTATCCTAATTTTGTTCGCAAAATTAGCTCAATCATGGTCATATGGTTCACGTTAGCCAACGAAAACGTTTTTTTTATATCTCACCCATATCCTCTCATACTCTGTTCACATAAATAAAATATTAAATTGTCCTTCATCCTTTGATGAATAAATAATAATCATCCTCTTGTACGAATACATATGTATGTATATAGCATATATAGGAATGGGAGGACAGAAATAAAATCCTTATATCGATTTGTCTTCTCGCAATATTAATGTTAAGACGAACCCAGGACACAAAACAGAGATGAGGCAAACCAAATTCAAATTAAAATATGTTTTCCAAGAAACCACAAACCCAAAGTTTAAAAGCAAATGAAATTCAAAATTAATTCAATTGCCGCGCCTTGCCAGTCTTATTATGTTGTATGTGTGTGTGTATTCTAACTTTTCATCCCCGAGTATATTCAAATGCCAATAACATAACGAATGAAAGGGCCCGCACAGTAATTACAATTTAATTTCGAAAACGTTTTTAATAAAAATAAAATTATGTTTGATGCCGGCAATTGTATAATATGTGCAATGTGCCAAACAAGACAATCTGGTCTCCTTTTATTGTTATTGTTGTTTTATATTTCTTTCGTATACTATCCACTTTCCTTTTTATGATTTTGATCAATTATGATGGATGGAACGAAAGCATTGGATGTGACATGTTAAAGTTAAAATTAAGAGAAAAATTTACCGTCCATTATACATGTATACGAGTATAAGGCGGTCCCTTCCCTCTTAATCATAAATTTTAATTTCTTTTTTTTGTTTCGTTTCAGATCACTTGGCCTAAAGTCACCTTTTATAGAGTTTAAATCAGAATTCGAAGTGCTTTCAAATACGAGTATTGCGTTGAATATAACCAACGAGGAGAGCATCTTAAATAGTAGCATTAGAAAAAAATATCAAAGTGATGAATTTATTGGTGTTAGAAGTAATAGCAGCGTTAGTAATGAGACATTATTTTATTTAAATGATAATTTTAGCCATCCAAATTATAATTTAGTAAAACCAACTAGCATTAATCTGACAAAATTACCAATTGGTGGGCCATATTCGACACGGACCCCATCGGTGGCCACGAACACGATTTACGCAACCACAACCAAAAAATCAATATATTTAACTCCGTTCAATGATGATGCACGACGCGAAGAAATCACATTGCTCGAGGAACGGATCGAAGAGGAAATCGTCGAGTTAGAACATAATAAAAATCAAAAATTTATACAACCATTAGCGTTAAAAAATCCCACCGAAGAGCCAAAACGAAGTCCTCTGTTTCAGGACTCGTCCCACAACATCGAAGATTTAAAGCGGCACATCCTTATGTTACAAAATTTGACGAAAAATGATAAAAATTTTCAAAGTAAATTTGTTGTGTTCCCAAGTCTACAACAATCGAGTACGCCACCTCCACAATTTCTATTTTTTAAAACAACCAAATCGCCCACATCATTAAACGCACCGATTCAGATGGCTCTTCAGTCGCCGGTACAGCACGGATCAATTCGGCCGATATCGTTGAAAGATTCGTACGATCCGTTCAATGAAAAAATTACAATAGTGCCACAAGTATTTTTGCAAAACGATCAGATTCCGCCAACCGATATCGACTCGAACCATCGAAAACAGGAGTCCGAAATTCGAGTAACATACGCATCGGGTCGCAATCAACGCAATCGCAACAATAATAATAATAATCGAATGAAAAATAAAAATAAAACGACTACAACGACAACGACGACGACTACTACTACAACGACTAGTACTACGACACGAAAGCCGCCACCTAGTGGCAAAGTGAAAAAGGTGCGCAATTTTACCCGTATGTGTCAACGGAATCCAAATAAAAAGTTATGTCAAAATCAACCGAATATGACCACTATTGAAATCGAAAATAACAGTCCCCAATTACAAATACGAAAAATTCGTAGTCCCCTCAACGACGACGGCGATGTGTATGGTAGTCAAAAACAGCAGAATCGTCGCCGTAATCGACAGCGAAATCGTAAACGCAATCAAAACTATCAAAAGGATCAACCGCATTTGTTGATTGATGCGCGCGACGGTAATCTTATCGGCATTATACCGAACGAAACGATAATAATGGATGTGAGCCGACCGAATAGCAGCACAGTCGAAAATATCAATATAAATCCAAATTTGTGCTACAACGTGAAAGGATTTAGTCGCGGCCAACAAAAACTATGTACAATACATACGAGTATTATGCCGGCAATTAGTCGTGGTGCACGATCAGCGATACAGGTAATTTAAATTATTTACTTTATTAAAGAAAAAAAAAACTAATTTTAAATTTTAGTTTTTAAAAATTATATTTACATTTCCACTCCCATTCTCGGGCAACAAAATTTTCCTCCCTTTCGTAACCAAATATGTACATACTATATATATATATGCAACTTTTCCGTTTCCATCATCATGTTAACCAAACAGTTGGGTACAGTTGTTGTTGTAGTTAATTTTTTTTTCGGGCGATTTTAAACAACATAGAAAACATTGTTTGTACAACATAACATAAAAAAAAAAATTAAATTATGGTAATTTTATATTTTGGATATTGTTTGTGTTTTAACTTTTCCAAAACATATTTACTATACACACATACATATACATAAATGTGGAAAAGGATAATTTTATTGTGTGCGCGGATAAATAACTGGGTATGGTCTCTGTTCGTACTAATTGTGAAAAGTGTGGCGAGTTGAAAGCCATATGATGTTCAGATTTGCTGTTTAAACGTTAACATTGCTCTCAAACATAACTTTCGAAGTTTATAAAGTAGGATCCAATAGGATGTACTTACTCCAATTGGAATTCTTATTGGGATTCATGCGTGACAGTCATATTCATATGACATTTATGTTCAGTATTCATTGAAATTTCACCATGAATAGACTTACGCGAGTACAACGTTTTCAAACGTGTTGGGATTTTTTATATTTTTATGTAAATTATGTAATAGCAGTATGAAACAATTCAGTATGAAATGGTACATAGTTAATTATTTCCCAAACTATTCGTAAAATAAAATAGTAAGATGATTTTTTAACAGATGGTGCTTTAGTTACAATTAGATTTAATAATAGATGGCGCGTCAGTTTTTTTTTACATAAAATTATATTTTTCGTTTTTTACATTTAGAATGTAAAAAAACCCTTATGTAAATTACACGTTTTTTATTTGTAAATATCTGTGTAAATTACATCGTGTAATTTACATGCCCAACTGTGGCGAAAAATTGTTTTCGTGCTCATTCGACCATTTTATGGTGTTCTTAACCGTCCAACTATTCGCGAAACAATCAATAAATTTCGAACCACGTTTTCATTATTGGATATTCATTATCCGACTAGAGTGCGTACAAGTAGATCTAATGTGAATATTGCTCCTGTCGCTGAAAGTGTACATGAAGACCGTAATCAATCAATTCATCGTCATTTTCAAGATCTAGGTATCTCATATGGCACATTGTGATGAATTTAGAAGAGTATTGATTTGAAGACATACAAAATACAGCTTGATCTTGCTTTGGAGCAGCAACTTGGAACAGCTCCAAACTGAACCGTTTTTATGTTCGTAAAAATTATGTTTAGCTATGAAGCTCATTTTTGCCTGAAAAGGTACGTCAACAAACAAAATTGTCGTATTAGGGCTGATGAAGAACTAGAAGAGATTCAAAAAGTTTCAATGAATCCTGAAAAATTCACAGTTTCTTGTGGTTTCTGGAGAGGTGGCATCATCGGCCGACTTGTTGTTTGAACAGGATGGTGCAACGGGCCACACAGCAGGCCAAACCATCGTTCTATTGAAAGAAATTTTTTAAAGAGAACATCATATCAAGAAAGGGACCCGTGAAAATATCTTGAGATTTGACGCCGTTAGATTACTTTTTATGGAGATATCTGAAATCACTTGTTTATATCATAACACGCGTAATTAACTGAATATCGGCCGAAATGTTCGCAAGAGTGCTGGAAATTGTTTTATTTCAATAAAACTTCCGGAAGATCTTATTGGATCACCCTTTACTGATCCTCCTACATCATTTCTATGTATATGCTATATAAATCTAATCGACAAATCTTCTTTTGATTAACAAATTTCTCTTCCTCAATAAATTATCTTCATATCGAAGAAGACAACGACAAAAAATATATATGTACGAGTGTATCTAAGACGATGAACACAAAATCGTAAAAAAAGTTATAATCAATATAAACAGAGATAACAATATACTCGTAATTTTGTTTTGATTTCTTATCGCAAATCAAACGATTAAAATCATAATTTTATATGATTTGGCTCCAAACTATATATAAGAATGTATGTATATGTACGAGACCTACTTTAATATTTTTATGTGATTTAATGTTTTATATGTTTTTGTTGGATTTAATTAGGGAATAAAATTAAACAAGCATCATAAAAAACAGTAGCTTTAACTCTATATAGCGGATATCTAAAGCTGTTGTTGGTGCTTTATATCACATATATAGCTCTTATACATTTCGGGGAGGCATACGTTTTCAGTTGTTCGAATGTTGCTCAAAAGTATTCGATTCATGTACAAAATGTCGGTCAAAATCGTTACCCGTTAATAGCACTACAATCGAAACGTATCGTCAACCCAAAGTACACACCAAACTAACTTGGTGTGGGATTAAGTACTTATTCTTAGCTTATACTCCCAAAGTGACAACTTTGATAATTAATCTAGCGACCAAGTCGAAAATGAGTCACGCAAAATATAATAATATGTGTCTCTCTCTCTCTCGCTCTTAAAAGCTCCGGATCAGCATGTCAATTACGTTAGCACAAGAGTCTTGTGAGGGCTATACATCACACCAAAGAGTTCGCCGAGTAGCGAATGTTAAACTTTCACATCCATACATGACAACGGGTTTGATCAACATTCCGTACCATTTCAACTTTAAAATTCTTCAATTTGTATTTTGTATTTCAAAACTTTCACTTTTAGCGCGGTTAATAGCATTGAGCCTGTCCAAGATTGCTTCAAACGCTGCACGAATTTATGGTGTGGTGGTATTTTGTCCCATTTTCGGCGAAGAACAATATTAAGGTCGTATTTATATTTTTTTAAGTCCATTTAAAAAATCCGTTAAATGGAGAATATGGTGGCCACTGTTGTGAAGAAATGAAGCTGGAATTTTTCCTTTTAAAAAGTATTAGGTTTCACGGACTTTATAGTACCGAGTCTTGTTGATACGTTCAATAGTTTCTATACCGAAAAGTTTGCCGTGCCAAAGGTAGCAAAGCATCGTTTAAAACTTTTCATGATATTTTTGTTGATAAATATGTACGTCCTTTTCGATGAATGTATGCTGTGGCAGTTACCAGGATCTAAACCATCTTAATTATCATTTTATTGTACTCAAAACAAACACGAGCGTTTTGTTTGTTTACATAATTGTAAAAATTCTCAAACTCGCCACCAATGTGTCACTTTTTTAACACCTTTGCTAGGCGAACTGTCGTGTGTGCAGGTTTTTAATCTTGCCATTTTTGTATTTTGGGTTCAATCGTAGCACATTTTTTAATATGCGCTTTATCACCAATTTAATTGTGGTCCTTTAAATTCTGACCCCTTTCGAACCATTTCTTGCTATGTTGCTGTTTTTGAATGTTCACATGTAAGCATCGTAGCTATGTTGCGTTTACTATAACTAATTCCGTTGGCTTGTAAATAACATAACAGACTGGTGTTTGCAATTGGTTTGTAAAAATTGGTTTGTACGCTGTTTAGTTTGTGCAGCGTCAAACTTCGGTTGCACTTCGAGTACCGACCTCCATAAAGGCAATGTTATCATGAGTAATGAGAGATCCATAAGATACTCGCATCTCCTTCAAATATGTTGTTAATCAACCAATACTGAAATCAATTGCGTCTTGATAACCAAGAGATCAGTTAGTTGGGTGTTGGACTCCGAGGAAACTGAATATACTGTTAAAGTGAATCAAGTATCACGCCATTGCCACTTAATCGAATCACTATTTCATCTGTATACGCAAAAAATTGATTAAATTGTCAGAATAAGAGTTTCTTAAACTGAAACACCTCAATCATCTTTCCGTAAGATATATACATATACATCATGATATGTTATTATATGATAAGAGAACTAAGAGCCAACCGTTATGTGTATTTGTGTTAGATCAAAGGTTAAAACATGGAGCCTGTAATGAAATAATCCGAATTCGGATGTTTTCCGTTATTGAAAAATCCGATCCGATTTTCCTATTATGAAATTTTTGGGTCGCTTTGTCAAATGGTAGCATGAAGTTATGATTTTTGTAATTATCTTGAAATGTCTATATTTCGATAACAAAAAAAAAAATAAATTCCGAATTCGTTTTGTCGTTTTAATTGCATAATAGCGGTTTTCTCGATATCGGTTTCCATAATTGCAAAATCCGCTTTGCGATTCGATATCGAATTTTTCATAATAGCTTTCCTGGAGGTTTTAAATTAAATAAATAGCCTGCGGGCTTCACATCATTTGCTTATTTAAAGTTGAATCTCTTTACTTCCCAATCCATCACCTGCTAACGCGAGAAGCACTATATATTTCTCTGCTTGCTCTTCAACAAACATGGCGTTTTTAGGGACCAAGTATGTGCTAACCATAGAAACGACTACACGCCAGCCAAGGCAATGCTAAGTTCCAGTACATGCATTTTAGTAACTCCTCACTGCATAAAAGACGAAGCATCCCATATGCATCATCTATGTGTCATCTTATACCTCCATGCACTCACATACGTGCCTCCATCCCTTAATCCAACGCGAGTAATTACTCATATATTCGCTATGACCCGACAGTACCTCATACACAATACGACGTCTCACTACAATGCTAACGGGAGAAACCATTCATGCAAACAATCCAGTATAGCCTCATCCAGCCGACCTTATCATTTACTCCTCTCTATCACTCAAGCTCTATTGTAAAATGCCTTCACAATAATCTGATTGTCAAATTGTATTCCAACAAGAGATTAAAAAGTATCAGCGCGCCTTCTTATTTGGAACACCAGAATTAATTGCAAAAACACACAACATTGTGACTGTGTCACTGTTAGTTAACACAGATTTCCGTATTCGTATATGCTCTAGAACATAGCCTAGCCTTTCTTGAATGATCGAGTCGTTGGCTTGTTTGAAATCTATAATAATAACTGCGTTTAGGACGACCGATTTGGACGGAATTCTCTTTAGTAGTTCTCAATAATTTCCTTGACCAGCATAGTTATTCTTCAAAAGTAATAAACGGCAGTAGTGAGTAGCTTGTATGCTGTGAAAAGGAGAACTAAACCGCGACAATTCTCGAGTTTTGCCAAACGAATAAGTTTGAAAAAGTAACTCCTCTGAATATTAAAAGTTCTGAATTAGTGCCCTCAACTCCAGGCGACGATTTTTCCTTTAACACTAATTTCTTATAGGTTCTTTAATTCTCAATGAGCATCTCTGTTTCTCTTGAATTTTCACGAAATGTATTTAAGCGCCGATGTTAAAACAGAAGTTTCTACCCCGAATTACAGTTGGCTGACGTCTTAGGGTATGTGATGCAAGCTGGTGACTCCTTACTACCATAAGCTAATTGCGTTTATTTTTGAGTGGTTGTTGTTTGACCTTAGTCTGTTTCCATTCACGCTTATTCTGTCAATAAATTCATTTGGCTGTCTTCTCTTTGCGCTTCATTTCGTTGCTCTAGATGTTGAGAATTATTCTTTGTTTTTAATGTTTTCAGGTTGGCCTCAACCAAAAACATAATAACGACCTATCGGTACTTTATTTGAAAACAAGTGTTACCCGATTTATTATAACAAGATTGAAAATACTTGACATTAAGTTGATGAATAGGAGTGTACTGTATATTGGCTTATGGAATGTGCTAAATTGTGATTGATGTATTGAAAACATTTGAGCCCTCTTTCTGACTCACAGACAAATGAGAGCGAAAAGCTTATAGATATAACTGGGCAAAATATTTGAATAAGTTTACGTTAGTACTTTAGCTAAAGTTTTTGTTTGTTTGCTGCTCAACGCACTCCGCAAACACTTTCGTGGTTTGTCTAATCGAGGACGTATGACTTTATAGACCGATTTACGTATAGAACCATCTGCACTTTGTATAGCCTCATGCCAGCGTATATTACTTGACATGAATCATGAAAAATCTCATTTCTGGATTCGAACTCAGTAGCGTACCTTTCGCTCCTCCAACTGCCAAAGCTTTAACCACTATTTAGTCAAAGTGTTTTAAGTTGTGTTTCGAGCATAAAATGAGATAAATTGTCTTGGGACGTCCACGATAAGAATTGTATGAGAGATATATTTGGTCGATTTTATATGTCTAATTACTTCACAAAAACAGTTTTACCTGTGTGTATATATACATACATACTATACTGCGTTAATTTGTATATCCCACATACGTATAATCAGTGTTTTACTAACACAATTCCGTAATATACCACTCTTCAATCGTCAAAGACTCCAAAAATGATCTTTCAAACAAAATTAATGAATTTTTAAACATTTCCATTTTTTTAACATTTTCAATATTTCGACATTATAACTCGTTCTTCGCACCTTCCGTCGTTTTGTTTTTTTCTGAATTAAGATCTCGTCTATATGTATAGTATACACAACACACAACAAATTGTTTTCATTTCTTTGAAAATATATTTTCTTTTAGAATTATGATTTGTTTGCTTTAGCCTTCTTATATATGTGTAGATATGTATGTGTGTATATCTCGCATACATATTGTATAAAACGCAGGTATGACACCCCGGTGTGTATTTAAATAATACAAATTCAGTAGGAAGAAAATCGTTTAATGATTTAATAAGAAAAACGTATTGTTTTACGTGCGGTGGGTATGTATCGTAAGCAAATTCCCTCGCGCTTATTAAACAACACGCAAAGTTGAAAGGTTGGAGATTAACAGACATTTAATTATTAAGAAACACAAAATTAATGTTGTTGACAAAAAAACAAAATCAACGTAATTTATCATAATATACTTTCTCATATTTGTCAACACTCTGCAGCCATCGACAGATTGATCGACAGTTTAAAAGTGCCATAACAGCAATACAAAACCAAATTACTATTTGTCAAAGTAAAATTAATGAACTAAACATTATCAACGGTTGACTGCAATTGCATAATAAACGATCATAAAATACAAAATTAAACCGCACTCACATATAAGATTTAAAGTGTTATACGAAAAAAGTCTCGATCGGAAAAGATCAACCGAAAACAGCTGCACGAAAAAAAATCAATGACATAAATTTCCAATTTACTTCTCTCGATTCGTCTGTGTTAATTTTATTTTTCTATTCCGACTCTTAACAAATTTTATTTTAGGGTACCCAAAATTTTTGAAAGAGGTTCATCTTAAATACGTGTATTGTTTGCATCGTCTTATGCATTACTAATTAAATTACACGGTTCGTGGCGGTACGAGAAAAAAGGTGATGATGAACTTTTATTACACTCGACGAAATCGTTACATTACCGTTCGAAATCAATATCTTCTTGTATTGATAGACCACACACGTATATATACGATTAATACGACAATAAATTTTTTGTCTTTATACATATGTACGTATATGGGAATGGGAATATATATTTTAATGGCCCGTGTAACCGAACAACAACAAAATACAAAAAACTTTAAGATGTTGAGAAAAAATTATAATTAAATTAGTTACTTAGCGATGGTTGTGCAATCGTTTCTCTATATACACGAGTGTATCTATAGGCACATTCTTTTCTCGTAATTTTCTAATTTATTACCGTGTAATGTGATTTCGGCTTGACTGCGTGCATAACGCGTTAATATTCATTTCGAACATATTACACTACTTATCCGCTTCTTATATATACAAATGTTAGTGTATATAACAAATTATTTAGCCGTTACGAGGTGAGTTACAGAAGTTCACTTAGTATGCGAAGAAGCATTAGACGAAATTCCACAACCAACACTAACAGAAATTCGTTAGATTCTTCCCCGGGAAAGCCACTATAAATATTCAATGAATGCCAAATTGCATATAGAACGATTGTACCGTCTCTACAGAGTATTTCTCTCTAGAGAGAAGGTTGACCAAAACCTTCCACTGATACGTGAGTGTGGGTTTGGTGAAGTTCAAAGTTGATGAAGATCCACGGTTAAAACACAAAATTATTGCTGCTGAATTGACCTTGAATGTCATGGCTGTAACGCGAATATTAAAAAATCTTCTGGGTTTTACGAAGAAATCTGCTCGATGGGTTCCACAAATTTTAAATGAGGCCCAAAAAAAAAGATCGAGTAGCTTTTGCTAAATGTTTTCCTATAAATAAATTCATAAATAATGAGTCTAGCAACTTTAGTAAAGTCGTTACTGGTGACAAATCTTGGTTCTATAAGTACGATCTGGAAACCAAACAGCAGTACACGGTATGGAGCTTAATAGGAGTAAACATATCAAAAATTGTACATCACAGACGGTCTAATAGTCATGCTTATTAGACCGTCTCTAATAAGCATGATTATTAGACATCGTTTTAAGTTTAAACATTGTATCTCAATTGCTTTAGGGTCACTATCGTATGAATGAGATGGATTTAGATAGTTTGTTGCTACTGTAATTCGGTTGTCAGTTATCGCGAGATCCAGATAATTGCCCGTTCGAGGTAGAAGTTCATCTGGTTTGTAAGATTTACTCCTGTATGTTATTATGTTGTTTTGCAGCCTTATATCTAGATTTTTACCACTCTAATTATTTGTTGTGTTGGTAAACGTGTCCGGAGTTAATATCACCGATAGTTATATAGTAATTGTTTGTGTTGTTCAATTTTAGTATTTTGAAGAGTTCGTTCCATTCTTTTTCAAACTGATAATTTATATTATTGTTGTGGGAACCAGAGTAGTGTACGGCGATTACGTATAGTTGGGAGCCATTATTCAAAATAAGTTTTATTATTGTCCTTTCTAACCCTGTGGGCTGCGGATTATAGCTGCACCCTTGTTTTGAGTTTGGACGATCTTCTCCAATGACGTTATAAATTGCAGGAGTTCCAGGTATTTTAGTATAGATTCATTGTAATAGCGATTTGTTCACTTTGTTGTATAATTTTTTCCATCTGATCTACTTTGGTTATTCGTGCTTGGACTGAAATGTTTTCTGTATTGGTATTTTTTGCCATGCCAACTGATCACTGTAGTTGATTGAAATAATCTGGCTCCACTTCATGATGCAGGGTTTCCTACTGTCTTGCAGTTAATACAGCAAATGGTGTTGTTGTCAGTTTTTTCTTGTACATGACATTCTCCTTGTTTGTGCTGTCCCAAACATTTAACACATCTGTAGTGTGTGATGTTTATTACATTTATTTCTCCACTAGATTCTAAACTTTTCAAGCAAGATTTTGAAGATTGTTCTGAGTAGCGGATCTACAGGCTTAAAAAATGCATTGAAATTAAAGGCGATTATATATAGAGAAGATAAAAAAAAGACGAAGCTTAAGAATAAATACGAAGATTTTTTCTCTGTCTGTCTGTCTTTCTTTATCTTTGCAATCTGTTATGGGGTTCAAGACTGTCCCTTTACTATTTCGCGGTCCGCTTATTTACGTCCTACTTTACGCCGTTAAATAGCCAAATCGAGGACGTACGGCTATATGTCCAATTAACGTAGAACCATCTGCACATTTCATAGCTCCATGCCAACCTATAGTATATACTGACGTGGAACATGGGTTGGTCCATGAAGAGTTCTGCACTAAAACCGAGATTCTTAGATGTGTTCATTCACACCGCACCGATCGTAACCAGATGGTGAAAATTTCTTTTGCACCTTTCGCTCCAATTGGTGAATTTTTTCGTTTCTGGTCAACTAAACGAACTTTTGTTACTCCTCTCGTATATAGAGACCGCGTCTTATATGTATTATTAAATATATAGTAATTAAATGCCAATAAATATACACCTTCTTAACGGATCTTACATAAATGATAATCCAAGAATTTATGTCGATCGCGCATATATAAAAAATGTAATAAATTTAAATTCATACAAATCCGCTACTAAATTCTTGGTGGATGATATGGTCTCATCTACGAGTATATATGTAATGAGTAGGTGGCGAATTAGCCGTAAATAAAATCCTTAATTGGTATAATTATTATAAATAAAATTGATTATTGATTTTACATAAATTTGTCAAAATGTTATTAATAATTTTGGATTAATGATTTTATTTATAAACAATAACAACTCAATTTTGAGGTTGGTTTTGAAATAAAATAAAATTATAGAAAGATGTGTGCGGTGTTTTATATATTTTAGCGCCATTTGTTATAATTTTATTACGGATATTAATTAATTACGAGATAATCCCGTAATTTGTGACTTAATTAATTATTGAAATTTATGTGTAAAGTGGGAGTTTCCGGATTTCTCTTTTATCAGTTAGTGGAAATATACACTCAACCGTGTACCTCGATTGTTTCAGCTAAAAGGTGCTATAATGAATAGACTCACGCCAATAATTGCAACGCTTGCAAATTCTTGTATGAATTAAAATAATGATTCTGTTCGCCATCGTGCATTATGTCCATTTTATACGCTCGTCATAATCGACCATCAAAGCGGTTATATCGGTTAACTATATAGATCATTTAAGCACAATGTACATTCTAAATGATAATACGCATCCATAGTTGGACTTAAGAATTGAGAAAGACTAAAATCAATCAATTCGACATCGTTCTCAGCAACTAGAGATGTGTCCATCGACTTTATGGCTTACAAAATTTAACTTGTGAAAGAATTAAAGCTATTCGACAATCGCACACGCCGCCAATTTGGCCAATGGGCTGAAGGATAGATATTGCTATTGATTTGCAAAATATTATTCAGCGATGCGGCTCACTTTTGGTTCAATATGTTAATAAACAGAACTGTCTCAGAACCTCTCCAACATTGCTAATAAGCTGTTTCAACGAGTTCTTAAATCCAATATCTATCAGCATTAACTCTTTTCCAAAGGCTTCCGTAACAGATTTTTGAAATATTTCATCATTTCTTATTGGTGAAAGCCGATTAACTTTGATTACTTTGCGTATTTTAGCTATTAATGGCGTGAGGCGTTCAAATGATATTGCGATCGGTTGCTCGACTTTATCAGGAGCAATCGAAAATTTAAAATCCTATTCGTCTTCATTATATTTACAACTGCGTCGAAGTCATCGGATGAATCAAAATCTTTAATGTTCGATAATTGCAGAATTTCCACTTGAACGATAGGCATCGTTTTGCGATACACAACACTCAGCACGGCCAAAATTGATTGCATGCGCAAAACAGGATTGCTGTTAAGTTGAAATTAAGTTGCCTACTTTTTTGATGGTAGATGCTCCATCTGTTATTTTGGCTACCATGTCGTTTTCACAAGAAATGTTATACATTTTAAGCTTTTCGTATATTAAACCAATGCATTTTTCGGTTCGTTAGTACTAAATTGCAAAATTTGCCTGTTTAATCTGATATAAAGGTATCTGCCGTTACGAGTTAAAATGCACTTATCTAGATTTAGTCTACATTTTCCACCGCTCTCCTTAAAGTTTTAAATTTCTCATTTATTTTAAATTTGCATTTTTGCTAGATAACCGGAAATCATTTGGCATATTGAGTTTGAGAATTTTGGAATTTCCTGAAATCCTTTAGCAAATATCAACTTCCTTAGATCCGACGAAGTACAAAATATTGACAATGGAAGTCCGTGCTTAGTTGTCATCCTTGATACGATTACTGGCGAAAAATCATCAGTTTTATTAAGGAAAAAATCTGTGATTTGAAGAATAGTAGATAAAGGCTGTTGAGCCTAATAGAAAATCCGACAAATTTGTTATTCTTACAATCAAAATCGATTAATAATTTACTCAAAATATCCCGATTATCGATGGTTCGATTAATCGATTTTGAAATCACTAGCTGGCACTAATCTTGCTAATATACGTGGTTCCAACAGGATGGGGTGCCACATGCCACACAGCACGGGATACAATTAATTTACTCAAAGAAACATTCGATGAAAGAATAATTATTCTGTTTATTGGTCTTCGAGGTTGTGTGATCTAACTTCATTAGATTATTTTCTTTGAGGATGTGCTAAGTCATTTGTCTACGCCGATAAACCATAGAGACAATTGAACACTAAGAACTCAACATTCGATGAGTTGTTAGCGAGATACAGCCGAAATTGCTTCTAAAATCCAGATTGTGATCATCTATATGCACCAGGCGTGGCGGCCACATGTCCGAAATCATGTTCAAGCATTAATGGCATAAAATCATCTATCCTATATAAGCAACACATTTTATGATGTTACTGGTTGAGATAATTTGGTTTCAATGAAATTCTACAAATTATTTCTCAACATAGTTTAATAGTGGTTTTGATTTTGACAAAATGAACAGACTTGTACTGCGGCATGCTCTTTGCGATATCCGAAACTGAAAACTGAGTTCAGTGTAAAGGTATAAGCTAAGATGAAAATATTATCACTCACGAAGTATAAAACTTTACGAGAACGATGAGCCAGATGGACTAGCCTGATAAATAACTATTTTAACCTAAATTGGAAATAAATAGATTAAATAAACTGGTCGTCATATCATGGCTGAAATTTCAAGTAAAACTTCTTAAAATATTTCGTGGAAGTTTATGAAACCAAAACCTGAGCGTTTGCATTACAGAAAAACTCCTTGTTTTTTTCCTGTATACTATACTGTACCATCTTACTCTGTCCGGCCCATTATTTACCAAGTTGTTTTGTTTCAGATAGCACTGTTCTCTTCCATGTCATCGCTGGTTTTCTTATCTCTCTTCGTGTTCTAGTCCAATGATATCCTTGTTATGGTAGTTTCCTCAGCGTATCGCCTATCAATTTCCACTTTCGTTTCTTTTATTTGGTCTCTATATCTGTCTAATTTGTTTTGTATGCAGTTCAATGTTAGTTATGGTGTAAGACGAACATTTTAGTATAAGGCACTTGTTTACACTTTCCCACTTTTTCTGTGTGTCTCCAAGTTTCTATCTCACACACCCATTCGGTAGTACAGAATTAAAAGAAATTCTTGTATTATTACAGGCAGCTGCATTCTGATTTCTCACTGCGTTTGTAAAAGCTTGGTGAAGACCAAAGGATGGATTTGTTACTGTACTGTCCGTACCATGTGAATGGCCACTGCTTGTTTACTGTTTAGGAAACTTTTCGTGCTGAACTAAAACAACCGAATATACATGTTTCCATTACTGGGCGGTAGTTCGCGTACGGTATGTTCCAGTTCAAACCTTACTCGATATCCTTTGCGTCGATTATTAATGCTTCTCTATTCTGGCAGGTTGACTGTTGACGTTTTAATCTATATATAGATTTAACTGTGATTGAGATCAATTTTAGGACCAGTTTGAGAGGAAATCGGGCTGATTTTCATAATCACAGCTCTTTCATAGACTTTATACTTATATTTTCAACAATATTAAGTGTTGATAATCTAAGGCTATCATCAATCAAAATTACCAACACTTGACCGTCAATTGGTCTCATGTGCTTATTTAATATTATGTTTCAATACTTATTTGATTTGGGGATATATATTTAGTCTGAAGTAACTTTTATCTCAGGTAAGAACGATCCAAAGACAATCATGAAGAAAGAAGAGAATTCTCTCAACTTCAATATATTTTGTTGCATGAAACTGGACTGATTCTCCAAGTTAATTTGAATCTTGAACATTTGGCACATTCTATATAGAAGATAACAGTTTGATGTGGGTGGATAGAGGACGGCACCCTGGGAAATCTTGTAAATTGAAACTTTTTGAATTAGTCTTTTCATTACTTAAATTGTTATTTTTTGTATATAAGTCTAAAAGACCTTTTAACTTGTGTTAGACAAAAATGAATAAAAAACACTTGCGGTTAATTAGTAAAATTTTTTCCGAAAAGAAAATCCAAACAAATAAATGAATAGCAACGAAAAGTTTCGAACATAAAATTTCAATTTCGAAATTTAATTTTTCTCGTATATGTACGAGTATATACCACACACAGCCAGTCAGCCAAGCCAACCAGCCATACTCATACTCAAAATGTGGTTTTGATTGATTTATGATAGTATGACTACAAAAATTGCTTTTTTTTGTGTTGCGTTAGGAAATGGAATTTCATGAATGAAGGAGGCGGTTTTAAAAACACCCACCATCCTACATTGTATGTGGTTCAAAATTTTGTTATACTTCTTAAGTATATATAGTGTAATAAATATATATAATAACTATAAAACGGTGTTAAAATGTATGATTCGATCAAAAAGTGCGATAATCGATTTTCATTATATATAAACTCTCAGTTGTGTGTGATGTTTGATCGATATCTGCATCGTTATATTTTTAGAATCAGAAGTTAATGGGATATACTGTGGGTGGATTGTTTTCGCTGAAAAGAAATTCCATCAATGTTTATTGACCTGAATCGTGTTGTTTACAAATATACATATACATACGTACCGATAAATTGTAAGCCGATTTAATTGTTCACCACCTTAAGAAAAGTCAAAGTTGATTAAATCTCATCATGGATCAGGCTCGTTTGTTTGCTCAAAAATTATGTTTATATGCCCGTTTTGGTTAAAAAACAAATTTACATAATTATTGAATCACTTGAGATTGGCCTTTAGCATTTTATATTTTTATTTAAACCATACGGGGAAAATATGCGAAAAGTACACACAAAACAAAAAATATGAAAATTGATAGCGGATGTATTACGTTTCGTTTCGGGTAAATACAAAATGTTTTGTTTGTTGGTTTGTGGAAGACGGAATATGTACGGTTTGGGGCTAATCGATATAATCAGTCAGTTATCATTTAATTGAATCACAATTTACTATATATTTATTGGCATATCGTATACGTTGATAAAATGCAGGTTAAGACCATATATGTATAGACATAAATATAAGAGATGCGTGATGTATCGCATGGTTGCGAGTGTGAAAACTATATAAACGTTTCAAAATCATCACAATTATTAAAGATCAAACAAAAAACTACCGACTTCTTAAAAACGCATACTTATATACAACATATAGTCAGTGATCATCTCAAATATCCAAAAACAAGAAGCAAATTATGTACGTACATATTATATATGTATATATATATATATATATATATATATATATATATATATATATATACAGAGACTCACAAATCATATCTTCAATAAATGATTTAAGATAACAAAAGAAAGTTATCATCGACTGTATATCAATTTCTTTAAAATAATCATACAGATGGGACTCATCTTCATCAGCATCTTAATTTTTTTTTAAGATTCTATTCTTATACATATACCTATTATATATTCGTGTTTATTTTCCAAAAAAAAAAAATATATATGATTGATTCGAGATTTCAAGATCTCCGTAAACTTATTATTATTATTAAGAATAAAAACAAAATTAGAAGACTGATGATTTTGATTTACCAAACGGTCGCGGGTTTGAGTTAATAGATTATTTATAAATATCGTTTAACCTTTAAAAAAATAAAATTTGCGCACTTAAGTGAATGAAAATGAACATAATGTTGATTTTGGGACTTCCATTCAAAATTCGCTAGAACTGCGATGTGAGTATTTACATATTGAGTCGTAAAGTTTTTATGTTGGAATTTTATTAGGATTTAATAATATAATAATTAAATAATTATGATTAACTCATTGAATATTTATATATAATGTTATTCAACGAACTATACATAATTAATATTATAATCATTTTAAAGCAGATGTTCAATTATTATTAGCGGGTGTAAGTTATATTATTGCGCGAAGCCGAAATTGTATATCATTGGATTAACTTTTTGTTCCTCTCAGAATCTACCAAAAAAATTGATTCCTAGTAGATATTGCATATGTTAATTGAGGTTACAATTTTTGACCTTTTAATCTCAGTTATATAAGGAACTATGTAGATGGCTTTGCATTTTGGTTTTTATGTATAATTTTAAGTAGGCATTGACGGTTGAAAATAGCAAATAAGCGCCTCTCTTATTAGAAATTTAACCTGCAGTGCTCAGCTCATAATTAAGGTTCTTACAAAAGTCACTCCTAGATGTCAGTAGTAAATTGTTTTTAAACGCAACCTTTTCTTTAGGTCATCTTTGATATTTGTGAAATAAATTTACAATTTTAACGATGGATACTTACACGCTCAAAGAAACGCATTAAAGTTATTCAAATTTATTCATCGATATTTAAACAATACGTATCGTAGAATTTGGGATTTTGTTGGTGTAAGAAATCGTTCAAATGAGTCAACAATTCAAAAGTTAGTGAAAAAATGGTCTGGCAGCCTAACAATTTGACGTTCTAGGAAGAACATTGCTGCTATAGCTGAAAATATCTTGGAGAATTCTTTAACATCGATATCTCGATGTTCTCAGCGATTGTCCAGGAATTCATCGAATTGGCGGATTTTACATAAGGTTTTGCATTTGTACCTTATAAAATTCAATTAAAACAAACATTAAAACAAACAAATCATTATCAACGCAGAACTATCGCCGATTGGTTGTTAGAAAACGATCCTGGTTTTTCACATAAAATTATCTTTAGTGATGAGATTCATTTCACATTTGAATTGGCCATCTAGATCGTGCAATTTTATTCTATTAGATTATTTTCTTTGGAGTTTTTTGAAAAGTGAAGTTTATGTGAATTTACCAACATCAACTGTATACAAAACGACGTTGGAGCCGAAATTAATGAAGTTTATGCGGTATGTGTGAGTGAGTACTTACAAATTTTGATTTTCGTATAGAAGCCTGTAGACGTGCCCATGGTTGACATTTAATTGATATCATTTTCCACATGTAATTGTTACAAGTCATATTTTTTTCAAATTTCTATGTAATTACTGATTAATGTTTAACCTTACACATGTGTTTTGGGAATACACTTCCCCAAGTGAATTTTTATTAATAATAGAACATCCTCTTTATACCATATAGAATTTTGTGGATATGATCGTATTTGATAGTTGATAAGGATATAATGTCTGGTGGAATTTTATTCGCAAATCAATTGTTTATAACTAGCATTAGGGCTGTTGCACATTTCAGCTAAGCTAAGTTAGCTATATGAGCTATGTGCGTAGCTCTTAATTGTAAATAAAGAGTTTTAAATGGAACGTTGCACACTTGAGTTAAACTATGCGAGCTATGTGTTTCTGTTTTCAGCGATGCAAACTAACTTAGCTCAAGTTGTCTTTGCATTGCAAATGTCAGCTATATCGCTAACACATACATTGATGTTATTTTTTTTATATACAAAATATTTTTTATATACAATATTTTGACAAATAACTCGTAGCATTTTATTTGCACATTAATGTATTTGTGAGCGTTGTTATAGCTGAAGTGTGCAGTGGTATGAGCTAAGCGAGCTAAACTAAGCTATAACGAGAATTATTTTTTTCGCTTAGCTTAGCTGGAATGTGGGCCTTAAACCACATTTGGCTACAATCAGTAGTTTTCCAACCCGGCGAGTCCTTTCATTTATTATCCGAAAATGAATTTTAGGAACATCCAAAGTTCCTAAAATTCATTTTCTTCGGTTGAATTATTTTATTATATAAAGATTTATAAGAGATGCCAAACGTGGAAAGGATGACGTACAGTTTAGATAATGAATCTGATTATAATCCGGATAGGAATCATATTGATCTGTAAGGCATGATTGGCTCCTACTAGACTAACGGCAGAAAATATACTTCATAAATAAAGAAGAGTTTCAAATTGTGGCCAAAATCTCCTGATTCAAATTGTGGCCAAAATACAAAAAAAAAAGAAACACGAAATAACCCTATCTATTATGCATCTCATACAATAATATCTAAGTACAGACTGGTTCAGATGAAGCTGGTACGCAATCCAATGTATAAGAAAATCGTACAAATGCAGTTAAATTGGACAGTACCGAATTCGTGTTTACCATTTACCAAACTGCTGGTGTCTGTTTGGTGAGTTAAATATCTCGTTTTATAGTAAAAATTTGAAAAGCTCTGCAGTTTTTGAATTTTGACAAATTAGCTCCATTCGGCAGATCACAAAATCTAACATTGAAAGAACAAGTGATGTTATCAAAAGGAAGGTGTTCTTTCTGGCAGTATATACCGGGTGTTTCTTTTAAACTGAGACGATCAAATATCTCAAAAAATAGCCACTCTACGTAAAAAATGTCCACAGTCAAAATTTAATCATACCGCGGGGAAAATACATTAGTGCAAAAAAATAGTCCCCCACCCCCCGCATTGTAGGTGGGGCGGGGGGAACTTTTAAACTAAGATAGGAAGCCAAATTTTTTATTGCAAATACGGATTCTACGACTAAAAGTACGTATGATTTGAATGAAATATTTTTTTTTCGGTTCATGGTAGATGGCGTTGTAATCGATGAAATTCAATTTTTTCAATTTCTTCTTCTTAGAACACACGCATTCGATTCTGCAATACGTTTGAAATAAAATCCGTTATCAAAACAATTTATTAATGTAAATGGCAGGTAAATAAAATAATTTTAGCTGAAAATAAATGTTCAAAATGATGGCCTGCAACTTCAATGCACTTATTAATACGCATTTCAAATCATGATTGTACACAACTGAGAAGTGTGTTTGGTTGAATTTCAGCACACCTATTTCTGATTGGGTTTGTTCTCACGTGTTTTTGGTTCTTGTTTGTAAACTTTGTCTTTGAGATAGCCCCACAAACAGAAATCTGGCGCAGTAAGATCTGGTGATCTGGCGGGCCAATTTATCAGACCAGCTCTACCGATCCAGTGGCCATTGAAATCACGATCAAGTATTTCACGTGCCACCACCGAATAGTGTGCAGGACAACCATCATTTTGAAACCACATGTTCCGTCTCACTTCTAAGCTAAAATTTTCAAGTACTATTGGTAGTTCATTTTCCAAAAAGTTTCGGTACATTTCCATTCAAGTTGCCTTGAGTTATGTGGGGCCTATGAGTTTGTTGCCAATATTTCCACACCACACGTTGACAGTCCAAGGACGCTGATATTCAACTTGACGAAGCCAGTGCGGATTTGTAACACTCCAATAATGCATGTTATGTCGATTAACCGTTCCATGGTTTGTAAAACACGATTCGTCAGAGAATATTACGAAACGAAAAAAATTGGGATTTTGTTGTATTTGTTCACGTATACCCATTGACAAAAAGTTACCCTATTTTGGAAATCAGCACCATGAAGATCTTGGTGTAAAGACACATGATATGGATGATACTTGTGCCGTTTTAAAATTCTCCAAACACTGGTGAGGGACAATCCGGAATCGTGAACTATTTTTCGTGTACTAACATGAGGATTATGAGCCACTGCTGCCAATACAGCAATTTCATTATTTTCTTCAGTGACTGTTGCTCTACGGGTCCTCTTTTTCACTAATAAATTGTTTGATAGTACGGCCAAACGAAGCACGAGAACGAATCCTATGCGGAAAATGTTCAGCGTAAATAGCAACAGCATTTTCAAGATTTCTGACTGCTTCTCCATAAACCAGAACCATTTCAATTTTCTCTGTCACAGTTAAACGCTCCATTCTAAAGTATTTTATCGTTTATTTTGCAATTACGAAAAACATGAAGATAAGAAAAAACACAAACGTTAAATGTGATTTACAAAACTGAATAAATAAATTGTTTTGATAATGGATTTTATTTCAAACGTATTTTGAAAACGTTTGAAATAAACGTATTGCAGAATCGAATGCGTGTGTTCTAAGAAGAAGATATTGAACAAATTGATTTTCGTCGATTACAACTCCATCTATCATGAACCGAACAAAATATTTCATTCTAATTATACGTACTTTTAGTCGTAGAACCCGTATCTGCAATAAAAAATATGGCTTCCTATCTTAGTTTAAAAGTTACCCCCGGTATGATTAAATTTTGATTATGGACATTTTTTCCGTAGAGTGGCTATTTTTCGAGATATTTGATCGTCTCAGTTTAAAAGAAACACCCGGTATAACGCTGAACAATAAGTTTTAAATATCTTTTACCTTGCGGATGTTACAAACCAACTATAATACTTAACCAACATTAAAACTAGTGGCCCACCCTTTTCATGATAAAGTTCGGTTTTAGTACGAGAAAAGCCTATAGTATAGTTCAAAAGACTGCTTTGAAAGTATGGATACAGAAATATAAATACCAAGCTTTTAAGCGAAGACTAGAGACCTTGCGGGTATTATCTCACATTAGATAACGTAACTGTTCTAAGACCATGTAGAATAATGTTAAATGATGATGATGCTGGGAGCTGTAATAGTGACAGCTAATGATGAATGATGGGAGTTGAACTTGAACTCTACATAGTGGCATTGATTGACACCTAGGACGCAGAATCAACCAGAACATAAAGACGGTTGTCTTATGAAATATATGGCATCTTGTATGTGATCTGTAATATTCGTTCGCTAAGACCGGTTTCGATCTGATGACGTCATTGGCTCGTTGTGTGATCGAAAAGATCAAATCCATCTCATCAGGCATATGCGACCGGAATTGATGTATGTTGCATTTCGTTTTCTATATACATATATTGTGAGGCTATGTTGCAACAGTTCTAGCGAATTACAGAATTTTAATCGAAATATTTTTTCGATTATTTTGTTTATACTTCACTATTGTGGCGTGACTATTCGTCGTATTTGTGAACGCCACTACCACATACTTGTTAAAAATTATACATTTACTATACAATAGATTTATGAGCATTTTTCTATATGACGTTCCAAAAACAGGACATTTTGAGTTGTCTGGAGATGTAAAATAACATTTAGATTCAAGATCAGCAGGCCAATCGTTTTAACATCTCAAATAAACTATTTGTAACGTTGTCGGACATTTGTTTGGTCATTTACGCGGATTAATTCGTATTGGCAAAATATGAGGTTTTAGACCATATATAGTTGTTCCAACTGCTAACTTCAGCCGAAAGAGTTACATATAATGACTGATTACAAATAATCTATTTCTCAGCAAGACTTATTAATCAAGGTACAGTGTATATTATCGGGATTATTATCGGCAGTGTAGACACTGATTCTTTATAACTCAAATTCAAAAATAGATTTAAAAAAGAGGGATCTGGTGTAGATAACAGCCAACAAATTATTGTGTCACGAAATACAAAACAAATACGTTCATCACACTGCTGTGTCAAAGTTGAGTACAGGATTTTCCAATTAGTTCTGGTGTTTGACAAGGAGATGCGCTGTCTCGATAAAGTGAAACACCTCAAAATAATCTCTTCCCGACAATGCAATCAACTTTTTGTAAATGGAGATGATATCTGTGTGGCTGCAATAGCACTGAAAGGAGTGAAAGAGATACTTGATCCACTAGAACGGTATTTAGATTCTGGTGGTCTCAAATACACGAGTGCAGAACCAAAAATATAATCTCTCATTTTAGATGACAAGATTGATTTAAGTATGTTTGTTTGTTTGTTTGTTTGTTTTTATCTCTACTATCTGTTTTGGGGCTCGAGGCACTTCCAACTCTTTCGCGGTTCGCTTATTTACGTCCTACCTTACGCCATTACAGCCAAATCGAGGACGTACGGCTATAGGTCCGATTTACGTAGAACCATCTGCACATTGCAAAGCTCCATGCCAGCCTATAGTACTGACATGGAAGATGGGTCGGCCCATGAATTCTGCACTCCAACAGGGGGTCATAGATGTGTTCATTCACACCACCGATCGTAATCGTATGGTGAAAAATCCCTTTGCCATCCTGCCCCTATCGGGATTCGAACCCGGTACCTCCCGCTCCAACTGCCGCAGCTTTAACCACTGCGCCACCTGGGCGGTAAGATTGATTTAAGTAGTGGTAACCAAACTTTTGAAGGATTAATGAGAATCAAGTACGCAAAATTGATCACACATCTAAGTAGATCTTTTTTAATCATGAGATCAGGATCTAATTCGAATTTCAAGGGCAGCGAGTACGCTCGCTAGGGCTAGTTCTTCGTGTTGATCCGAACTGAATGATACAGCGATTTTTAAAAGAAGAGCCTCCTTTCAATATGATTGAACCTGATGGAGTCAGATTGTTGTTGATCGATGCAGATCATTCTAATCCTGGGACGTTCAACACTTGCCGTATTTTTTTATAGACTTAAATTAAATAATTCCTTATCTTCACATTGTTTTACTCGTCTATCTCGATTAGAATTCACATATCTGTAAGGCGTTATCTTTATCAATTTATATCTATTCACAGTTAACTATATAAAATGTTTGATTAAATTACTTACAAAAACAAAGCCGAATTATCAACTTTAAATATATTAATTTGAATCTGAATCGTTTAATTGTCGAAGAAACGGTAACGGACAAAATACCTAAGATATCATCAACATGAACTCTACTCGTATATATACGAGTATAGGTATATGCATGTAAAGCATTTTGATTAATCGGTTTATATAATTAGTGTTGACACAACAGCACGTTCATATATGTCTTTTTATCGCGCGAACGTGTTTATATATACATCGCGTTATTAATTATTGAAATGAGACCGCTTATACATATTATAAATATATATACGTTCACCAATTGATTGATCCGCGGTCTCGATTTAATTAAGGTCAATTGGATTAGTATATCGTGTCATTTATATTAATCAATGATATATGCAAAATTACATATGTTAGATCGTGTGAAATTTGATCAAATAAAAGATAGCCATTCAACATTAATCTAATATGTATATGTATATGCATAAATTAGGTAACCCAAAAGGTAGCCACATAATATCTATACATATATACATATATATAGACATTATATATACACTTCGAACCTCGTAAAACTTGATGTGCTCAGATGTTAATATTAAATTCATATAAAAAATTAAACTCCACAGGATACCGACACTGGTTTCTTATATCGTGATGTTATATACGCTATAGCCATATACATACCTATATATACACCAATTAAATTAAATTTTTATTACGATTTTAATGTGGGAAAATCCTCGAAGGCTTTTATACATATAAGACGAAACGAACTTATCTTACCGTAGACGTATATACTCGTGTATATATAATCACATTATTGTCATTGTGTCTTTCGATAAATATATTCTTAATTTTTGTACCCGAAAAAATATACAAAGATCATTATCATCGTTATGGTTATGGGGTACTTGATTTTATTTACAGATAGGACATAAACCACAGTGTAACCCTTCTTGTTTCTGGTCGAAAAAAGATAAAAAAAAAAAATCATAATTAAATAAAACAGAAAATCTAGATTTTTAATTCAATTAAAGCTTTCTCAACAACAACACGACCAACACAATCATAAAAAGCTTTTCATTTAATTAAAAATACAAAAGAATAAAAAAAATAAAGATTTTCATAATTTTATTTGGCTAAATTTAGGGTTGTGGTCATAATATTTTACTGTATGTACACATACATACCGCATATGGTTGGGGAGGGCGTGTGGAAAAATCAAATCAAATCCAATACGATATATACAAAACCAATTATTCTATTTGTATAATATAAGAAAGATGCTTTTGTCTGTATATACAAGGGATGTCGGAAAAGTTTTGCTAGTCCGAAGATCATAGCTCCAAAACATGGTTTTTGAACGCTTAATCTCGTTTCATGTGTTTGATGTGATATATGTGAGCTGGCATGCTCGTGTTGTTTTCTCTCAATTTGTTGAAAATCAAGAGCTACAGTAGACACATGAACGGTTTTCGTGAAGTAGCACGCTAAATTGGAAGACCCAAACAGTCGATTGCTTTTTTCCTCCGGCTCATATGTACAAATACATGGCTCGTCACATGTCACAATCTACGATCACAGAGCTGCCGCATCTTTAAATTTTGATGCATAATCATATTACGGTGCGGTTACTGAAGTAGACTTGCCTTGATTTCACGATAAATAACATGTTAATCCTTTTCAGTCAGTTTTCTCACTGCATCGATGTTAACTGTCTTTTGCGAACTGATAAATGCAAACTGAGCAACATAACCTTCAAAAATGCTATTATTTTTGACTGACAGAGGGATTGAAAACTTTTACGGCAACCCTCGTATTCTATATATGGATATGATCAATAAAAATTAAAAGATCGTTCTTGATCTTACCGCTCTTGCCTGACAGCACACAGGCACACATACACACACTAAGCATCGATATAATAAAGTCCAAATCATTTCAAACGGATTAGGGTTAAATTAATAAAAATACAAAAATTAACCGGCAAGTTAATTATAAAGCAACAACAAAATATAGATGAAACCCAAACAAAAAACAAAAACAAAAGCAGAAATGAAATAAAGAAGCCGAGATGAAATAATAGATAAGAAATCAATCTTTTGTTTTGTTACCTGAAAATTATTAATTTATTTTTAATTTTCGAGAAATATATACAAACAACATATATCTAAATTGGATTGGTGGATCCAATGGCTAGGAGTGTGAAAGTGAATTAATTTGTTGTCTGGGTTATTATACGTTTTAAGTTATAGAAAGAATTGAAAGCTTTTGTTTTTTGTGATGCTTAAGATTTATGGGTTCAGATATTTTTGTTAAAATATTTATTACCTAAGATTGATAATTAAGATTATGGTTGGAGCGGTAAATTTAGCAGATTTACTTTTGTATTTGAATAGTTTTTAATTTCTTAGTCGATGACACAATTGAGGAGGTTGCACTGTATATCTACAAATTATGATAAATTATGTTTGTTATAATTTGTTGCTGGTGTTTTTAAGATTTATATAATCAAATTTTAATATGCTCATATTTATCTTAACAAAATGGTGCTCGAAAAGTTAGATGTTTGAAACATAATTAATTGTGAACGAAGCTCTCGCAAACCTTTTCGATAAACGAGAGATGGGTGTTATTTAATGTACAAGATGGCTTAATAATTACATTAATGTACTCTATTTTTTGCGTATTTAGACTGTGTTTGGAACCTATGACAAATATTCTTTAGTACAGAATATTTACATACTGTTAGTATTGACATACTACATCAGCTACTGTTGGAATGAGCAGGTGTGGGGTGGTCTATTAAAGAACAGGACCCTTTGCCGAATGGTAGGTCGACATATAATGCAAGACAAAATTACATCTAGATTAGACTTGAGGTGATCTTGAATACATAATAAACGAGACTTGAGCAGAAGTACTTACAAGACATTGTGACTATGCAAGAAGGTGGATCTACACTCTAACAACTTCGGCATAAGCTGTCGGGATATGCCTGAGCAAGAAAAAGTTTGATGAAATGAAAAGAAAAGAAAAATTCGCCTGATATGTATATCTTGCCATAGTACGTGGTTTGGTTGGAAAATGAAAGTAGCCCATTTCTTACTATGACCAGAATATTACACAAAGTCTTCTTCAATGTACTATAGAATTCAAAGCCCGTTGGTGTCATATTGTAGTAATCGTGTATGATATGAGTGAATTGAATTAAAGTCTGAATTGAAGCATAACGATGAGTATGGTACAAACTCATGTTTAACTTAATATACTGAATCCTATATTGAATAATATATAGTAACAGAAAAAATTGACAAAAGATTGTTGTAATTCGGGTGTCTTCGCTATTATAATGTATATGTCAAAAATTCATGCAACCAACAAATAACTTATAATAACTATAAGGGAAATCGCGTCGATATTATGTGCCAAGTGCCAACATGGTATAATTCCGGAGAAGATTAAAAGATGGCACTAGTAGTAGTTGAACGAAATGTTTTAACTGCATTTTTTTATATTCTACGAATTATTAACGCAACCAAAATTTAAAATCTAAAACAAAAAATTTAATTTTATAATCGAAATTGGAAATTTTTGAAATAAATGGTAAAAGCCCATTTATTTCAAAAATTTCCAAGTTATACAAATAATAATAAATAAATAAAACAAAATTAGTTTTTTTTAAATTATGTCATTTCATTAAAAAATAACTTCGCGTGCCATCTATTGTTCTCGTTAAAACGTATTGGTATGCCATCTAGAAATTTTCTTCGAAATTACATTTAACAAAATCATGCTGTCGTTGGCATTTACTATGAAAATTTACACGATTTCCCTTATAGTATTATAACTTATTTGGCAACCAATGATAAAAAATATTTATCATTGGTTTCGGACTCAATCCGAGCTAAGTTTTAATTTCGTTTTAGCTCCCTTCATTGAAAATCGAACTTGAGTTTATTAGAGATATTTAACAAGACACAATCTAGGAGTGAATTCAGATTCTCTAAAATGAACAATGTATATATGAAAACCTTTTTAATATAAAAAATCAATTTATATATTTCTCAGTAAAAAGAACTTTAATTGTGCTTTTTAACAGGATTCACCCTTCTTAGATGGAGAGTATTTTAAAAAACCACAATCATGTTGATATTTCATACCTTAAACAAGCTCCAGTAAATAATGAAATCACTGCGGTTGGTTTTAACAATCTTATATTAAACTCAAGTCTGGTAGATTAGCTCTCATTCGATCCAGTTTATTAGACTGGTGACCATTCTTGAGCCAATTACTGACAATCAATGAATCCAGTCCCAGAGCCAATTGGGACTGGATTCATTGTAACGACTTGAAGTTGCATTATTTAGAATATTTTTATGGCAAGTACTATCAAACATAGTCGACTTAGTTTTTATCGTTTAAAACTGATTCAACTGATTTACTCTTCTTACTATACAGGTACACTGAAAAAAATTTTGAACATTATATTTATGAATCGCGTTCATCGACTTAAATTCATATTATTGATGTAATCGTCATAATATAAACGAAGAAATTTATTAAATCAAATTTTAGCTCAAAATCTGTACATTAATAGAAGGAATCATTGTTTATTTGTACATTAATATTAAAAACTTAATTCATAAATTTAAATTTTATTTATTTTATTACACTTTACAGAAAATACATGAAAATTTTATGAAAGTATTAGTGTAGTTTGATGCAATTCACGAAAACATTATATTTATGATTGATTCATACTATTTATTGACCAAATATATAAGGGATCATATTATTAATGAACAAAAACTTAATGTATAAGATTTAAATTATTAATAATAAAAACTATGTAGTCAATGGATATGATCGGATTTCAATTTCATTAAAGTCGGCGTTATGCTTGTTAAAATTTGTGCTGTTAGAAATTGTACCAAGACAAATATTCGTAATATGAATGAACAAATTCATAAAGTATACAAAGTGGACATTATAAAAAGTATTTCATGAAACTGTTCATAATATGTATAAAGTTCATATGTATTACAATTCAATCGAATAATTGAATTTCTTCATATTATGTATGAACAAACTGGATGCCTTTTGTGATTTATTCATATTATTTATGCAATTTTCATTAAAATCTTATAATTCTTTCGTCAGTAAACGAAAATTCGATTGTGTCATTATTCATTTTTTATTTTCATTCAGTTGTTACGGTCGTGTTAAAAAAAATTAATTAAATTATTAAGAAATGTCGTGTGTTTAATTTGATAATACAAATAACGAATTCTTGGACCTATATAATTCAGGTAAATATATAATAAGTGTTTTATATGTTAAATCTTTAGTTTGTAAACACATGTTTTGTTTAAATGTATGTATAACATAATGGAATATTTGTTTTAATTGTAACATTTCAAGAGTATGTACTGCAAATACATTTGTTATTCAAAATTTGCCTTTTATATTTTGCCTTCAGATGTAGAATTTGATGCTGAACCATACATTAAAGTCTGAGGTTCGATATCAAATATCGGTAATAAGTTGATTACTTTATGGCAAGGTTGTAGCAGAGTTCAACCAATTCAAAATAACATGCATTTCTACACGACAGTTTAAGAAATGACTTGAATATAAAAGGTTATAAATGGTGAGTATATAAAATGGTTATCAATGGGGAAAATACATTTATTAATCTACATATTATCTTAAAATTATCTACTTAATACAACTAATACATAATTTATATCATTTCCAAATGTTTCAATAATTAGCTTAACAACTAAATTAATAAAAATTGTAATTTTAGTAAAATTTCGCCTTGATTTTTTTATTGTATTATACTCATATCATGGTTTAAACTAAATTATTTTATTTTATTTACAGTTTTGCCCTTATAATGATAATATTCTATCTTATTATTTATAGACGAAACTATATTAAATAATGATTAATAATATTTTCAGATTGGAGATGAAAATTGGAGTTTCCAGTTTTGTAAAGTAGTAATGTACTGTGCTGGGACTATAAAGTGTAATACACTGTATTACAGTTGGCTTAAATATTTAATAAAACTAATTGATAATATTGTTACAGATTAATAAATTAATTTCAGAATTATGTATTTGTTACTATTTGATACTTATTTGCTACTAATAAGAAAAATTCACTGCAGATAGGTGTTACTGGAAAATGTGGATTGACGATTGCAGATTAAAAGATTCGAAATGTTATTGTTTGTATTAACAATTTTTTTAACGATTTACCACATTTTTTTTAACGAGTAACCGGCTCGTTCTTTCCTAACTAATATACCTTACTTTCCTAGCTAACATCCTTTGTGTAAATCGATGTAGAAATGGTCCCAGCGTGTTTTGGATCTTGTGTAGCGTTTATTCTTACAATCCTATCAATCATTTACTTTGCCCATATATTAATAATAAATTATCATATTATTTATAGACGAAACAACATAACACAAACCTGCTATGATGCTTTCTTGAATCCATAGTAGCTACTAAAAAAGTTGGTATAGAAGATAATACGGACAATACATGTGTCACCAAAAGAACTGTTCAAGATGTATACAAATGTATGGTTTCCATCAGCAGTCTACATAGAATAAAGAACCATATAAATTATTTTGAAAAAAAGTAATGTATAGTCGCTGTTGGAAGCTTTAAATACGTTTAGAGTGAAATTTTCGATTGGCCAAATTTCTAAGAGTTCTAGACATTAGCACCGAAGAATTTAACCTTTTTGAAATAGAGTTGTGTAATGAAAAATAAATCTTTAAAAGTAAGTTTGATGTTAGAATAAATTGAAAGTTTTGTTAATCAATAATAGCTAATTTATAATTTTATTTGAAATAATTGTATTTTATTATTTTACAATTAATGCCTCATAATTGGTAGATTTATTATTAATATTTGATTTATTAAATATAAAATTAAAAACTTTAATATGATGTGTTTCATTATACAAATAAAAGACAGGAAGTTACAATATGCGATATATATATATATATATATATATATATATATATATATATATATATATATATATATATATATATATATAAATATATATATATATATATATATATATATATATATATATATATATATATATATATATATATATATATATATATATATATATATATATATATATATATATATATATATATATATATATGTATTGTTATGATTCTTTACATAAATACTACGCATTTACTTTATTAGTGATAAATTACATGAATCAAGTCCTAAATTACATGAATATTTCAGTAATAGTTGTGATAAAAATCATACTATTTATGATTTACATCATTTTATATATGAACAATTTCATAAGTACTAAAACTAATACAAAAATTTATTCATAAATATGATGTAAATTTTATTTAATATTATGTTTATTTGCATTAAAATAATAAAACTTGTTCTTAAATATTTAGATTTTTTTCATAAACATAAGAATTTGTTACCTAAATAATATGAATTTATTCTCCAAAAATATTTTAAGTTGCATTATTACTACAATTAATTTTATATCATACGTGTAACACAGCATAAATACAACAACGTGAATTGTAAATGTTATGTAAAATAAATTAGTACTTTTTGTTTTTTGTTCAATATATTGATGAACTAAAATTGTATTATTAATGTACTTTTACATCGGCGCAGTTTTGATGTATATTTCATTACATTTATGCCGATTTTCATTACATAAATGTAGGATTTTTTTCAGTGTAAGAACCAGAAACCCAACGTCATTTTTAATGTTGATGAAATTGATTTGAACGATTTGTCGTTGTACCACCCAGATAAGTTGACATATCGGATACCACATTAGGTTTATACAGTTCAAATATTTTTTATTAATCATCAATTCTGCGTTGTACTTAATGAACCAATTTAAGACTTGTAACCTTGTACTCAATTTAGACCGAGTACAGAGTTAAAGTATCCTTATGACCCTATCTAATCGGCTTTCAACTAAAGGTTTACAGTTTAAGATTGTATCTAGAAGTTTCTGTTAAGGGGTTCCAAATAAGGTCTTGACAACTTTTTTAAATAAATGTTAACCATTTCAGATATCTCGAAATTTTATTGTTGGTTTGAAGTACAATTAAAATGTTCATATTTCCACCGAGAGCACGTTTTCAGGTGTCGATTCTTTCTACCTTATTCCCGATGACTCGGTTAACACATTTCGACGGAAACAGCCAATTTAACCGATTGATTTTAGTTCTTGTGTTAACTGGATCTTGTGTTAACTGGATCTGTGGTCTGAGCGTTCCCCAATTCTCGAGAACGCTTTGGAATCGACTGTATTCGTTCGTTTGCGATGGATGCGTGAACAGCAGCAATATTCTGGGCACTTCGGCACTTTGCAGTCACCGACTCGAAATGTTTCTGTACTGAATTTTTTGACACTTACAGTTTGGTTATTTTTTTAAGGGTGCGTTCACAGTGATTGTTCAAAATTGTTAAGTTAAACCTGTTATTTACTCATAAAGATAATCACCTCTGGTTTAAATGAACTGACACACAATTTGTATTAAAAATAGAGAAGTGTTTTATTTTGGCATAATATTTATTGGTTTTTGGTTTTCCTAGGCTTCGAAGCAATCCATTCATAAAAACTCATTTCTCCTTGACGCCGACCATAAGTTATGCATTCCGATATGTTGATTTATACATCACCGATCGTATTCCCATAACCGAAAATCGAAATTTTAAAAAGTATATTCAATTCAACCAAGCTTTACCTAATTAGAATGCTTTCATTATTAATGTAATATTTTATTTATAATATGTATAAGTATTTGACCTTAAGCTAAGCAAATCTATTTCATTATCTATGTCTAATCAGTCTGCAGCCAAACAAACCATTACCTCGTTTATAAACATAATGTATACATATATTTGCTTGGAAAATGTATAAACAAATAAATGTATAATGTTAGATAAACCACGAACAACTCAAACAGAAAGTTCAACAAATATTTACTTAAACTTTAAAGCTTCACATTATACAGTGTTTTGATATATGTATATGGATATGAATACTTAACCAGAATTCGGTAAACAATCCATAAAAATTGCATCAAACCCACAATATCTATGTATATACACACACACGTAAAAGCTACTCAACGGAACAACAACAAAATAACGAATAAAATTATCTCTATCTGCTGGTTTTATATTTCATTAACAAAAAACAAACAAATTTTTCGTTTTTCTTTTATTTTTGTTCAATTTTCAGTCCAAAAAAACACGAGTGTATCCCATATACGTACATATATAGCTACAATTGAAAATTAAATTTTCTCATTTGGGCACACACCGAACATATCACAAAATAAAACTACACCCACACATCCTTTTAAGGGTGTTTATGAGGGTATGACGAGTTTGGCTCATCATCATCAGCATCATCATCCCTACCTTGCTTGTTGTTAAAATTTCGTTCAAATTTTTGAGTTTTATAAAAAATATTATATTAAAGCATTAAAAACATGAAGCACATAGACACACACACACGATAGACACAGTAGACAATTCAACAGTTTATTTTGGGTTTTCTCTACAGTGATGATAAAAAAATTTGTGGATAAATGAAAAGTTTAATAAAAATTTATATATGAAAATGTCATAATACTAATGTTCTAGTATACGATAGTGTGTAGTATACTCTTTATTGTACAGTAATTGAAATGGGATTTGATCATTATTTATCCTATCAAATGATAAAATACATTTTGCTTGATAATGAAACATAATCATGATAGAAATGTTGAGCTAACTTGAATACAATTGTAGTAGGCCTAATCTTTACTTCCGAATAACAAAATTGACTAAAATTTCCGCCCTCGATACGATTAAGTGGCCAGCGCTCAGTTCCAAACATGAATCCAACTGAGCATTAATGGGACGAACTAACACGGAGGTTCAGATCTAAGAACACCAGTAACCTCAAGGTTGCGTTGGATGAGAAATGGAGTACGGTCCTCCAAGTCTTTGTCAAAATCTAATTACGTTAATGGGTAACCGCATATGACGCAAGGGTGCAACACTAAGTATTAATCAATAAAATTGTTCGGTTTTAAAAATTCGCTTAGTTTTGGACTATGTTAAACTTAAACATAACTGTGAAGTTATAAGAAGTTATTTTTGGAAGAATCTGAAGTCTAAATGAATCTAAATATTCAGTCTATTACCAGAGTCCGCCAGTTCGTATGGTTGAACTCAGAATAACAATTTCGATTCCTTTCAATGTGTTTTGTATGTGGATTTTAACTTAATTATATGTACCAGACCCGATTCTATCACGTGTACGCTGCCGGTGAAGCTTTTATATCAATATAGCCTTCGAATTGTAAAGCCATTGTTTTTCTATGAAAATTGGATAATTTGACCGAACAAAATTTTTATCTTCTAAGAAATAACAGGCTAAGCTAAAATAATTCACAGAAATAAATATTTTCTAAATAATTTACCTTGAATAAAATTTAATCTTATTTAATACAATTTTAAGCTAAGATATGGGTGAATATTGTGTATGTGGGCAAGTGATTACAGATATAAAGTTAATGTCTAAGTTGAAGTTTTTTACTTGAAGTGAAGAGGTCGTCTCTTCAGTTTAACTTAAATCAAATTTATAAGTATTAAATTAATGAGCAAAAGCATAATTATTTGATGTTAACAGTATTTATATTGAATGTCTACTTTTTGCCAAATCAGGACGACGTTCAGATTTTAATGATCTATATGATTTAATGGTATTATTCGTTTTTATTTAATGTCGTTATAGAGGCTATGAGGTTTTTGACAGGTTTAACGAGAAATGACAGGTTTAACGATGTGTTAATATCAGATATTGAGTCGTTCCACATAGAACAACTTTTGTTGCTTTAAATCTGCGTGTAATAACGTAAATATAGGAATAGGAAAACCCAAGATATATGTTTTGAACCAGCATTGTAGTGGTATTGTTAAGGGCAATCGTTCTAGACACAACGTTTAACAAGTACTTATGTTATATAAAAATTCTTATATTTCTCAGCCCAGCTTAAATTTCTTAGAAGTATAGCCGTATTCAATTGTTATAGAACGTAAAAATGTAAACACTCAAACATTACGTTTGATTCTAATTCAATGTCGTCAAGTTGCGATAAAGATATAAAATAATTTAGGTAATGCTGCCTTAGAAGAAAATGATTGGTCGTATGTTTATCGTCTTGATGATTTATCGAATTAGTGCACCATGCACTATGATAAAAGCTTATACTCATATTTATTAGAATCCTGTACAACCACGTCAATATTGTTACGAGAAAAATTTCTACCCCTGGCAACTTATTGCATTTCTGAGGCACCAGTACTAATTGATACGTATTTGTGTAGAAATATTTGAATATATATAATAATTTTGCATAATAAAATCTTACAATTATAAGAACTACCTATACTGTGAGTTTAGCAGGCCAATTCGAGAAATTTTGATCTAAACGTCTCAATAGATGTCAAACTTCTACTACTGAATATATCAGAATTTCATAGAAAAATAAAGCTATCAAAAAATGAGCAATTTCAAGACCTAGAGTAATTTCTATCAGGGAGAAATCGGAAATTAACTAAAAATAACTTTTTGAATAGATAATTTGGTTTTTTAGTTTTGTTAAACTACAACCAAGTATAATCCTAGAATAGGAAGAACTTTGGCCAAATTTTTAAATTCCAAAAGTGTAACTTGTGCGTTAAAACATCTTTTTAGAATAGTCATACTCTTCTATAAAACATACTTAATAAAACGACATCCTAATAACTTAACTATTTTCATAAACAAAGTGCGTTCCAAACAGACCAAACTGTACACAATAACCAGATTATCCCTCCAAATTCATCGTATATAAGTTTGACGCTCTTAATCGGCTTTGATGTCGAGGTTGATTCGTCACATGATCCAAATAATGTAGTTATATAGTTCGAGTAGTTCGGTGCACCTGGGTTTCGTTGATCGATCAATATTATTGATTTGGCTATAGCTCTTCTTGTGTTTGGCTCTGTCATCGATCAAAAAAGTCTCCAATTCCGGAAGTTGTTTGATTTGATTATTCTTAACCACCCCTGTACTTCATGTCAAAATTGATGGAGCATTTTAAACAAAAGCTCTTTCAGTAAACAACACAAAGCTTCTCTAAATTGAATTTTGTATAGACACAAAATGCGAAAATGTCACTTTTTAAATTGCACATCAACTGAAAACAAATGTTGCACATAATTTTACTTTGGACCAATATTGCCCGATGCAATATTGTTCCATCGTAAAATTAAAGCAAAATTAATTAATTTTTATGTTACATAGAACGAGTTGCCATCATTTAATGGCAATCCATTCGAATGGCCAAAATTCCTCTCAAGCTATGTTTTCTCAATTCAACAATTTTTGTCTTCCAACGTGGATAATCGCTTGAACGACAATCTTGCCTGGTGAGAAAAAGTTAACAAAAAATTCGAGCAAAAAGCCAATGAAAATAGCGGCTTATCATCTTTAAATGAATTATACACAGCGATGGTAATTAATTAGAAACTATGACTGGTGTGGCAAGTGTATTCAGCCTCATAACTTTCGCCCTAGTAACAATAAACAACGTTGTCTTTAACATATAACTGAAAGTATTGTAAAACATCCTGATGAATGGAAAGTGGCCGCGTTATGCCCAATATTTAAAAAGGGTGATCGCATGAAATGCGAGAACTATCGCGGTATAGCTCTCCTTTGCACAGCATACAAGTTACTGTCTTACATAATCTTGGGAAGAATTACTCCTCTAGCGGAGGAAATTGTCGGTGACTACCAAGGAGGATTCCGTCCAAATCGGTCAGTCACTGATCAAGTTTTTTCGCTACGGATGATTCTTTCCAAGTACTACGAAACATCTCGCGATGTACACCAGGTATTCCTAGATTTCAAGCAAGCCTATGACTCGATCAATCGAGAGAGGCTTTGGTATGCGCTTGAATATTTAGGAATACCAAAAAAATATGTACATCTGTGTAAAATGACAGTAACGCAGTCACAATGCTGTGTTAAAGTTGAGAACAGGCTATCGAGAACTTTTGCAATCAATTCCGGTGTTCGACAAGGAGATGCGCTGTCCCCGATACTTTTTAATCTCATGTTGGAATACATCCTTCGTAAAAGTGAAACACCTCAGGACAATATCTTATTCCGACAATCCAATCAACTTCTTGCTTATGCAGATGATATCTGTGTGATTGGATTAACTGGCAACGGAGTGAAAGAGATACTTGATCCACTGGAATAGTGTTCAGCTTCCGTTGGTCTCAAAATCAACGAGTCAAAAACCAAATATCTAATCTCGGGTTTTAGAGACCAAGACGCAATTGATTTCAGTAGTGGAAACCACACGTTTGAAGGAGTGATGAGATTCAAGTATCTTGGATCTCTCGTCACTCACGATAATAGTGTGGGCGAGGATATCAAGGTCCGCCTTGCCGCTGGCAATCGGGCTTTGTATCCTCTACGTCCACTGCTGAAATCAAAATATCTTGCAAATACGGATAAGCTGAAACTGTACAGAGTGTTGATCAGACCCGTTGTCATGTATGGATGTGAGAGTTGGACCTTGACGGATGAGTACGAAAGATGGCTTCTAACATTCGAGAGAAGAATCATGCGTGTGATATATGGCCCAAAACGCGACGTCGATGGCACTTACCGAGTTCTTTTCAATCACGAGATCAGGAATTTAATGCAAATTCCTGATATCGTGCATGAAATCAAAGGACAGCGAATACGCTGGCTCGGTCACGTTCTGCGTGCTGATCCGAACCGAATGATACAGCGATCTTTAAAGGGAGAACCGCCTTTCGGTAGGCGAAGAGGTCGCTGTCGGCGACGATGGCTCCACGGCGTAGAGAGCGATCTGGCATCTTCCAACTGCTTGCAACAGTATGAGGATCTGGCTCGTGATCGAAACCGTTGGAGTCAGATTGTTGACACGGTACGGGCCAATAATGGCCTGTAAAAACCGAAAAAAAAAAAAAAAAAAAAAAAAAATTGTAAAACATCAAAAATCTTTTATGGGTTTTGTGAAGGTACTTCAATTGTAATGGAAATTAGTCTCCAAATTAACGAGAATAGTGAAGTTCTTTATCGAATCGTACCTATATGTATATGCTTTCTTGGATGATAATGATATGATAATTACAGAAATATTAGAATAAGTGCATACAGTCAAGGCATTAGAACTTACATCATGACGATAACCTACATGAGCTTGTGAAGAATCTTTATGCACCAGTAAATAATTACAGAATCGGACATAATAAATTAATTGAAGAATGGGAAACTAAGTGTTTTTGTAAAATATTATAGAAAATAACCACGCTTGCTTTTTATTCGAAGCCTCTGTAAGATTATTTTAATTTAAGCGGGCGTCATGTTCCTTTTCTCACTTTTCTTATTCAAGATGTTGCTATGATCGTCAAATAGTGAAATATTTCATTTTTAAATCGTTTCATTATTGGTCATTAACTGCAAATAACTTATAATACTATACGGGAAATCGTGTCATAGTAAATGGCAACGACAGCAGGATTTCGTTAAGTATAAGTTTCGGAGAAAATTTCTAGATGGCATACCAATACGTTTTAACGAGGACCATTTATTTTTTAATGAAATGACATAATTTAAAAAAAACAAGTTTTGTTTTATTTATTTATTATAATTTATAAATATAAGCCCATTTATTTCAAAAATTTCCAATTTCGATTATAAAATTAAATTTTTTTTAAGATTTTAAATTTTGGTTTCGTTAGTAATTCGTTAATATAAAAAACTGCAGTTAAAAAATGTAAACATTTCTTTCAACTACTACTAGTGCCATCTTTTAATCTTGTCCGGGGCACATAACCTCAACGCGATTATAGTCATTATAAGTTATTTGATTAACGATCTCGCTCAGATAAATATATTACTCGATTGGAAAACCAAAAATGCGACACCTATCGGATATAAAATTAACTGTTCCGCACAGAAAAATGTATTTAGTAAATGTCAAATACCATAGATTGTTGCATAAATAGGAAAAATTCTTTTAAAATTTATTAAAGTGTAAATATGTTTGTTATTACATTTAATTTAATGTATGTTCTTTATATTTTACAGTACAAAATAAGAGTTTTATTTTAATAGTGTGTAATATATGTTAAATTTATAGTGCAAATCGTTCATTTTTCATACCATGTTAAACATTTGCATGTTAGAACTTACTCTAAATGTTGTGGGTAGTGATGTTAGAACAAACTCTAACCACATATTATTGAAAAACAAACTCAAAATGTCCGGACTATTAAATGAGTACTTTCCAAACCATCGGGTATAAAAAGACCACATTTAAATATTATACAAATTAATAGAAACTAATGGTTCGATAAATTATTTTTTTATTCTCTGACTCTTTTTCATTACATTTGCGAAAAGAACTTACTTTATATCGAACAATATAGAAATTACACTTCGCAACCTTGTACATATTAAATCAAAACGAACCAAATCGATCGGTGTTTTGTTTTGAGTATTTCGGTGTTTTTGAGAAAATCGATGTTTTTGAGTAAATCGGTGTTTTAAAGCCTTTCGGTGTTTTTGATTAAATCGGTGGTTTTGAGTAGATCGGCATTTTTAAGCGTTTCTGTGTTTCTGAGTAAATCGGAGTTTTTGATTAGATTGGTATTTTTGAGCGTTTTGCTGTTTTTGAGTAAATTGGCGTTTCTGAGTATAGATCAGTGTTTTTAAGTATCGGAGTTTTATGAGTTTCGGTGTTTAGCATATTGACTAATACGAATAAAAATGTATATTCGAAATGACAGCATAAGAGCATAATATTTTTATTTGAACGAGTTGACTTTTATTAAGGGAATTATTAAAATTGAAAATCGGTAATCAATGAATTTAATTTAAAAATTTATAGCATATTGTTTAAATAATTGTCTCATTTATAGTGATTACCGAAACTAACGCATATTTTGAGGGGTTTCCGAAATCGTATTATTCAGGTGGTATAAAAAAGTTGGAATATCGTCTTACTAAGTGTGTCGAAGTAAAAGGAGACTATTTTGAGAAATAAATGGTTTTGACAAAAAAAAATTTTGTTTTCCTACTTAGGTAGCTTCATTTTCAATCCGCCCTCGTATGGTTCTAAAAATCAACAGATACATGTTAATACATATTTGAGTGTTAAAATTTAATAGACGAATATTTTTCGTACTTTGCATTCAGATTTAATCAGCAATAGTAGGTTATTGTTTCAACCAATAATTGTTAAAAAATAATTTATATTAAAGCAATAATAAAGCAATAAATAAAGCAATAAAAATAACAATCAATTATAGAGGTATTAATTAGTTAATAGTATCGAATTTAAAATATCCGGTTAATAGTTTCAAAGTACCGATTGATACCGATTTTCAAAAGTATCGATTTTACTCATCACTACAACAGTTAAATTTTTCCCGCTAGAGAACCCATTCCAATCATCAAGGAAGTAGTAATATTATTGCCCGATGCGACATTGTATAGTCACACCATCTCTTGAAAATTCTTTAAAGTTCAAGTAAAACCGTTATAACTGTTTTGACCACACCTCAGTTAATTATTTCACCAAAGAATTTCTTACCACAACCACTTAAAGCCTTAAACATCAAAAAAAGTTAATTATATATAATTCAATGGTTATTTCGAATTGGAAAGCTGAAAATTCAATTAGCAATAAAGTTAAATTAGCCAATTCGCTTGTGTTTGATTAGATGAAATTTAATGATAAAACTTATGAGTTGAGTCACCAGTCATTTATATCAAAAGTTGAATTCAAACAAAGTTTAATAATTATAATTAAAAAATGCCCATTTATATATACGATATATAATTACCAATTTAAAATCCATTTGATAAAAAAAACTTCCGTACGCGTTATTTAATTGCTCGAGTCGGATGGTGCTTTACCATATACCATGTATACGTTTTCGAAATTAATCAAATTATCTTTAATTAAATTATCACAAACCAAAATACGTATACACACATAATTACACAATAATTTTGTTGTTGTAACATGTTGCTCAATTTTATATTTACCAAACCAATTATTATAAATTTTTTTTTTTATGTAAACCAACAACAAATTGAGTCTGAATGAGTTAATTAAAGTGCATTTGGACCCGTTCGTATATTATATACATAAATACATTTACAGAGTAAAATTTAATTACAATTTTTTTTTTGGATTTTTTTATTATAATTATTATTATTATTAAAACCCCAAAATATTAATTAATATTTTATTATAATTTAATTTTTTTATTTTTTAAATTTATGTAAATTAATTTATTTATGTGAGAGAGTTGTATAATAATACACAGAAAAAATAATTTTTTTATTTATTTATTTAAATAGGAATGTAAACATCAGTTTAAAAATCGTCGCTGGAATTGTAGTACTGTCGATGATGAAACTGTATTTGGACCAATGACAACTATAGGTAAGTTGATCTATATATGATACACTATAAGTAGATTATAATTTTGTTGGTGTATTATGCTAAGAAAATTTGTGGTACAATTCTAAGAATTTAATGTAATAAAATTTTTAGAATACAGCAAATCGAAAACATATGGAACGCTGCATAAAATTATATAAAAAAAATGCGGGGATTAAAAGATCATAAATTAAGATGATTCGGTTTTTTTTATAGAATTTTGTTTTTTTTTCGTTGTATATCATAAAACATAAAATCAATCTTCTTGTTATAATATGTTCGTTCGGCAATATATGTATATGTATCAAATATCTATGCGTAGATATATAATATACAAAAGGGTTGATTGAGTTTTTGTTGTTACGGTTAAGTAGCTCGATAGCTGTATACAATTTCATCTTCGGTTATTTGATCAGATTATTAATAATGTTTTGTGAGTAGTCGAAAGATTTGAAATACCCATTACGATATTGGTTAATCATTTATATGTATCGTAAAGTCAAACCACAAATCTTCATCTATATCTCTAAAGTCACTTCTGAAATCTAAATATCTTGCAAGTTTATTGATGCAGCATACTGTTTTCTATTCAATCAAGACGTTCTGAGATTTTATGTTCGTAAACAACTGTATAAAAAGCTGCCTCGTTTATTCAATTTAGGATAATTTTAGATTGTACCAGCTGACACGATATCAGCTTATTGCTGTCTTAACAATTCTTGGTGGATATATTCTGTTTGTAAAGACATTTAAAAGCACACCTTTTATCATCCTTTCCATTCACGTTACATTAATTTAATGCGATAAAGTTCTCTCCCATAGTAGTTTGTGAAGCCGCAGGCTCTTATTCAAATTTTCTCAGATATAATATATTGGGCCTTCTTCCGATTGTTTGTAACTGTTATACTTTTATGATACAGATGCATATGATTTATACTTAAAATTGTATTATTTCGATTTTAGTGATTTAGTGAAATGATTGAAGAGTTGCTCTAAACGTATTCAAAGTATACTGTTCTCGTTAATATATGTCGTTTCAATGTCATACTTGTATCAAGACCTTATATTTGTGCCTTATTATGTGGTGTATGTAAGATACATATCTATTGGACTCATAGTTAAGATTTTAGTATTTCGATTTCGGTGATTAAAGAAGAAGATTGGGAACTATCCCAAACGTAATGTTCATATATGTCATATCACACTGGCAAGTGGACAAGTAGTAGTAGCACTTTTTGCCCTGTATGTTCTTTCCACATACTGCATTACTCGACTTACGATCTTGAAGATGTACCAGATATATATCTTTGCCTGCATTCGAAGAACACACATGTTTCATGATTGAGAACGTTCGTTGGCAAAAATATGTCTCAATGTACCATTTCAACTGGAGTGGTAGGGAAGGGAAAAGCTATCTCTTAAGTCATTTTTATTTAGCTTGACAAGTGCCCGTTTTTTACTTAAATGGGTAAACATTTAAGTAAAAAGCCGGCAATGTTTAAAATATTTTTAAAATTGTTTCAATATTAGCAGTATTTTGAAATATGTACTATTGGTAGCAGTTAAATATATTTTAACTATTCTTCACAAGCTTAAAAAATTCTCTTCATCAATTATTGATAACGTCATTCTTCACAATGGAAAATCACAAATACAGTACTACCCTCTTTTATTCTATGACCCATTGCCATTAAGAAGCATTTGGGTAAACGGTTGAATTAAATACAAATGGCAATTTAGGTTCCCAAGATGCAATTATGGGTGAAGGAAAATTGTGTTACAATGGGTTGAAAAGATATCTAACGTTTAACATGGAATAACATTAATTTCAAGAGTGCCTTCGAATGATCAGGTCTTGATGACATAAGAAGAACTCGCTTAAAACAAATTAGTCTCTTCAAACAATTGTATTTTAAGATTAACTGTGTTCACCGAACTGTTCTCGGTGTAAAGCAATGGTTACACTGTGTGAGCGCTGTCTTGTTGAAAGCAAATGTCATCATGGGCTTTAAGCCCATAAATCACATCAAACCGTTGTTTTGTCTGAATGTGATAGTATATTCGGGTAGCTTTAGCCAAAATACCGCAATTTTAAGCCAGAAATTAGCCCCCTCGCTGAACAAAATTTTGGTTTAAAACAGTGGATATTTTTCAAACTTTGTTAGGTAACGATTTGGAAGGTCGGCTAGCTTCACCTATTGCACAAGCTGAATTTCGTATGCTTCGTTTAAACCAAAATCCTTAGGTAAGATACGGTAAGTTGTTGCATTTGCATACTACAAACCAAGCTGTTGAGAACAGCGTCGAATCGATTCATTTCAGTTTATTTGGTTACGTATTATTATTTAATAATGAAAATAGGGTTATGCATTTTTCGATGGTATAGTGAATTGTGCACGTAAGTAGCTCGAAGCATACGACCATAAGGTGCTCATATACGAATCACATTCCTGGTAGAATGCTCTTTTTAAGTAATACAGCCGAATAATTCTTAAACGCTGTGTCGGACTCAGGCTAAGTGTTTCCACGATGAAATGTCAAACTATTCAAACTATACTGAACAAAATTCTATTAAAGACTGTTTGATATAGCTCACGTGTTCTGTCGTACAATCCCTACTGAAAAAGGACATCTAAATGAATCACTCGTTACAAAGTTCGCCTCAACATCAGAAAATGAGAACCAGATAACAATTCACAATTCTAAAACGTTGTACAATAATCTTTCATACACAAGCCAGACGTTATGTCAAAATCCCGAATTAGTTTTTCCAAATTAAATTTTAGTTTTCTGTTACATGAAATACCTTTGATATCAAGTAAACGTAAAGGATAATATTGATTTCCATATACACCACCGAAACAATCGTAAAAAACATGAAAACAATTGGACATGTATCTACCTTTAGTGAATCTATATATACATGCGAGTATATACTCGTATTATAGGCTATATGCTGAGAAAGATCAATATTTCGATTTTAAAATTAAAAAAAAAAATCGAACCAGTATATGATGTGTGTAAGTCCTATATATGTACATATATTTCCATACATACGACTCGGAAGTGTATCGTAAACCAATCCCCTTGGATTAGTTTATTTTTGTAATATTGCTACTGTTGCTGCCTTTGTTGTGTATTAGAAAAACAAATTTATAGATTTTAAAATAATAAAATAATTATTATATAAGGGGTTGCAGTCAGCAGTGGAATCGATGTATTTTCCATTACACTATATACAAAGGGAGTAACAAAAGTTCGCTTAGTAGGCAACTCTTAAATATTTAAAAAAAAATACTAAATCCTTTGCAATTGTTTTGTAAGACTTCAGTCAAAAAATTTGAACGATCGGTAAAAATGGAATAGCAAAAATCGCAAAATAGCTGTGGATGCATCAGACGAAATTCCACCACCAACGCAAACAAAAATTCGCTTTGTGATTTTCTTCGATTTTCGGTGTAAATTAAAGCCACTATACAAATATTCTCTACAGACTATTTCCAAGTGGTTCCGAAAATTCTAGACGGAACATTTTTCTGTAGAGGACGAGCCCCAAGAGTAGTATTCTATAGAGGACTGAGGCTCTGGTGAAGTTTAAAGTTGACCAAGATCCACGATTGCCACAAGAAATTATTGCTGATGAATTGGCCTTGAATGACTGTATCGTAAATAATTAATAATGCGGTTTCATGTATTTTAAATGTGGCTCGAGTGCATTTTGCTATATTTGTCCTAAATAAATTGTCTTGCAACTTATGTAAAATTGTTTCTGGTGAGGAATCTTGATTCTATAAGTACAATCTGATTCTATAAGGAAATCAAACAGCAGTCCATGGTATGGAGTCCAAAAGGAGCAAATCCACTTGTAAAAGCTAAGCAACAAAAATCAGTTCAAAAAATAATGGTGTCAGTTTACTTCACCCGATCAAAAATGGTAGCTGTCATTCCGCTGGAAAAGACTGCTTATCAAACTTTCTTAAGAGGATTTGCAGTGCTATACATCATGATAAAGCGATAAAGGTCTTTAACAGTAACGCGGAGTTAATTGAAGCGGTTAATGTTGAACTGAATATAAAGCTGAAATTTGAGAAGTGGCTCTATAATCTTCAGTAATGCATTGAAATCAATGGCGATTATGAAATAAATACGAAAAAATTTTTTTAATTAGAACTTTAGTTACTCCCCTCGTAATTCTACTGTAGCTCTCGCATTTTAAAAATTAGTTACAGATCTATGGTGAATTTGGTGAATCTGATTGTTAGTTGTTGTAATCATTATTTTAATAATATTGAAAGAATAAATAATACATATAGAAAAGTTAAATAGAAAGAGGATAGAAAGGGTTGTATTAGGGTAGGATCGGCATCCCTGATTGTTCTATATAATATCTCGATTATCCTCGGACAACAAAACAAAGATTTTTTACGAGTGTATATATATAGGGGTTCGATTAATTCTTTCTATATAGCACAAAACTGGAATAATAATCGAACCGACTGAATAGATTTGTAATTTGAATAATATTAATTTGCATATGCCCTTCAAATTTGTTGTTGTCTTTTTTTTTTCATTTTGGTTCGTTTCCATTGCCCCCTCCCACTTATGATTTCGTGAATATAAATTCATTCATAAATTATTATTTCATCGTTATCGCGCGTATCTTTAAGACCAAACTAATCTGATATACTGTGATTCGTTGGAAAAGCCAACAAACTCATAACAACCACAACAACCAAAAAGACATTTTATTGTGCTTTTTTGAGGTGGATAAATTATTTAAACGTAAAATAATTAAAAATAATAAAAGTTTCGTTTTTATGTATATACATATACATAGTTTGATGAAAGACTGACGACGACCCTTCGAACCCTTTTTTTCTAATTTTGTTTAGATTTTCATTTTTATTATGTATGTAACAAATTTTTGATATATTGAGGGATCTAACATAAAATTATGCTGAAACATATTTTCATATGGTTTCTTTGTTTGAGGTTATGTTTTATATAGTATCCATTGTGCGCTGTACATTATATGGAGTTAATCGTGTTTACAGGTAACCAAATAATTCTTATACTATTAATTTATTATTACATAAATTATTAATTTACTTCTATATGCTGCTGTATACATATATCTAGATATATTGACTTTGAAGGGTGGTGTAACACTCAATTTAACCTTCTTTCGAATAATATGTGTGTTATTGCCTTGTTTGGATATCGAAGGGCAAATGATTTATGTTTTTTAATTAATATTTATGACAATAAAACGGTTTACTAAAAGGAAAATATCATAAAATTAAAACCATTTAATCCTTCTTCCTGTTTCATTTTATATATGTGAGGAGAAAAATTAGTTTATGCCATTGTCGTTAGTTTTTCCACTTTTGTTTTTTTTTTGTTACGAGAGTTTTTTCAATTTTGTCATGAGTGCATGAACATAGACAAAAAAAACATGTAATAAGGAGAGGAAAACATGTTACCAACAATTAGTGGTAACATTTATATTTTCATTTATATTATTATTAGTATCTAGGGAGGTCAAATATATAAATAGCGCTTGTTTGTCTTCAGAACCAACCATTATTTTTTTGACGAGCATTATCACCATATGTTATGCAAATATTTAACCTCCTCAATTAATATATATTATGAACACAACATTCTTCTATATATTTCAGAAATTAATATAATTTATTAATTTTAAAGTTTTATAGTTGCAATAACCTAAAAACTTTCATTAGAAAAATACAATCTTTCGTCGTCACCTAACATAGATGCGACAATCAGTGACCTTACATACTAGAAACGATGTTTTATCATATTGCATTTTGTACTCTGTATATACACTCAAAATATGTTGTCATTTCTTAAAACTAATTAAATATATTTTTTTAAAACTATATAATCTGTTTTATTGGGATTTTGCTCTAATTATGGCCAGTACCTTCTATACTGGGGAGTTATTGTGAAATAACCCGATATCGGTGCAATTTGTTAGGTTTGATAACAGTGTTTCCATATAGAATGAAAAAAACAACCTTATGTAAATTACACGTTTTTTACCGTGTAAATTATATCGTGTAAAGCCTTACTTTTCTGGAGTGCATCGATATCAGTAATTATACAAAAACTAGCTATTATACCAATCTCTTTAAACATTTAAGTAAAACAGAAGACTCAGGGTTTAAGATCGAAAAAATTTTGATCTGGGTAGTTAAACTTTCTGTGATCACGATTTTGGTGACAGAAACCATTCAGTCACCATTTAGGTTGCCACAAATTCAAATCGGCGAAGTATAGTTGTTTTGTGAGATGATTATACTTTACCTTCTTCATTAGAATCCACACTTTCGCGAAAATAGTTTTTTATTTGAATCTCAAGTGATTAATGTTTGGCAAACGTCTGAGTCTAATCTGGCATTAATATATTATAAAAGAAATATCTGTTATCATAGGAGGTAATTAGTCTCTTTTCAGTCACATCTTTTCAATCACCAGTTCTCCACAATTCTATATGATTTTCATTGTTGCAAATTGAAGTGACAGTCGGAGATGAAGACTTGTATAATTCCCAATTTGTGCTTTTTGGGTTCCTAATATTTCGCATTCAGTTTCAGTTCACACGAGCGGTACCTCTTGGATTTCATACATGCATGAAGTCATATAGGATGAAAAAGCCCCGACATATATAGAAAGTATGCTGATACCACTACTTAAACCCATTAACTGGGATCTTTACTATACAAACGAGTAGTGCGTCTTCATTTTACAGTATACTTTTTGTTACATGGTGCTGCAAAAAGGCAAAATTAGGCAATAAAGTCAAGAATTTTTAGAAGGTTTTAACTTATACCAAAAAGTTTGAGTTTCACCAAGAAAAGATAGTCTTATGTATACGGATCTACTGGTACAGATTACGATAAAATCTAATAGAAAATAATGGCACAACTAAATATGTGTGTATTGGCATGCACTTTCAAAAAGAGAACCCTATTACATTTTAACCCGTAGAGATAACTAAAAAAATCACAAAGTGGATGTTAAATGATACAAAAAATCTTGAATGCCAAGATCCTTTATTATTTAGTAAACATTCGCAATGCTTAGTATTAATTCAACTGTGTAGTCGAAGTATGCCATGCAAATTTGAAAAAACAAAAAAATTAGCTTAAATCTAAATACAAAAACAAAAATAAAACTTGTAACTTCATCCGATGATTCGTATATGACAAGTCACGAATGACGAGTCACACATTAGTGAAGATTAATGTAATTCTGACTCAAATTTTTTTCTAATTTCTTTTGAATTCTATATACGTAATGTGGGAAAGCAAATTGAAGCAATCATTGATTATTTTGACGAAAATGTTCGAAATATTTCTAAATCTGTATTTGGACTCTCTCATTCTAGACATGAGATGACATTTGAGGTTACTAGCCCGTCATCAATTAGTACTATCAAATCACGAAATATTGCTATTATCTTTCTTTTTCTTACTGAATTAACACAGGCCATATGCCAAACATATTTTGAAAACCAAATTGTTCTGTCGTTATTTTTGCACAAATCGAACTTCAAACCATTCTATGTTCAGACCAGATGTTATTTGTGGCTGAAATACGTTTCTTCGTTTTCCCGACAATCCTCTCAAAGAAGAAAACTTTTCTGGGCTAATTTTAAACAATTTCAAAGTACATATCAAAAATTTATAATAATAAAATATTAATAAACTTAAAAATAATTATTATTTAGTCTGTTTCGATTAAAGCTCCTTATCGAATTTAATTAAAATAACGGAACTTCATGTCTCAATCCACAAGTCAATTCTCCTCAAGTGCGTTTTTCAATAAAACAAAGTTTACTAACAAAAACAGTAAATCGACTAAAGTTTACGACCCCATAGTCCTTTCAAAACACACCACACACTCTTAATAATTATTATTACATTTTGTTATTTAAAAGATTTTCAATAAAAGTACAAATATTTCTTTTTAACTTCTTCTTCTTCGTTCTATATGTGTGTGTGTGTTATGTATTATATCGGAGTTTGGTCAACTTTTAATCCGACTTTACCGTTCTTATCATACATCTCTATACTCGTATATATCTAAGTTCTTATGTTGGTGTATTATATATAGAATAATACTTTATATGAACTTTGTTAAATATATTGAAAAGAGATTAGAATTTCGATTACATATTTATTTCTTATTTTTTGCTGATACCTTTGGATTTATGTAATGGCAGCCAAAACGAATATTAGACGACAAAAAAATGCATTCAAAGAAAATTGATTTTCATTGATGTTTCAGGCTAGGGATGAAAAAATGACTATACTCGTCCATCTCATATTCATCTACGTATATATTTTGCATTTTCTTGAGAATATAAAATCACAAAAGTCACCAAAAAATCCAATCAATTACCTGTTGGAAGATTTTGTTAAATATTTTAGTAATTTATTATTGTTACTGTATTGGCAACATCTTATAAACATTTTGCCGAATTTATTTCAAAAAAAAATATAATCTTAAATTTCTAAGTAGAATGATCAACGAAAAACTTTAAACACACCTGTAATCGATTTATCAGATAGATCAGGTAAGATTTACGTTTTTTGACCCAACTCTTTAGAAAGTATGCGCGAATCGGTGAAGACTAAAACACTAAGAGTACAACAACTCAACAATGAGCGCAATTAGCGTGTTTTTTTTAAAGGAATCATACCTTACCACCATACCTTAAGATCTTGGTCAACTGCCACTCGGGACAAGGGTGGAGACCTCTGTGTGAACGTCGACGCTGTGCTCGATAAATGGCGTGAACATTTTTCTGCCTTAGTGTATCATAAGCTTTATTTGAATACCCTTAAATACAGACCGCAAAAATGATCATTGAGGATCCATCTTATCTCCATGCAGAGATTAAAGAAAAATCGTTCACCAGGAGTTGATTGCATTACTTCAGAGCTCTTGATATACGGAGTGCTAACTTTGTGGAACTGTCTTTTCAACCTTGTTCGATTGGTATGGCGAAATAAAGTTATGCGTGAAGAATGGAAAGTAGCCGCATTATACCCAATATTTAACAATTATCGCGATAAAGCTCTCCTTTGCACAGCATACATGTTACTGTCATTCAATATCTTGGGAAGAATTACTCCTGTAACGGAAGAAATTGTCGGTGACTACCAAGGAGGATTCTGTCTAAATCGGTCAGTCACTGATCAAGTTTCCTGGCTACGGATGACTTTTTCTAACTACTTCTAAACATCTCGCAATGTACACCGCAGGTATTCCTAGATTTCAAGCAAGCCTATGACTCGATCAGTCGATCAATCGAGAGAGACTATATGGTATGCAGTTAAATGTTAAGGAATATCAAACAAATACGTACATCTGTGTAAAAAGACAGTAATGCACTCATAATGCTGTGTTAAAGTTGAGAACAGGCTATCGAGAACCTTTGCAATTTCTTCTGGTGTTCAACAAGAAGATGCGCTGTCCCTGATACTTTTCAATCTCATGAATACATTCTTCGTAGAAGTCAAACTCCTCAATACAATATCTTATTCCGACAATCCGATCAACTTTTTGCATATGCAGATGATATCTGATTGAATTAAATGGCAACGGAGTGAAAGAGATACTTGATCCATTGGAACAGTGTTCAGCTTCCGTTGGTCTCAAAATCAACGACTCCAAAACCAAATATATGATCTCTGGTTTTCGAGACCAAGACGCAATTGATTACAGTACTGGTAACCACACGTTTGAACGAATGATGAGATTCAAGTATCTTGGATATAAAAGTTCATGTTGCAAAATATCTTGCAAATACAAATAAGCTGAAATTGTACAGAGAGTTGATCAGACCCGTTGTCATGTATGAATGTTAGAGTTGGAATTCTTCATAATCACGAGATCAGGAATTTAATGCAAATTCTTAATATCGTGCATGAAATCAAAGGACAGCGAGTACGCTGGTTCGATCACGTTCTGCGTGCTGATCCCAACCGAATTAATGATACAGCGATCTTTGAAGAGGAAGCCGTCTTTCGGTTGGCGAACAGGTCACTATCGGTGACGATGGCTCCACAGCATAGAGAGCAATCTGGCACCTTCTAATTACTTGTAACAGTATAAATAGCTGACGCGTGATCGAAACCGATGGAGTCAGATTTTTGACAGGGTACGGACCAACAATGGCCTGTAAAAGCCTTCAAAACAAATTCAGAAAATGATTAACGTTTTTAGCTTCCGAACACCTGTGTAAGTCAAGTTGATTCAATCATTGAGATTCATGTATTTTGGTTCAGTTGCAGCTTGGATATATGATGTCCAAGTGATCGGTTGAATCCACCACATAATAATGATTTTTATGAGATTTAAACAAATCTGGTTAGAATTTATGGTGTTTTTTGTTTGAACAGCTGAATTACTTTAATTAAAATATTGAATTTTACGATTCTAAGAATTAAGTATAGGTAAAATCAAACAAACAATTAAATTAATGGAAATTAGGAAGTTCTTCGGGCTCATAGTAAATTTTTTCTATCATGTCCAAATATAAGATTGCCATTTCCAAATATGGGTGAAAATGCTTAAAAGCTTTTAATTTCATGGTAATTCGACTTTGAACCTAAAACTCATTAACCGTTACGTTACATGGCACAGTTGCAGAATTCATCGTTAGAGAGCATATATATGTATAGATTCGTCAACAAATGAGGATTTAATGGGAAATGTTTGGTAATATGATGATTAAGTGCTGCGGGTACGTTTTGAAAAGTTTTTACCTAACATTACATCAATAAACATAGATTAGTATTGTAATAATAGACCTTTATTAAACCACTCACGTGTTAACCCACACTTATTTTACTAAATCAACACTTATATTGTATAAAATTGTTATTACCAAATGATTCATTATTATATCAATCAAAAAATATCATTTATAACGATTTAAAAATCAAATAGTTTGAATGACGTTTGTGAAACAGTAGAAACTGTACATTGCAAAACTTAAATGGAAAAGTCTATCGGAAGCACATTCAAAAGCAGTACATAAAAGTTTGTTATATAAACTGACTCAATACACTGGAACCTATAATAAATGGAAAATGTACTGACAACATGCTACACATCTTGATGTTAAATTGAAGCACAAGGATCTATAGTAAAGAAAACACAACATTCACAGACACATAAGTACTTTTTAAGCAGTTCAGTAGTATATAAGAGCATTAAAAACTAAATATTAAAAAATTTAATATTAAGGAACAATGCTTTTGGACATCGATTCACTGGCATCTCAAAAAATAAGATTGTGTATTTATCGAAAAACTCTAAAATGCATAGCGAACTAACGAGTCAACGTAATTAACTTGAGATTCGTTGTTATTACGAAACTACTGAGGAAGCCCACAGTCCAGAACTAGAAATCCGGTACTATCTAACATCAAGATTGTGTTGGATGAGGAGTGTGTTGCGATCCCTCAAATCGTTGTCAAACCCATAATAAAGTCAAAGATTAAACCGCACGCGAACCATTGTAGGGTAGGTAATAATACGTATTAACCATAATAAAAACCGTTATTATTTTAATTTGAATATCCCCCATTTTTTTTATAATCATTAATTTTGTTTGCTTTTTCATTCAAAATTCATTATAAAACAAAGTACTGGACCAATTCATGCAAAATAGTTTTATTTTAAAGTAAAAACATCAAGCTTTTAAAAAATAATGTCTTGAGAAAATAAATTGAGAACGAAATCTTCATCTTCGATTATGATGTGACACATCTAAATGATATCTATATTATATATAGGCCGACATATGAAACAGTCCAATGTGTTGATGGACTTTGCAATTCAAGCTTATAGTTGTTCATACTATCATTTTGCCTGTTTAATCGTTTGTAGAGATAAAAACAGACAATTCTATCATTATTTAAAATCTTGTAATCTTAAGTTGCTTAAATACCCGGTTTCATCTCGGCAATCATTTCAAATGTTTGACAGCAAAATTAATGGTAATCTCCAAAATAGAAAGATTCAATTCGTCCAACAATTTCTATCTTGGAAATTACTCGTATACAATAATATAAAATTATATTACATTTATATAACCACAAAAGTCACCAAAAACCAATCAATTGAACATCAATTCTGAACCACGTGATCGAATCTGTTCTTTTTTCAATTTTATATTATGTACGACAAATGACCAACCATGCCCGTATCTATAGAGATTTATCGAGAATACAACTTTAACAAAGTAAAAATGTACATTCTGTGCCCCGAACCTTTTTTGTACCCCTATATATATATATATATATATATATATATATATATATATATATATATATATATATATATATATGTACATAGAATATATATATATATATATATATACACTATACAGATGAAATATATGCATTACTTATGATTTTTGATGGAAAAACATCTGTTAAAGCTTTTCTTATTTTACATTTTGTTATTTTTTATTTATCTTCTAAATTTTTCATAAGTTTTTCCATACATAGCGTTGAGTTTTTTTTTTACTTAAGATGAAAATTCAACAACAACAATACAACTATAAAAAAACTCGAAGGATTTAAAATAAAAAATACTAAGAACAACACAAAAATATTATCTATTTTTAAGATAAGAAAAAAATCCCAACACTGAAAAATGTATAATGTCTGAACATTTTCTATTGTCTGAATTTTTCCTGGAAATTTTCCTCCAATTTATCTTTGCCTGTTTTTTTTCTGGGTATTTATTTATTTATTTTCTGGTAAATTATCTGTATTATATTATGGGATAATGAGAGGAAATTTAGATGAAAATTGATAAATCAGTGTTATTACTGTTATTGCTTTTATTATTATGTTAGGTTTTTCTCTTGAACTGATTTTGTTGCTAATCATAACTTAATTTTTTTTTATATCTGCAGTAATTTGTTCGGTTTATTGTCCGCAGTTAATAATAATTAAAGTTTTAACAAATTCGTGGTCAGTACGGATCAACAATCTTGCTTCATTGGTTTCAATCACAGAATAGAACTTTATATACTGTTGTCATAATATGATAAACTGTTGCCTTGGAGCTATTGCATCGTCACAGGTATCGATGGGGGTCAAGATTAGTGTCTGTACTGGAATCTCATATTCCTAGCGGCCATTCAAAATATTGGGCAAAATTACGGATTCGTTAAACTTTTGGAGCAGCTGCTCCCAAAAACTCTATATAAACACAAAAAGGTTCAAACCATCTAATTATTAACTCACATAAATTATTAAGCCACACATAGTCTGGAACACTGATGGGATTTTACTTGTAAAAAACGGTTTTTACATTTTTTATGTAAATTATGGAAAAATCAGCGTAAATTACATAAAACGTAAACATGTAAAAAATGAAGACAACACCATTCGCAGTGTAATCTGTTTTAAAATGCCGACATTCGATTTTCACAATTTAAGTTAACATAGATAAATGCGTATTTGCAAAATCAGGTAGTTACCAAGTCAACATCATATTAGTTGAAAAGGTTAACCGCGTGGCAGAGATAACGTGCTTGATCTGTTATTCAGGCGGGGATCACGGGTTCGATTAACAGTGGTGACCAAAATTCACGACTGGGTGTTTTTAATGTGTAAGTTTATGTGTTAATTTTAAAAATAGTTTTTTTTACCTTCATCGGAGTCTGTTAAGGTGATTTTCAACTAAATTAACCTGTTAATAATTATAATCTAAAATAAATATTATTGTGACGTTTCGACATCCAGTATAGACAAGAGTAATTCCAAAAATAGTAAGAAGATTTTTTAACAGATGGTGCTTTAGTTACAATTAGATTTGATAAGAGATGGCGCGTCAGTGTTTTCTTACATAAAATTTTATTTTACGTTTTTTACATATGTAAGGTATGTTACATATGTAAGGTAAAAAATAACCTGATGTTTTTTACATGTAAATGATGAAAAATTACATCGTGTAGTTTACACACCCAACAGTGGTCTGGAACGATATAGTAAGTGGCACGAAGTAAAAATAGATCATGCAGAATATAAATCAAACATCAATCTGGATATCGATCTGGGATGGTTACGCCCTTTAATGCCCGGTAATTCTCTCAAGGTCTTCATTCTACGTTCTTTACTCTTGCTAGGTTCTACAGAGTAAAGACTGCGCTCATACATTTACAACATGTTCGTTTTGATAATCTATCGGATTTTTTTAACGGAAAATATTTTCACCAACTGATTGAATTTTGACCGTCGGAAAATTTTTAATATTTTAAAATAGAGTGCACTATAGTATATTTTTGATGTCATTAAAAAGATAGCATTGCGAATTGGAGTTGTTTCGTTTTTTACATGTAATTTAAGTGCTATGTAATTTACACTGTTTTTTATATAATTTAAAATCATGTAAAATCCCAACTATGGGTGAAACAGCACATCATGATGATCAATCGAATTGAAATGAAGTTAGTTTTGTTGAATAGTATAAGAAAGCTAATGGTTATCAGCCATTGATTCGATTTTTTATGTGATCGGGGTCTTAGGTATCAGTTATTCTAGAATTATATAGAATGTACTTGTAGTTATTCTAAAATTATATAGGGTGCGTAATACTTTGAGTAATCATATAATGCACTCTGCGTGCAGTAAAACGAAGGAACTGGTGTTTTTTCTGTTTGCCTGAGTGTAAATTATGTTCACATAACACATTGGTTTAAATCGCGGTTCTTATTTATGGATCATATCTAAAGATCTTGGTCTTAATTTGGAGAACAAACAGATGTAAAGCGTGTAGTGTATATAATTTTATTTGCGAATTATTTGAGTTACGCCACACATATTTCTAGACAATTTTGTCACGGTACAGGAAAGATGAGTAATGGGAAAAATGTTTTTATAGTTTAGTTGAGTTTGGTTATCCACCTACATATATAATGTAAATCACCAAACTGAGCTTTTATATGCATCATAATCATTCATTATTTTAAAATTATTATATCGTAAGATCGAAAATGTTAAAATTCCTCAAAACAAAATTATAAAAATTAAAATTTATCTCAATTTTGCTCTGTTCATGCACAATTATATAAAGTAAAGTATAAGCTATATAATAAAATGTTTTGTTTTATTTTATCTAATTTTAATTAAATTAAAAAATCATTATTATTGTTATTATTTGTTTTGTTTAGTTTTATCTCGAAAAATTTATTTCAATTGAATCAACTGTAACAAATTGATTGATTTATCTGTATTTATTACAATTTTTTTGTGTTGTGCTAAATTAACAGGATTGGTGAAAATGGGAAATTTATTTTTCTTGTTTAGATTTCATCACTATATGTATGTATGAGTATAGTGGAACAAAAAAACGTATTAAAAGGTTGTTCAGACAACGAGCACAAACCAATTGAATCAAGAACCCGTACAACATATACGTACATATATCAAAACAATAAAAATAAAATGTATCCCCTCAAATCACTTGTAATATTTCACATTTTCATTTAATAATGCAATCTAATAAATTGATTTCATTAAGCATTTTCAACATTTTCCACTTTCCATATACACAGAGAAAACTTTTAAATCTTTTATTTTAGGAAAAGCGAAACGAAAATATATGAATTTCAATTTTTCAGTATTAAAAAGTTTTTTTTGGTGTATGCGATCCTTTTTCTTGTGAGTAATACTCATAAAAATCTGTTTTTTTTTCTGCTTCATATTGTTTTGATATAATTTTCATTTTCACAATTTCCATATTTTCATTTCAACTATACATACATACATCTCGTGTCGAGCGAGCGCGTTTGTTATTTTAAATCATGTGGAAATTTATACGGCGAAGAACTAAAAAAAAAGCGAACGAGAATAAAATTGTTCATGATCATGATTATATACAATTTTTTTTTCTTCATCACCTCGACGCAACGACATGATGAAAAACTAAGCTAAATACAAAAAAAACGGAAGCAACAACAACAATAAAATATACTGGAAAATTTAAATGTGAAAATACTTTTGGTTGAGAGCTTTACTTGTTTTTGTGTTATTATTGTTATTATTGCTGCGTTGTTGTTATTGTATTTATTTGGTGAGATTTTCTCTACACTTGTTAAGTTGATATCATTTTTCATTATACTCGTTGGACGATGACTTCATCATTCTTTTTATTCATATTTTGGTTGTGTATATTTTGGATGTTATCCAGTTACGTTCGTCTCTCGTGGAAAATGACTTACTTTTAATGAGTTAATTTTTTGATGTTTTAAGAACACAGGAATGTCGCCACTTTTTGTTGGTTGCTGTTGTAAAAATATCGACATAAAACTTATAACAGTATTATTATGTCATTCTTAAATTTATTTTTTGTTTCCGTGACAAGGTTAAAACAGACATCTCTGTACGAGTATATGTACATATAGAAGTAAGTTATATTGTCGTAATTAGTCTTGCTTTCATATCACGGTAGTTGTTCAACATTTTCGCGATTTCATAAGTTATGTTGGCATATATTTCCACTCAACCGCATTAGTGCATAATATCGCGATAAGAGCATTAATTTCAGTGAGCAAAATTTTTAGGAACTTTTATATGGAAATACAACCCGACCTATATTAGTACCAAAAAATTCAATTATCTTTTAAATTGTTATTGAATGTATATGCATTGTGATGGACGTACTCTCAGAAATAATCCTGTGGCCTATATATAATCCACGAAATATCTTCTAAAGCCAATTGCATTGATCTATCATAAAATACGAGTATCTAATGACTAAATATAGGATGTGATCAAATGTCTACAGTGGAAAACATAAAACCAACAGACATTCAAAACATATCTAATTTCGTTTTATACGTTTCATCAAAGAATTTCTTATTTTTGTGAAGTTGCCTGTGGTGTCCTTTTTTGATAACAGATTTCTTGCTTAGACAAACTACGCAAATCGAGGAAGGTCTGTGATTTATACATTTTTACTCATATTTATACCCCTAAATGTTTACTTTTAAACATTTGTTACATGTGCACGTTGACATGCTGAAGTGACCAATCGTTGCTCGTGACACTTTTTAAAAAATTGATTTTATTCTTTTCATAGATTTCTAACAATTGCCAGAATAAGATATGGATGTTCGTAGTGAACGCCTGTAAGTTCAAATTGTAGCATACGCCTAAATGTATACTTTATCTTCGATAGTCGTGCATGGCAAAACGTTTGTATACGAGTATGGATTTAAGATATTACTTTTACAGTGATATAATCATTGTAACAATCTTAAATTCTGGTTCGATATTTTAACCTTGATCTGTTGATGTATAGAGTAATTAAAAAAACTACTAAGTAATTTTGAAAGATTAGAGAATAAGAAGCCTCATCTGAAATCATATATTGATCAGGATTTATCAGGGCTCAAACGTACTCATTTACAGAGTATCTTCCCTATAATTCCCACCATTTGTCTTTTTAAATCACAAAGTGTTGTGTTGTGTTTAACTAACCAAACCCCACACAATATAGTGGTTAAAATTGAAATCTATAATTAACGTTACTAATTTTAATTTTTATATGTAGACAAATGGATCTGTTATCGAATTTTATTAAAAATACACACATATTTGAAATTCTACATATTTTAAATAGAAAAAAAATTAAATATTAAATATAGATAAATTTTTATTAAATTGACGAACCGTACATAATATACTTATAAAAAAAAATATTTTATTTTCAATCTCTCGATAATGTACAATGACCAATAAAATATTATAATCAAAAAGATAAAAATCCCAACTTTTATTTTATTGGTTTTTACAGAATGTTTTTTGGTTTTTTTTTTGATGAAAATTTATGGGAAATTATATTGATTTCTTTTTGTATTAATTATTATATCGTTTGTGTGGATTGAATCTGTGACGGAATTAATTAAAAACGTCAAATTGCTGATGATGATGGTTTATTAGTGACTGAATATGCCGCAATGAATCAAAATTATATAAAATTTTTTATTTATTTATTTCAAGGTTCCCCGGAAATGGCATTTGTACACGCTTTGGCGGCGGCTGGTGTAGCGAGTTTTATTGCACGTGCATGTCGCGATGGACAATTGGCTTCGTGCGGTTGTTCGCGTAGTTCACGACCAAAACAATTACATAACGATTGGATTTGGGGCGGTTGCGGAGATGATTTAGAATTTGGTTACAAGTAAGTATTGTTATTTATATACTTTAGCAAATAATAATAACTATTCTCATGTCTAAATATTACTTCATCACATGATCTTAATGATAATTATGACTTCTCAGTTATTGCTTTGTAAAACACATCTGAAACTGTCAAACGTCCACCGTTATATCAACTTATAACGCTAACTTTCGGTTTGTTAGTTCTAAAGTTAACTTTCGGTTAGTTATAACCGCGGCAGCCTTTTAGCCTTTTCGATTTATGTCACCAAGTGATACGGATTAGATCGAATTTTCCTTTAAAACGAAAATTTTTGTCTGAAAAATGTGAACTTAATCGAATCTTGTGATGTTATACACTCATATACGTCGGGCCACTTATCCAAATACTTCTACTACATTTATTTACAGTAGCTTTTTGATTAACCAATCCGTCCCGGTTATTTTAAATAGTATAACCTCTTGATTATACCGAAATAAACTAGAAACGCCCTGTAACCGAAAGTACCCGGTTTTGAATTCCGATAGTGACGTGTTGGAAAAGACATTTTTCACCAACTGATTACAATTGGTGATGTGAATGATAAATTCGTTTACCCATTATAACTCCTGTATTTAGTTAAATATTTAAGGTCATATGAATGTTGAGTATAGATCATATGAATGTTATGTCATGGAAACCTCTTGAAAATGGATAAGAAAAACTAAGACTGCATTACAATTTGCACCATGGGCCCTTTGTGGCATTGAGTGCGGAACCCTATAGGGTTCCAACCAACTTTAATAATAAAAAAAAATACCAAAATTTACACATTGTAGTGTAACTTACTATTCCTTGTATCATACACAATCTTTTGGGAAAAAGTCAATTGAAGACAGAATTTAGGCGGCAAAACAACATTATTTTCCAATTCGATCACAAAATTTATTTTTGGCAACATATCGTGTGTAGCACTGAATGTATATTATATGTATATACTCGTAGTATACCATCGTATTGAAAAATAATTTTTTTTCATAAATGGCTTCCAATTCATCCCACAAAAACGTATTAATCGATGTTCGATATATAGGTCTTCATGAGCTGTAATACCATTGATGTTTTAACCAACTATACCCAATTTCGAAAGTTTTTTTGTTGATATTGGAAAGTCTGAAAGGTACAAAAACCCCAACACATCGATTTATATTCAATTGATACAGATCTATATTCTGTATGTCTTCTATACGATCTGTACGAACTTAGTATCGACGTTTAAGTATAAGAAAGCAAATACTAAAACTCATATACTAATGTTTATGGATGGTGTTACGACCAGGGGCTATACCCGAACTTGTCGCTAAATTAAAGGTTAAATTTTATTTCTTACAGTAATAACTAATCTAAACATACTGTTAAACTTATAACCCATTCAGTCGAATAATGTCGGTAAAACAGATTTATTGTAAATTCAAATACAATCCAATAAATATCAATAAATCGTATATCGATAAACTATCTTAAGTCGTTACCAATATGATACCAAGTTTGAAACATGACCAAGGAGTTTAAGTTCTGTCATTTCAATACAAAATGCAAATTCAATACACAATGTTCTGACTGTACGTAAATGCACGTGCACGTGTTGGGTTATTCAAAAACAATCCAGTTTCATGTACTAGCTTAACTAGAAATGTCATTTTTACCGAATTTTTCAAGTAACCACTTTCAGTTTGGTAGGAGATTCATCACTTTGAAAGTAATTTTCAAAATTTCTAAATTTTGTTTAAGTATAAAGCAACCCATATCCTAAATGTCAAACTTTAAACTAATTTTTTATCATAGCACGAATGACGTAAAAGAGTGTTGCCACACTCGAAATAATTGGTAGTTGAAATTGTAAACACTAGATGAAACACCCATAATATTTACAAATTCGAGATGATATCCTCATTGTAAAAATTTATTGTGCAGAAAGTGAAATCATATAAAAACTATCGAGTATATAGAGGCGTATGGAACATTAATTTCAATCCAATTCATTAAAAGAAATTAAATTTTAATTAATATAAAATTATTGGCGTTCAATTAAATGAAATATTGGTACCCTTTCCGTAGATATATATCTGTTGCGTAAGCTTAATACTTTGATCCCTGTGATATAAACGAGACGCGTAAAATAAAATAAAAATTATGTTTTTGGGTTCCGCTCCCTGTTTTCAAATTATTCAGCCAGTATTTAATGTAATTATGATTATCATTGTTACTATTATCATCATATCATATCATGTGACTGACATCTTTAATCCCTGGCACACAACAACAACAACAACAGCAAGTAGAATAGAGAGAGAATTTTATAAATGGAATCAGTTACGCTTTTGACTCTACAATTTGTCATGCTTCATAATTTTTTGTATTTGATATTTGCGTCGCAAATCATGAAAATATTGTATTTTATTGTCGAATTTATCGTTAAATAAAAATAAAAGCACATTGGTGTGTATACATAATACCCGAAATAAATCTGTGGAAGAAGTGTGTGTATGCATATTATATAGGGGTTGGAAATATATGACGGTACATATTAAGGTAAAAACAAAACCCAAAATGAACAGGACGGGGCGTTTTGTATGTCGTACGTATACGTATATGTATAAATATATCTGATGCAACATAAAAATTATTCCGGGAAAAATCTTATCTCTGTCAAGTGCAGTCTTATTAACTTTATGTCCTTTTGTGAGAGCAAAAAAACAAAGGGCAGGAAAAAGGGGTACATAAATTAAAATAAAAATTAATATAGATCATAATTTTCCGGCTTTATATCCTCTATATATTATACATCGAGTTTATATAGATTTTCCATTTCAATTCGTTTTTTAAAATTTCACTTTATGTGTCTGTGTACCAAAAAGGAAAAATCAATTATAATTGATCTGTACTATAATATACATCATATACAAAAAAAAATGAAAATTTCAATAATTGATTGGATTTTTGATCAAAGGAAAAATTGAAAATTTCCTAAATTGATAATCGGTCGATTGAGTTCACCTTAAACGTCCATCTCTCTATTTAATTTTTGTATTCGTTTGTATTGTTTTGTATATATGTATTGTAATAAAGCGATCCATGCGGTGAACTCTTGCGATTAATTGACTTATTACAAAATGCTCAGTTTTAGATAATAATCAGAATCTTTACATCTCCGGAGTAATTACGATTACATTATTTAATTATGTCTTTATGGTCAAATGACATTTGAAATCAATCTATATAAGTAACGGGTGATTCATTAAAAGTTGTGCAGTATATTTCACATTTTATCATGGAGAGAATAAGCCTGACACAGCGTGTACAAATACTTCAGCTATATTATACGAAAATCAGCGTTCTGCAAAGGAAAAATTTTGAGCAGTCCGAGGAGGTTCAAGATGGTACAAATACATTCATACAAAACAATGATTCGGTGTGGTTTTTGAGCTGGTGGATTCACTGGTCCATATTTAAAAAAAAAATGAGTTCTGCCAATACTTTACTGTGAATGGTGTCCGTTATCGCGCCATGATAACGGACTATTTGCTGCTGGATATCTCAAATCTCAATGACATTTAATTCCAACAAGACGATGTTACTTGCCACACAGCCCGAGAAAATTGGATTTTGCAAAAACAATTCGGTGAACTTGTTATTTTACGATTCGGACCAGTCAAAATAATTGTAGAATTGATTTTTAATATGTTTTTTTATTTTTGAAAATAGTAGCTCAGAATGAATTATCCATTAACTAAGCAATACTTATTTGAATAACCCAACTAACTAAACCTGGAATACATTAAACATAAATGTGACATTATGTGTTGCTGTTGTTTTAAGACCACATATACGTCTCATTTGGTAGCCTAAGTGGCGTTAACTTATCATCAAGATGCTATTAGTAGCTGAATTTGAAAATTAGTGCTATCTGGTATGAGCATGTTCCGTATGATCGTACGACTTCCCTTTATTGAGTTATGATTCGACGTAGTATGAAACGTAGTATACTACGTTTTCTATAGCTTTGTTAAGTTTCGCGAGGTTCTCTTCTTTTTTAACCTTATTTCCAGAGGTTTTGAAAGTTTCAAGCTTGTTTGACCCAACTTCTTGAACTCGCGATAAAGCGGTTGGTATATGTACCATCAACGTCCATTTTCCATAATTTAAGATTATCTGCACTTAAATTATTTGTGGCAAAACCTTCCTTCATATACTCTCTCACATATAACGAATCATAAGAAATCCAAGATATTAGGTCTCTATAAATCCATAGATCAAACATTTGTTTTTTTAGACTCAGTTATAACCAATTATAGTCATTGATATTTGGCGACACCTAGTGGAATGATTCTTCTCAAAAAAACTGTTAAGAAAGCATTTGAATGTTGTACAAAATTACTTGCGACATGTCCACCTTGGAGATTGCCAAGGTTTTTTCCACTGTATTATGTATAGCTTTAGGACACATGGTCTTCAATTTTACAGTTTCTACACTTATTTTAAAGTTTCTTGGAGAGCACCAAATTCTGATCAATAGTCTTGTGATGAGAGCATTAAATACTTCAGATTAGTGCTTATATAGGGAATCGAAATTATGTTTTACCTACTTCCGTCCCTATACTCAACGTCTTGTCTATCTATAGCATTATTATTGAAGACTACGTTCAAGTTCTTCAAAATTTATCGGTATAGAGGAAGTTGGTCACCAAAATCATAAAAAGGAGCATTACAAGTCATACGAATTATAACCTATATCATAGATGAATGGAACTGTCTCACCTTACAAATTACAAACACATCTGGCAACCAAAATGCGTGTGGCTCTGGGTCTCCGAATACGGGAATAAAGGTATGAGTTAGCATTCGTATGTCATGGTTAGTGGTTTAAATATGGTTTTGTTCGTTGTGTGGGGTCTTTGATAGACATCATTACCAAATATGAGAGTGTATGGAATTTTTACCGACTAAATTCGGCTAGTACTAGGGTCTCATCGCGTTTTTGGTTCTTAGCGAAACAATTTAACATCTCCTCTGTATATCTGTTATATACCTTGCCGCTCACGGAAATCCATCTGCATTCTGATTCCAGAATAAAATCAATAAAGTTGTCTGGTATTAGTTGAAAACCAGGTGCACCAATATTATTTCTCGCCTCATTAAAACGTAGACACTCAAAGAACACGTGTTCCCCGGTTTCTATAATGTTCCCGTGCATAAAGGGCAGTGGTCTTGTTTGAACTTGAATAGCTTTGATCAAAAGATTACATGGCTAGTTAGAAACTTGATTAAATACTAATCCACTTCGCCATGTTGTTATCAAGTTTTCGATATCGTCCTTTGGGAAAATGATCCCATCTTTCTGCCATGCGTAGACTCGCCTCGTAGTATTCTATAGAATTCGTATACGAATCTCTTCTTTGATTTCGTTTTCACGTCTCAGATATATAAGTTCCTTAGCCTATATATCTATGGGATGAGACATCTGTGCTTTAATGTGTATTTGCCTGTGTGTGTGTGTGTGGGTATATTGCCCACTTAAAAAGATTAATTGTGTTTGACATGTTTTAAGCTTGTATTCCACTTGAGATTGAGTGAGTTTTACATGCAATTTCTGTCTTAAAGCTTAAACTTATTATCTATTGGATACAATTTTAGCAGCAGTGCTTAAAAAAAACTTTCGTAGAAAACCCACGTAAACTTTTGATGTATTTTACCACGCGTCGCCGTTAATTTTAATAACTTTTTAAATCGTCCACCGACACAGTTTTATAACCATTTCATCTAGAACTTAGACACATACTGGAACTTTGACATATATATTGTAGATAAGCTCATTAAAAAAAATCGTCTTCATTCTTTAAGAAATTGTTGTTGTTATTGTTTGGTATTTTTGTATTATATGTCTTTGTTTCTTAAGGTTAAATCCTAAATGTAGATGATACAACATTCAGATGAAATCTTTTAAGTACCGAGCGACTTGAATGAGACTGTAATTTATTATGAAAAGCAGAATCAAAGTGGTGAAAAAAAAATGTGGAATGACAAATTGAATGGAGGAGGAAATTTTTAAAAACGTATCGTATCGTGTATAAGCAAATCTATGTACATACATATCTGAATCACTAATTATATCCATACACATACATACATATGTTCAATGCAGGATTATATTATGTTAAATGTACTAAATAAATATAATTAACGTAATTAAATAGCATACGAGTATCCTCTAGCGCAGACTGTGATATAAATAATCGTTACAAACTAATTATCCAACGATGTACAAATTCAGCCTCTAGTGATAAACACTTTAACCTGCATGACGTTTCAATAAATTATACCCTCAATTTTTCAGTACAAATCAACTTTAGTCAGCTTTAACAATATGTTACCGCACTCTCTCACACACAATTCTACACGGAAGGTGTTAAACACTACAAGGTTGACATACATACATATATTATCTTTAGTAAACATATATTTTGTTTTGATTCTTGCACATCAAACGAAATATATATTTGTATATATATGTTCATATAGTATATGCTTTATGCTAGACGTTGAAACAACACAAATAAAGGGTTGAATTAGTGATACTTGACTTTGTGTGTATACCAAGGATGTGTTAAACTTTTGACAATGTAAATATTATAAACGAGTATGTATGTATTTATATAACTACTGTGTTGTTTGAACTTTGTCAAGTGCTAATTGGAAACTTTAACGGTCATGTTATATATACAAATACGAGTACATTATTTAGACGATTGGGACGAGAATTGTTAATTTTATATTTTTCGGGTTGATGTTAATTATGCATTTTGTCAAGGAAATTGGGTGGATGGATACTTTTCATTAGGGATTTCCCAGAATTTAAAATATGTTTTTTTTTTGGAACGAGAGTGTGGAAATAAGTTAATTTTGGAACTACACCAGGTAGAAGATGAAATATCAGATGGTTTTGTATTAAAAACTAATTTTAACGTTAACATTGAGTTAGTTTATGTAAAGGTCATGTCTAAATATCAAATTAGATACGATTAGATTTTATTTCACCTTCATACAATCGCTGATAAAACTACGATGATATGTTACCATTAGATTTCATAGCATACGATAGAGAAATTCCCAAATTTCAAAGTTTATCATATAAAATGAAGCTAATACTACCTGAATCTCATCCTTTTCCACACGACTGCTCATTAAATGTCATCCAAGCTGAATCCCATTAAATTTGGAGAAATTATTGTCCAAATTTGTCCGAATATTCCATCCACTTAAAAGTAAGAATTGGTCATAATTCTGTTGTAAAACTTCTAAGATATAATTTTCAATCATTTTAATACTGAAAGACCTCTAGCTATCGAACCGTAAACTGTTTAACTCATACTCATGGTGTAACTGCAATACCAAGAACATTAATTGGCTTACGTGTATGAAAAATGTTAAGCTATTCCTAATCCATTTAAAAGTGTGTTGGTTTCACGTCACCTGGAATGGTTGTTTAAACGAACTGTTTATATCAGGGACTGAATTCGGGTCACATAATCCACCTTTCTTCATCTGTAACTTTTTTGCTGTCAAAACTTTTCGTTATTATAACTATATATGTTATCTAAGTTAAGGTTTAATTTTTGCAAGATAAAAGATACAGTTGCAGTTAGTTGGTTTGTTTGGTTTATGTCACAAAATTTTTTATTTTTACTGTCAAATACCTTCTGGTGTTGTGCAGAATTTATATATGATTTATACTGAGTGGATCCATTTAAATAATTCATGCAAAACCACTGCAAACCAAATAAATGATTTATCTTTAACTTCATCCTTTTCTAGTGCCAAGTACCAGCATTTTAAGCAGTTTTGCTAATGTTTTTTAGTCAGAAAAAATATGTGTGGGTAAATTTTCAAATATAAAAATTTAATTAAATGTACTGGTTTATTGTGCGGATTATAGTATACTTTAGAAGCATACACTTTTAAGCACCAAAACCTTTAAAATTCAAAAAATTGTACAAAAAGTGATTAATACGTAAAAGCCAATTTCATGTTTCATGTTTTCCATTTGAAAGGCTTTGAATTTTTACTATGAACGCACATTAAAACAAATAACCAAACTGTCACTGGCAAAACATTCATTAAAGACTACATTTTCTGAGTCAATGACTGCTACTTCAAGAGCGTTAATTCCAATTTTTGGTCGTAATTATCGTTCAAGTAGACAATATTCATGGACTGGGATGTTCCCGTGCCAGAGTTGGTCGAAGTGCTGAGAATATTGTTACTAAACGCTTCTTCGAGATACCTAGAGTTTATTCGTTAGTTTTAGTATACTTTGCAGACAAACTGATGTATCACAAACTTTTGATTATGTCATATAAAAATACAAGTAAAGTTATTGTATGACTGTAGATTCATTAAAATTAATTTCAGTTTGAAGGAATTGACATTATAACATCGATAGTATTTTGTACAATTTTTTGAAATATATTGAAAGTTGGGAAAAAAACTTCAAGTATTCGATGAAAAACCACTATGAAAAAGAGGAAACAATCCGTGAAATTATTAACAATCCAGCAAGTTATTAACAATGAGAATAGAAAAGAGCATCAAGCGGGTGCTGAGAGAAAACAAAATTACTAATTCGGGCCAAAATTATCAACTTGGTGATACTGGCACTGCCTTGCTCAACACAACCGCGTGCCGAATGTTGTGAAGCATGGGGCTTGGATCACCCATTGCAAGGCGCAAATCACGTTGGCCTTAAAATACAGAAGTGTTCCATTGATTCGGGTAATAAATCTTTCTTTAAAATCAGCAATCGAATTTGAATGGGAGAAATATCGACGCTAGATTTAAACTGTAAAATAATTTTTACTTATAATAAAGAATTTTGAATTTCAATTTTGCCCAAAAAATGTTGCCAATTCAGTATATAACGTGTTAGCAGAGCCATATCTATGGCTAAGAGGCCGTCAACGGTCTGTACCGCGTCTCAACTGAGACCTTACGAACCAGTTTTAACGATTGGTAGGTGGTCAGCCCACCGAATGTTTTTACACACAATCGCCTTTTATGTAATCCGGTGCTTGTTAATGTTTGGTCAACGGTAAAAATCGAACTGGAGACCGCGGCGTGATGAGAAACTCTCTTAACCATTAAGCTACAATCGCCGACATAATTTTCAGCAGAAGCATAATTTCCCTAAATTATGATTTGTCCGAAAAAATTTGCTCATCACTGTATTTATATTCTTACTTTCTGAAAACGCCTAAATGTTTGCCTAAACATAATTGATACAAACTTGTACATATTTGTACAAACTTCACATCTTTTTCAAATAATCTTATAGTCAACATTATGACAGAGGACTCAATATTATGTATACCAAAAAAGATTATAAGTCAACTAAGTGGTGAAGTTGGGATAATATAATTTTAAACAAGACATCATTAATCATATAACATGAGGCCGGACATCTTTTGCGGAGGTGTGATATTTTAAGTGAAAAGTTATTAGTTTTCCAATTTGTTTGGGTTAAGTACCCATACAAGTAAATCAATCAACACATTTAAGTTGGAATTAATTACATTTTTGTCCAATTTCGGGCAATCTTATGTGTTAACAGGAAAATACACGCAATTTAAGTCCCACTGATTTGACAACCCTTATTATATTATTCAAACACATATTTTCATATTAAATACGCCATATCTCATAATTTGATTCAACCCTGCGAATAAAACACTCTAACTGATAATAATAACAATAAAAAACCCATTTCATTAGAACCAATTTTCAATTGTTTTTCTCCCAATTCAATTCAATTCAACAAAATATTTGTTTTTTGCTCAACTGTGTTGTCGAGAGTATTTAGCCAATTTGTCGCCTCCTGTTGTTTTTTTTTTCTATATACTGTTACGATTTCTTCTTTTCATTTCACTATATGTTCACAATCAGCTGGTTGTCTTCCTTTATACATAATATAACTACTACTTTCCTCAATAACATAATAAATAAATCCGTTTTATATTGTAAGTGTGGATGTGTGTGTATGCGTGCGTGTGTGTGTCTCTAAGTGCCTACAAAACATATATTCTCATGTAAGGGTTATATAACAATAACAATTTTTATATATAATAAATCTGCATATGAGGTTGAGAAAAGCGGAAAACTCGCACTCAAAAAAATTAAGACCAAACAAAAAAAAGACGATTCTCGAGTTTTCCGGCATTTTCATTGATAAAAAAAAAATTATGATTTGCGTACACCAAAAGAAAAATCAAAAGTCATCAGCTTTCCTTGAAATGGTTTTTCATATAACAGGAGTACAGAAATTCAAGAATACACATCGAAATATATAAAATACATAAAGTTGTATTTCTCCACCCTCTATTTCGACTTTATATTCACCCACAATCTACGTCACAGTATGAATATAACTGTAAATAAGCTTATTTAGGTTTGTTTTTTTGTGTGTACGAGTATATGTGTATAATGTTACCATTCCCCTCGCAGAAGAATTTCGTTTTGTGTTGAATTTGATATCAGCTATCTTGTGTTTATATGCATGTAGAATTCCACCCACCCACAATATTCAAGTGCTGCCTATAGAATTGTAATTGTTATGATTTTTTTGTTGAAAGGGGTATCATTATTATATATGTATATGTAATCGTGTATGTGCATTGAAATATGTATATATTTGGTTGTGTTTAGGCTTACCACATGCATGTGTATATAGGCTGTATAACGATGTATGGTGTATTCTTGAATTTACGATAACAGGAGATGATAAAAATTGTTAATGTTCGAATGAATATCGTCTAGTCAATGTGAATTGTTTTACATGTATATACGAGTATATACGTGCAAGTGATAACAGACAAATGTATGTTGTGATAACACACAAATGACACAATGTTCCATCGTGTGTGTATATATACTGAGTTGGTAGATGCGCGAATGAAATTATTCTATATGTTATATAGTCCCTCAAGTATTATATGTAGTGGAAATTTTATATTCATTTTCCGATAACAGATAGAAAATGTTAAATTTTCCATTTCAAATGAAATGAAAAATAAGAGAAACTTGTTGAATGTAAATTGGTTAGTATATTACATATGTTTAAATGTTAATGATATGGGCGAATATTGTATATAACCCGAATATATGAGTGGTGTTAACAGAAATCCACTTTAAAATTCGTTGCTCGTTTCATGAATTTTTTCCAATGAATCGCTTCCATTATCGGTGCTATAATGATATTTCTATTGTTCAAAACAATTTGAAGATAACACAATTGGGATGGAGATGACGTCTTAATTGAATACGATAAATTCTATTCTACGAAGAAGGTCTAACGAAAAATAAACAAAATGTATAGCGTGAATTTAAATCAAGATAACCAAGAGCACGATTAGCTTGCGATTAACTGTCTTCAAAATGCTTAAAATCAAAATAATACGAGGAACATTAAATATCCAATGCGCCAGTGGGTAGGGCTATGTCACAAATCTTGTCTACGCAATTTACAACAACAAATTCACTCTTAATTCAAAACTATAGCCACGCGCTTATTAAACATCGATATGCCCGATATGGCGATCTAGTACTGTTCATATACAAATCAGTTGGATTTTCGATCTTTCCATTTAACTCGCAACAGTCACTGTAGTGGTGCATACATTTCGGAGTAGAAATTATATTTCGAAATGTACAGTAGTGTCATCAACTATTTTTTATTACTCGTATTCTCATGTTGTTATCTCTTTCCTCATCTGATTATCAATATCGCCTGAGCTGAGACATTGAAGAGGTAGCATCTCTCGCTCTAGTTGAAAATAAACTTAACCATAAAAATATTGGCATGGTTCTTTGTGGTTTAAATTCGAACCATCTTCTTTTTTGACCACTACTATTTTATACATTGAGTGTTGCTGGTTTATACTCATGAAGGTCTGTACAACTACAACCCATTTATAAGATCATAAAGTTAAGCAAAACACAAATAAACAAAATCGTTTCGTCTCACGTATAAATATATATATATATATATATATATATATATATATATATATATATATATATATATATATATATATATATATATATATATATATATAATCTATTAGTCGGCATGTTTCTCATTACATACGGTTGAGCTGATCAATGGCCACCTTTGAAATATTTTGTTTCATATTTCTTAACAAGATAATCTTTAAGGAGGTAAGGTGTAACAACGAGAGTGTGCATTCGATAAAAATAATATAAACAAACAATAGAAGGGTATGATGGTATAGTCTTACATTACTTGGAGGACTATACATTTCTCCCACTTGATCTTTAAAGCGTTACGTGCTTTGAACTTGATTTTGGACCTCGCAACGCTATAAATCTTAGTAATAGATACTATCCATTTGAGGAAAAGAATCCTTAGCTATACATACTCTAAATTTAACCTCAAACTCTTGTCGATTAATTATCGGTTTAGATATCGTTATCAATCCAAACTTTGTATCTATACCTATCTTGCGAAAGATTTACTCCATAATATTTGTGTTGCAGATTGTAGGTGGTCGTCAGCCCTACGAATTTCGTTTTAAGCACGATTATATAATTACTCGAGTGCTCGTTGTGTTAATTAATATTTAAGGTCAATCTACGTCACAGTATGTGCTCTTCGTATTTCCACAAAGGACTTCGAAGTAAACTACAGGACAGAATAAAAAGAGGACTTCGAAGTAAACTAGAGGAAAGTTTGGTTCTCATCTGGAAAGTTTGTTTCTTTACAGAAGTGTAGAATTTGGATCCTATTCGGGATGAACATGTTTCGGCGGACGGTTGCGGGCCGCCTATCGAGTTAGTCGAGTAACTAACGTCAAATTTCAGCAGCATACTATTGTGGGACAACTGTAAAAATCTATACAGAATGAAAAAGAATTAGGGACACTGAACAAAATAATTGTTCAAACTGATAAAAATACGATCACTGAGATTTACGAATTTATCACCAACTAAAAAGTTCAACAAATATATTATCAATAAGGAAAATGAATTTATCGATTGGAATATTTTATATTTTGATTTTAATAAATTTCTTATTCAATAATTCCGTTAAATTAACTTCATATGTTTCAGTAAATGCACATAAATACGTTATAGCAATTTATGAATTATACATAAAAATACATGCTTTAAGCATTAAGAATATATAAGAAATATATAAAAACGAAAAAGCTTTCTTAATTTGGTACATTCAATTCGAGTGGCAGTGAACACATTTAGAACTACTTCTCCCCCCACTCCATATCATATAACTACCTTTTCCCCAGTTATTATTTACTGGAGTTACTCATTTTTCTTTCTAAAATCGATCCAATGATATCCAATGATTTGACTTGATGTGCAATTCTTATATATACGTTCATTCGAGTACGTTCAGTGCTAGCGAATTACAAGAATTTACGCGAAATATCGGCCATTTTCGCAAATTTATAATTTCTTCTCGATCTAGAATGATGCTCACTTTGAACGCAAATTGATCAGCTAGAACATTTAAGAAAAACTGATAAATTTATTATATAGAATACATTTTTATCATAGTGATAAAATACATATTGTTAAGAATAATAAAACAATATATTTTTTTGTTGAAAAATATAAATGAAAATATAACTGTATAATATTCTAATTCGAAATGAAAATAAATTATCAGAATGCAATAATTTTTTTCAAACAAACTATAAAAATACTGACAGTGACAAATATTTATCATTTTTTTTGTCGCTAAAATTTGTCATATTGAGTGGAACATTTGGTTCAGTGTATATAAGATAGAATTATAATATTTTTTATATAAACTTATTAACTTAATAATATCGAACTTAATGATAACGAAGGTATGTCGAGTTTTTAATTTAGGTTTGTAACCAAACAATGTTCGTTCTTCACAATAATACTAAAACTTACTACAACAAGCCACAAAGATTGCTACAACCACTAATTCTGTATACTAAAAGAACATAAGGCAGAATGATTCGACTTTACACTATTCAAACAACAGATTTTGTCCCCAAATCAGAATAACATCCTTTCCCCAGTATTACCATCCATACGCATTGCATAGCACCATCCCAATCTGTAGTTACTTGACAACGTTGCACCTTAATTTTTCTGCACACCAAAGGCCATGATTTTGTTCTCTCCCTCGAAACGAATGTTGTGGTGGTTCACAACAAAATAGAAATTAATCATTCACATATACAATAAACCGTTACGCCATAATAGAAAATAGATTCAATCGAAAACATTTCTATTGAACTATCTGTAATTCGCTAGAATTATTGCAACACAATGCGACAACCATCAAATCGAGTCTCTGAGATGACGACATCAAATCGTAACTGGAATATAGATTACACAGATGCCAAACACTTGAATTGAAAAGACTCTATACGTTTTCAACGGCTTAGCTCTCAAGCAATGCCACCTTGGAGCTCAAGCATAACTCCCATCACTGTCACGTATATGTATGGTAAAATATTTTATGTCCTACAAAACCACTCTGAAAGATTTAACCTGTTTTAACTGTTTCAATTGCTCGGATTATTATTGTATTTTTATTGATTCTTCTCTTTGTCTGATGGAAGCTGATCAAGAAATTGTATAAAGAAACCAAAATAGTTACTTAAGATCTTATAGTACAATTTTTAAGCCCAACGAATACATCTTTGTTGGCGTAATTCGATCAACCCTAAACCAAATATGTGTTAACGTATCCGTTAATTGATGGAATTGGCTCAGTATATAATATCGTTTCCTGTTATATCCTCTTTAAGAAAAATAATTTAGATCTTTTATCTAAATATCATCTCTAAAATTACAATATATGTATACAGTGCCTGTTCGAAATACTTCATCATTATTCTGTTCAAAACTAACATCAAATTCATTTACTCTTGCTGGTAGACTGTACTGATTTTCTCCAAGAAATGCTAATCCAATACACAAACCATATATATATATATATATATATATATATATATATATATATATATATATATATATATATATATATATATATATATATATATATATATATACATATATATTATATATACATATATATATATATATATATATATATATATATATATATATATATATATATATATATATATATATATATATATATATATATATTTATATATATATATATATATATATATATATATATATATATATATATATATATATATATATATACGAAGTGGAAAACTTTCTTTTGTTTTATATTTGAGTTTCGAATAATTTACTAATTTTTGAAATTTTCTATTTTTGTAAAAAAAAAACAAAACAAAACCGGAAAATTAAAATAATAAACAGTTTTCAATTTTTCTATAGAATAAAAAATGTTATTTTAATGGAAAATTAGGAAAAATTGAATATATTTTCTATCTATTTGTACCAGGCGCACAAAATAACATGTGCAGAAAATTATTTATCCTAGAAAAGTGTTTTTGTTTTTTTTTCTTCAATTCGTCTAGTTTTTCCATTACGAGTATCTGCATATACTCGTATGTATATACGCACACATATATATATATTTGTATTTGTCTACGATTTTCCTCTCTCACGAAACAAACAAATTTTCAATTTTGTTTTCTTTTGCCTTATGTGGAAAACACTTTGGTTCATACACACACATACATAGACAGATTTTCATTATACTTATATAATTTTTTGGGGGTAAAAAAACCTGAGAATTTTTACTCGGCACGAAGAATTTGCAGCAAGTCATATCGATATAGTGTAGAAAAGCACAGTAAAACCATTTATTCATCATACACGAATATATTTTATTTCATTTTCGCAGATTTTCACAAACATTTATCGATATACGAGAGAGAGAAAGAAAACGTGGTACACGTGGTTTGGTAACAATACCACAAAACAACAGCAAACTACATGATAAATTACATCAAATGCAAAACGATACGATGGTGGCGACGGACGGAAATCACGATGGGAATGATGAAAATTCGAACAAATTTAAGCCCGAAGATTTGATTGAGCTACAGGAAAAGATAACAAAAGAAATTCTTAATACAAAATTACAAGAAAAGGAAATGCATGAATTACAGGTATAATAATTTCCCGGATGTTACATAACAGTTAATAATTAATAAATTTAATTGGTTTTGTTTTGTAGGAGAAAATCAATCGTGAAATTCTAAATTCGAAAGTGTTTAGTTTAGAGAATCATGGCACAACGTGGGACATGCCGGGTGGTGGAGGTGGTGCGGCCGGTGGACGTAAACATAATAAAAATCAAAAACTAAACGGAGGAGGTGGCGGTGGTGGTGGCCGTTTCGGGAAAGGTGGTAGTGGTTCAATAAAAGCAAGAAGTTTAATGAATTTACATAACAACGAAGCTGGAAGAAGAGTAAGTTTTCTTTGTTTTTTTCTCCTTTTTTCCGGTTGTATAATTTTTTAAAAAGCTTTTTTGCTATTTTCAAAAATATTTTAACATAAAATTATAGTTATATTTCGTTATGCTATTATGTATTGTACATATATATGTACATATATACATAAAAATGTTTTCATGGTTTGGTAAAGAATGAACAACAAATATATAAACAAAAACAAAATAGAAAAGTTCTTTCTTTAACTTTAAGGGGTTATTTTGTATAGATGACTTAAGGGTTAAGGAAGAAAACTATATATTGTACATTATACAAAAATGAAAACCTTTCACTTTGATTAAAATTCATTTGGTTTATTTGGTTTCTTTGTGTTGGTTTTATATTAGAGTAGTTTTTAATTCATTTGAATTTTTATATGCAATTTAGATATTTTCTTATAACAAAGTATATACAACATCGACCTAGAAGGACACAATGTATATGAGAACATGTACGTATATATCTGTACGATCAAAGAAAAGTAACCCAACTCTATAGTTGTCATGATGGTCAGTTTAATGTTACCCTCAATGACCATGTCATATAATCAAACCGATGAAACTGAAGATACAAACTGGTAATCGGTATAGAAAGAGGATACAGTACACCTCGATTTTACTATACCATTAAAATACTCTGCTAAGACAAGAAAGATAAGTCATAAAAGATCATTCAATAAGTCCGTAGGGTAAGTAGGGAAAAAACAAAATTTAGACAAAGCTTAATTTTATTATTCTACATAGTTGCCTTCGAAGGCGATACAACGAGTATAGCGATTTTCCAACTTTTCGATACCGCACTTTAATAGTACGACTTCTCTTTCTCGTCAAAATAGATTTCAGTTTCAGCGATAACTTCATCATTCGACTTAAATTTCATTCCAGCAAGCATTCTTTTGAGATCTGAAAACAGGAAAAAGTCGCTTGGGGCTAAATCTGAAAAATACGGTGAATGGGTAAGCAATTTGAAGCCCAATTCATTCAATTTTGCCATCGTTTGCATCGATCATATTGCATTGTCATAGTGCATTGTCTTGGTAAAATAAAACTTTTTTCTTTTGCAAATGTGGCCGTTTCTTTGTGATTTCAGCCTTCAATTGACGGGTGTAAAGAATTCCACATTTTTCCACAAAACTTCAATGTGTTAGTAATACACTGTTAAACGCAATTCGAATTAGAAAAATTATTTCTTATTTAGGACTTGAGTAGATTTTAATTATATGATATTTGATACTTGAAATATAATATTTGATACTTGAAATATTTAAAAATTCAATATGACAAAATACAATAATACATTTTACTTCAAACTAAATTAAAGAAAATTAAAAATGACCGAGAAAAATATGAGTGTTATTTGGTTTTTGTGGAATATGTAAATTTCATTAAATCAATATTGCATTCAACATTGGCTTTCTCACACATTGTATACTGATTATCAAAAGAGTATAATTGTTCATAGATATCAAACCCCATTCTCGATGATAAAAACTTCTATGAATCTTGACATGGTACTCACCGTTCAAAAGAGTATAAGACAATTAAGGTCCGAACTAACCATTGAAAATACTGAATTATAAATAAGCGAAGATTTGAATTTTGTGAAATTTTGTGAATTTTGTTGAATTTTGTATGGATACAAATGAAGTTCAAAATACAAAATACGTTGAAATGTTGTTCGTGAAATGTTAAGTTCCAGTGAACGATGTCTGGTTGATGTTCAAACATTACGAATACTTTCACTAACAGCTACAAGAATACGAAAGGCATACATATGTTTATACGATTTACGAAACCAGATAAGTTTGGGTTAGGACTGTTCTAACAATTAAAATTCAAACTTCAAATGATACCCCTAATTCCATTATGTCATTATTGGCCCGACAGAATCATATATCATCTTATATGAAGTAAAGGGGTCTATTTAGATTAGTTTCTTTGGCGCTATATATTTCCAAAAATTTTTATCCGCAACTGAGGATGCCAAACAGGTTGACCCACCGTTCAAAGTCACCAAAACATCGAATAGAGAGGTGTCCAGCGTGATGGTATCTACGTTTGGTCTAATTTTGCGAACTTTGAACGTACTCCCAATCTATCTGTGTCAATTCAGAAAGCACTTGTTTGTTGGGTTCTTGATGTCAACGAAAACAGCATTAATTTCAGGGAAATGAAGTTTCACCGGCTGTAGACCGGTTAGGACGGAAGCTGCATTGGTATAACTGCCATAAAGATCCGATCTCAGCTAGATTGCTAATTTTGTCGCCACATTTCTTTGATGGTTCAAATAATATTGCAGATCCCTTTAACAGTAGGTGGATTGCATAACTCGATTTGTTCAGATTCCATTGTCGAAACTACATTTGTCAAAGGTGTATTTAGTAACTAAAATGATCCTGATATAATTTAGGGCTATAAGATTTGACTGTCAGTGATTTTATAGTTAGGGGGCCTCATTGCTTTGTGCTCATTACGGTATCAATAAAGTAGTGCTTACAAAATACAAAAACTGTGATTTTGCTTGTCTTAACTTCTGTTACGAAACACTCATCGTTTGTTGGAAAGCAAAGACAGCTTATTATCTGCCAGTTTTAAACTAATTTGTGTGACATATAGAATATTATAATGTAGTTAAGGGTTTGGCCAATTATAACATATGATGATTTCCTTCGAGTTCTGCAAAATTGGAAATCCAGCGACTATAGATCATTAAAATCTTGATTTTGGTAACACATGATTTTCATCATGTATATTCTAAGTAAGAATACCGCCTGTTTCAAAATTAGATAAAGATAAAAAGACTGATTCTACACCAACACAAGAAACCAGTATTATTGAGATAAATTAAAAAATTCTTAAAATATATTCAATTAAAAATCTACATACAGACACGTAAAAAAAACAAAATTCTTGTAAACTTTAAGCAATTTGGGCCTCTCGCAGCAAAAACGAACCGAAAAGAAAAATTAATTAAAAAAAACCAAAACCAAAAATATGTATTTCGCATAAATGTTAATTGGAAATTTGGATTATTCAGAACCGCGCACATCATTCTATATATACCGAGAGAATCAAACGACGATTTCGCGAAAAAAAAACTTTTTCGTTTTTGATGTTGTCTTAAGGCAAAACTGGCGTGTGTGTGTGTATATACGGTGTAAAGGAATGCTGTGTATATAAGGACGCAGATTTGTTCACATATGACCCATCCCGTTTATGTATAAACTATATATCACAATGATATATATGTACATTTGTATCTATTTGTATAACCGATAAAAATATAAAGCACAGGCGAAAAATAGTGATACGGAAAACAAGAAAATTATTAAGATAATCTGTGGATGGATGATAAGAAACTAAAATAAATAAATAATTCATACACGATATACTCGACTCGTATATCTATATACGAGTATATAGATATAAATTCTATATCATATCAAGAAGATGAAAAATAAAACAATAAAATATGATATGTGTACCATTTGAACATCAAAACATAAGCATAATTTTGTTGTTGATATGTTTTTGTTTGTATAACATAAAAATCATTATCCTTCGACGAGATGCTATATATATGGGTATCGTACGTATATAGGGTCATGCCTTTGTATCACGAAAAACGTTTACGATACGAGGACATCGGTTTCAGGTTGTACCACCCTGTGTATTGTGGATGGTACAAATTAGATGGAAATTTATTACATTACAATGGAAAAGTTTATTAGTACTCACTCACATATCGGATATGTATATGGGCATAAATTAATAAACAACATAAATGTGGATAGTTTAGCTGCAAGACATCAATTAGAATGATAGAAATGTTAAATAAATAAATTTGATTAGTTTTGAAATTGTGAATTATGCTAATGTTGTTGTCATTCATTATCTGATTAAATTTTATAAAGTTGGATTTTCTAAACAACAAATATTATGGATCATCTTCAAATAGCTTTGATGGTGTCAATGGCTTTATTCTTAAATCATTTTACAGAATTGACCTAACCATATAGCCAATATACTTACTATTAGATTTCAGTAGTGGTAACACCACGCTTCATGGTTCGAACTCTGGGAAACTTTAGTGTTCCAAAAATTGGAAACACTATGGCGACGAAGAACGTTTTCGAAAAATTTTGTGTAATTATTAACGTAAAGCACATATGGCACAACAGCGCATCCTAACTGTCCGATGAAGAACTGATTATTTTTTACTAATGGATCAATATGCTGTAATCTGACTGGTGCCGGTTTATACATACAATATCCTGAGAAAAAATTATCTATCCCCCTTGGTAGATACGCTACTGTGTTTCATGCGTATACTATACTGAAATTATGAGAGCAACAATCTTTGCAAAAAGATGAATTACAGAAATCTTCGTATCTGCATCATTTCTGACAGCCATGCTACTCTCAAGGTGGCTGTCTCCAATACTGTTGCACAGAAATTTGCTGTCTTCAGGCTGGATGAAGGTAAACTTCACTAAATACCCAGACAAACGAAACGTATTGGCTGATAAATTGGCCCGCTTAGGTCAGCTTCCACTTTTATAGACCGGAGTCCGCTGTAGGAATGACGTAATTATCTTTTAAAAGAGATATCGACTATCACTTTGGTCATCTGCACCAGAAGCGATTGAACAACCTCATCTCTTGTTGCCTATCCAAAATCTTCCTTGAAACAATAAGTCGGCAAAGATTCTTTCTCACTTTGTGTATCTTGCTGTGTATTCTCACGGGGCATTGAACAGTCCAAACTGCGACAATATTGGGAGAGGAGAAGAAGAAACTGTTGAGTGCTTCATGTGCTTCTATTCTCCACAAAAACTATACACATAGTTTTTGATCACGATTGCTATTTAAGGATTCATTGACGATCTTGAGGATGCCGTTATCGGACCTTGGAAATTAAAGTAAGTTCCTGATATCGTTTATGAAATTAAAGAATAGCAAGCGAGCTGGATCTGTCTCGTTCTACGTGCTGATTCAAAACGAATGGTACATCTATCTTTAAAGGGACAGCCACCTTTTGGCAGTAGAAGAGGTCATTGTCGACAACGATAGCTCCACAACGTAGATAGCGATCTAGCAGCTTCTGAAGTTTAACAATAGAATAATCGCGAACTGATTGTGTACGCCAAAAGGACTGATTATTTTGAATATGAATGTGGTTAGTTTTAAGCATTTATCAGATAACTCTCTGGTCATTTTGCTGCGGTAGTTAGACCGTGTTCCGGTGGGTTTTCCGGGCTTATAATATGAGGCTTTTGATTGCACTATTTCCACCTAAACTTGATTAGATAACAACAAACTATTGATTGGTTCATCAGGTATGAACATATTTCCATAAGATAAGAATAGCAAAAACAAGGAGTTTTTCTTATCGCTTCTAACTTGATAGTCTTATCAATTAATTCTAATTAACTTTTAAAGTTTCGGGTATCGTCCACAAGGAGTAATCTGTTGCATTGGTTACTTATATATTTCTGGATGTCCGTTAACGTTAGTATTAATTATTTTGCAAAACGATAATTTATTCAAATATTTCCGGTATAACCTTAGTTTCCGATTTAGTCTTCAAAATGGAAAGCGTTTTCTCTTGTGTGCTTTCTATTAGCTCAAAACGATTTCCACGAAGGTGGTAATTTCAATCGACAAAAAAAAGGAAAAATACCCACAGAGTTAGATCTGACGAGTGTGGTACTTGGAACGACATTTACTTGATTTTTGATGAAATAGTGACGGATAATGATGGCATTATGCGTGATAATGCTTTTTTGTGATACAAAAACCATGAATTGTTTCGCCATGATTCTGTCGGTGGTTTAGGAATTTTTTTGCAAGTTGACTCGCGTAAACTACGTAAAAGGTCTAAATAATATTCTTTCTTGACTGTTTGGCCAGTTGAAAGGAAATGTTTGTGTACTTCCTCGTTGTTTGTGTTGATCGAATCCACTTTTCTATGAAAATTTGCGGGGATTGTTCCATACCATTCCATTTCTATTGCAACTGCTAATTTAAGAGGACCATTGAAAGATAAATAAATTTAAAGAATTAGGTGTATAAAGAATTCACAAGAAGTTGGTGGACTTGAACGAGCTAACTGAACAAGAATCATAATATGGTAACGCTTCCAATGAAAGAATGAATTCCAAGTTAGAATGAACTACATGTTAACCTGGCATTTTGATTTGTTGATACAATATAAATGCGTTACTTTGAAATCACCTTAAAGCGTAAGACCTTCTATGAATCATAAATTTTAAATAAAAAAAAATTAAATATTCTTTTTGACATCCAAACATTAATCGTATTCTGTATATCCAATACTTTTTCATAATTTCACTCCTTCAGGATATACAGGATTTAAGAAAAATACAGAATATGATGTATAACATAATGTATACATAAATACTCGTATATCGTCTTGAATCCCCAGAAATCCAAAATCTTCAAACAAAGAATCTGCCGCGTGTTAACTTCAATTATTTTGAATCTTTTACTTGTGTTTATGTTGTTGTGGTGCGTTAGTGGTTTCTGGTGCAGAATGAAAACCAAATTAAATAATCTTTTAAATGTCTTATCATAAATTAATCTTTTGCTTACTAATGTTGTTGTTTTTCATATAATGAAGGAATAAGAAAACCACTGCATACGATTGTTGAGAAAAATATGTATGAATGGGAGCACAACTCTCAAGAACACAACAAATTTGGTGGGTGTAATTTGTATTGTGTGTGAGTGTGCTTGCTTCTTGTTAGCTTCAAATAAAAAATGAACAACAATAAATGTTTATTATTATTATTATTTAAGTATAAAGTCAGAAATGGAATATATGTATATAGGCAGACATAAAATACGAGCAAGATCTTTTCTCTTTTGATAATTTGATATGATCTCGAAAAGCGCATTTATTCCAACTATGTATAACAATACAACTCTGATAATATAATTTATAATAGCGGTGTTTTGTCTCATAACTTAATGAGATATATTATAATATAGCGATAATGAATTAATCGACCCGCGTGTAGGCATTACTAAGCGTGAATCTTAATTGGAACAAATTTGATTTTAATTTATTGGTTCAAGTATTTTATTCGATTGCCATCTATAAATTGGTATTAATACTTTCTAAAAAATATATATATTTATATTAATTTTTTTGTGTATTACAGGCGGTCATTAAAAAATCACGTATACAATGTAAATGCCATGGTGTATCGGGCTCGTGCAGTTTAATCACGTGCTGGCAACAATTGACCTCAATCCGTGAGATTGGTGATTTTTTGCGCGAAAAATACGATGAAGCGACCCAGGTTAAACTAAATAAACGCGGACGATTACAAGTGAAAGATCCACGATATAAGGTGCCAACCCCATTAGATCTTGTCTATTTGGACGAAAGTCCGGATTGGTGTCGAAATAATCGGCAGCTACAATGGCCGGGTAAGATATACAAAACTAAAGTGTAAATTTGAACTAAATGCCTATTTTCTTTTAAATTCATAGGAACACACGGACGAGTTTGTAATAAAACATCGTCGGGATTAGACGGATGCAGCATTTTGTGCTGCGGCCGAGGCTATAATACAAAAAAATTAGTCGTTAGAGAACGGTGTAATTGTAAATTTCATTGGTGTTGTCAAGTGAAATGTGAAACTTGTGTTAAAATTATAGAGGAATATACTTGTAAATAAAAAAACAAACTTAATATATAATTTAATTCTTAATTATATTAATAAAAATTTGTAAATTATTTTAATATATACATACATACATACATAAATATACAAATAATTTGAAATGCTCAAGTAAAACGAGATTACCGAAATACTTTTTATAGTTCAGGTACCATGACCCGATCATAGATGGCTGTACCATTCATGTATTTGTAAACCAATTGATTAACTTAAAAACATAAATTATAAAATGGTTTAAGATAGCTTTAAAAAATATATAAAATATTTATATATCATTTTGATAAAAAGACATAGTGCATCATCTGTAATAAAGTTATATAATTAACAAGTATAAATTATGGAAACAGTTTAGTCAGTATTAAAACCACACATATATACATTTTTTTTTTATCAAAACGAAATACCCATAATTTTCCTCATTTCACAATAAAATACAAACTATTCTCACACCACCATTAATTCTAGTTAATAAGTCTATTTATAATAAAAATTTATATTTATGAAACAAAAAACTTAATAATTTGTAATTTTAATTCATAATTATTGTAAAATAAAAACTACGAAAACAAAATGGCGATTGATTTTAAATATATTTTGGGCGCCACATTTTTTATTTCGTACATTTTAAATTATATTTGTACATTTATTTAATTAATATATTATAATTAATTATATTAAAATAAAAATGAATTTCCTATTTAGACTAAACAAAACACAAAATAATAATTATAATTAGTGATTGAATATAAATAATATATATTATATGCAAATTAAATCTGACTGATCGGTTAGATACGTGCAGCAGCCAACTCAAAACATAAAAGTTCTAGAATTTAAGATTTTGTTTTTTTAAATTATTTTTAAAACTTAAAATTAATAAAATGAATGATTAATAATTTTTTTTTCTGTTTATAAATTTGTTCTTGTAATTATTTATATAAAAAATGATAATTTTAAAATTAAATTGAAAATTGATTAATCAAATTAAAGAAAAGAAACAATAATTAGTGTGCAGAGTTTTATTTTATGGTTCGAATCTAAAAATAGGTCTCTGGGGTAATACTACTTGGATCAGAATACAACCTTAATTTCATTCTTTATCGGCTTCACCAGAATCTGTTTTGAATCTATTCAACAATATGGAAACATTGGTTTCGATCACTAAGCAATATACGCAATAACTACAAATGGAAGGTGCTTTATATTTGCATAGGGTGTTTTGAAGTAATGCAGGCTATTAAAAACCTCACATCGATACATGATACCTGGTTGAATTAAGAATCTATATAATTTCAGCTTACCCTGATGTTTAGAATTTAAAGAATATGAAGGCAGATTACTAAAGAGTTTATAGTGGCCACAATTAAAATCTATCTTTAATATAAGAATAGCAAACTCTTTGGATCTAGTCTGGTTTATATCTTTCGTCTTTCAACACAACATAAAACAATTAAATATGGTTACAATTACAACTACCCAATGCTTAGTACCATCAAATCTACTTCAGGACATTGTGGTGTATCGATAATTAATACTTTTAACGAATCTCTATCAACAGTACTCATTTATCGATTTTTGTCATTCGAAAGACTATGAGTCAAATTGAACGAACCAATTTAACATAAAGTAAGTGACTTCAGCATATAGAACCATTCAAGATAAGACATTTGGAGATATTAAAGATTTGATATATAACTTAACAAGATTTTAGATGGCCTAATACAACCTAATAGAGTATCCCGAAACATTTCTTCTCTTCATTTTCTTTCTCTTTTCTACTATGATTACGGTTAATATTCCTCTTAAATATCACAAGAAGAATCTCAAGTGAACAACTAACACTAATGATTTTGTAAAAAATTATTTACAAGGTCTGTCTGACAAACCTGCGAATTCTTACACAGTTAACGAAAAACACACAGCTTAGGGGCGCTGCAGTTAAGGAGGCAAAATAAACAAGATACCATATGTAAGATAAACACCACGTGCTAAACTGAAACTAAACCTTTGCAATAAACTGAAACAACTCGATGGTTGTAACTCGACTTAAGAAACAACGACCCAACGTTCCAAACCTACGTCGTAAATCGAAACAGTCGTAAGTCGAGAATTATTTGTCTACTGATTGAATTTTATCTTTCTTAAGAAAATTGTTGAAATCATCGAATGGCTGTATCTAAAATCCCAACATCGTAGTTACCTATTTTTACATCCCAGACGTTAGATGCTATCATGGTACTGATTCCAAAAGTGAACGGACGTAATAGCCACTGCTTATATCCCAGAACCACGATATAACGCCCCCTGTTGAAGACAAACGCGACTGACAATCTACTGCACGAGAAAAGGGCTAAGCTCTGTTATCGAATTTGATACTAATATACACTACATAGTATGAAGCAGCACTGATACAAATGCAAGGGATGAGTATCTTTTTAAATATTTTGTTACTGAATACATGGAAGTAGCTAACAGGGGAAGTACAATAACTTTTGTTAATGACGTTGTATAGGGAATAATTCCTATAGACATTCACTTTTCATCACAAAGGCTCGTTAATTTGTAAGTGGCGTGTCTCTGATTTTACTTTGTTGTCTGAAAACATGAATTTCAAATTTGATCTAAAGAAAAGCTGTTACAAGAAATCGGAACTCTGAGATCAACGAATCTTTATTAGGCTTAATTCGGATCTGAAATGTCTTAAAATATAAGGCAGTCCTCACGGAATACAACCACGAACTAAGAGGATCTCCAAAGGAGAACTACAAAGAAAAGTTTTAGTGAGATAATCGATGAACTCTATTGGTAGAGTAGTAGAATACAAATAGATTCTATCCATGATCAAGTGCAAGAAAATCACAGTTAGAGTGGGATGCCATTAAGGGGACGCTTTATCTTCTTTACTATAGGGTCCCGAGTGATTGACGAGCATTTATCTAGATTCAGCCACCTTTTATTTAATGTTCAAGGTTATGTGAATGATCTGGTTTTAATCATCAGGAGGAAATTTGATGAAATCTTATCAGACCAAATGTAAAAAGCCATCGACACAGTGTGTTAATGTTTCATACGGGTGAGTCTTAGTGTCAACCCTAATAAAACAGTATTTTACTAGGATAACAAAGCTGATCCTCATCCTGTTTTATACAACGATCCAATTTTCCAAAGAAGTAGAATCCTCCAAAGAAGTAGATCAGAAACTGATCAAAATTTTCATATGGTGATATGTATTTTTAGCCTGTCATAAGCTTAACCAGTAAACCAAAGGTTCTACTGGTCATGTTTAACCACTATCAGAACAATGATGAACCAAAAACATTTTAATGTGGCATTTACTGAGCAGGAAGAATGGATCCGAGCAGCAATCTCGTTAGAACAGGAGTTAATGGTCTTGAAAGGAATAGGAAATCGAAATAAAAACGAGTTTTTTCGCCGTCGTTAGTCGAAACCGTTGTAAGTCGAGGACAATAAGTAATTATTCCAGATCGATATTTAGAATCACATCTGCAGCACTTTATATATCAACTTTGTGGTAATATATCAATACATTTAGTACGAGCATATCATCAGATTCTAGTAGTTTCATTTGACATTCCAAAAACAGCCATCGTAATTGTGACTTGTTCGAGTTTTTTTTAGTAACATTTGGCCTCAGGAATGCAGCAACATTTTTTCAACAAATAATGCATAAAGTAGTTCAAATTACTGATATATATAATTAATATCTGTTTCATTCGAGCAGCGTATAACACACCTTGAAATAATTTGTTAACGACTCTTGGCATTAGAATGCATCCGAAGGAGTTGCAATTTTTTTAAAGTTGCCTTTTAACGTCCTACCAAAGCCAATGGTGGCCGTACGACTATAATGAGATTGATTTGTTTAAGCCATCTGTATATTGTATTGCTCCATGACAGTCAGTCATAGCTTTACTTCCACAAAAGGTGGTAGAAGTGTTCATATAAATCACAGATCGTAAAAAAGTGATGAAAAATCGTTTTTAACTTTCCGCACTATTGCGCCATTTATTCGGTATTTTAATCAGTTTTAGGGCTGATACATTTCCGATTGGTTGCTATTTGATGAATGTGGCAAAGTCCAAAGAAATTGTTTACGTCTATTATTGATAACAGAATCATGTTAAACAATATTCTTTAAGTATATAAATAAATTTATATACTGTTCAACGTTTAAATAAAACGGTTTAGTTTTAAAAATTGACATATTAAACATTATCCAAAGTTTTACTCTACACTTTATAATCCACTTAACAGTTCAGTGTATCAAATCGTTGGCACCAACATAACAAAATGAAAAATATAAAAAAATATCTTTTTTATTCTGAATTTATTAGTTGGTATTTATAAATCAGCGAAAATGGTCGATAGTCTTGGTGAGTGAAATCTTATTTTTATTTTTAATTTTATTTTTAATTAATTTTTAGATTGTGGTCTAATTTGTGGTGTCTGGAATACGTAAAGTAGTTATATGATTGTTGTGATAATCAAAAATCTAGACAAGTTGATATAATTGTGAATGTTTTGTGTGTGATTTAATAAAAATAGTTTTTGATAACAAAATTTATTAAAAAAAAATTGTTGACAAGATAGAATATAATTGGTAACGTGCAAGTCGGAAGGAGATACAAGATACAAAATCAAAATGTCATTTTTTTGGAATGACAAATCTTTAATAAAAAAAAAGAAGAAAAATTTTGCTATTTTCCCATGATTAAAAATGGATAAAACAAGTTACTTGTAATTACTCCTAATATATAATAAAACTAATAATAATAGTAATGGTGATAATGATATAGAATAAAAACATTTTTCAGGTGGTTTTACCTTGTAATTATGTTGTTGTTGTTTCAATCTCGTGTATTTTTATTCGAACCAACTATGTCGTGTTTTTAGTGTCTGGTGCAAGCAATTTACCTTTTGGTAATTTTATTGTTTTGGTTGAGTAAGGAATTAAAATTATTTTTATACATATAAATTCAGTGTAAATAGAATAAGATGATCTTATAAAACCAAAAGGTCGTGGGTATTTTGTAAACGTCACAACTCGTATTTGTTTGGAAAGTTAATGTCAGGTGTTAAAAACTTTGTGTTAATGTAAATAAAATCGCTGATAATACAATAGTTCCAGAAAGAGTATAATCACATTTAGCTTATCTCAAGATGTTCGGCTGAATAAACCACATAATAATATTATTGTTCTGATAATAAATAATATAAATTTCAATGAATTATTCGTTTAGCTGTCATTTCAAAAATGTCTATGTATTAGAAGAACCATAGAATGACAATGGTTTGTTTATGTATCCTAGAGTTGAACCTATGGTATTCAAACTGTTCGTATTTGTTCACTTTATGTATGTAATCCCTAAACCCATTAATCTTTTGTTTTGTCTTTCTACTTTCCATTCGCGTATGAAGATTGTACACAAATGAATAAAAATTGTTTAAATCACTCATGCACAAAAGAGTTTAAACATTTCAAAACCTTCCAAACTATCCATTTACTTTCGATTTAATTAATAAAACTTATGAGTAAACTAACACTAGTGCAAACAAACCAACGATTTTTTATATTGTCGTTTGACAATCGCACAATTGGAGACATCGCAAAGTAGCTTTTCATAAATACTTGAAATAAAATCAAAAGATTTTTTTGTGGTTGATATACATACATAAACTGTTTATATTTATTATGATTTCGATAAGAACTGTATGTATCTAATTTGACCGAGTCTAAGTATTTTATTTGTTTTAAACTTGGCGATCATATTGCGGTTATCCACCTAAGTATTTGATTTTAATATAATGTAGAAATTCGATAAGGTCATGTCCATAGTTATATCATTTCATTTGGATTTGATAAAAACGTTCTACCACAATCACAAATGACTTAAGATTGCCTGGGTACACAGTTATGATTCATGTTTTATAAGTACATTATTGTAAGAAGTGTATTTGTAGTATGCTTGTCGCACAGGCACACTTAAAAATGATCAAAGTTTGATAAGATACGCCATAACATACGATACTGTGCAATAGTATGAGAATCTTAGTTCATTTGCCTCATACTTATATATTTATTGTATTGTACATACGATGATTGTCTTAACAAAAACATAAAAATCTATTGTTTATGACAAATATTGTACATATTTATACTCTACATATAAACTATATGATACTATTGTGTTGGGAATGTAATAAAAGTATTCAACTGTATTTCTGCATCAAAACACCACAACACAACTCAGCTGTATTAATTTCACTGTTGCTTTATTTAATTGCTAACTTTGATTTAACATACATAAATAAAACACTAAAAGGTGTAATGAGGTAATTTTTGGTTGTACTCATGTTTGGAATAAGTACATACATATATGGAATAAAGTCGAAACGGTTTTCAAAAATTTGAGTTAATCTAAAGAGTAACGGTTTGATTCTTAAATTCAACTTAAATCAGTAACTTAATATTTTATTATATTGATTATTTATTGGCGTTAGACACAGACGTGTTGTCTCGAGACTTATTTTTATTGCAATTCTTTTAAAAGTTGTGTTATCTATTAGACATTTAGGTTTTATTTATGTGGGATAGATAACGACATAAGATTCAATGTTTTGAATGTATTTAACGTTATGACTCTGTTGAGAGATAAATTAAATTAAATGAAGCAAAATCAATCTAAAAGAACTTTAATGAGAAATTCGATAGTAGTACACTTAGATGGAAGGAACACATAGATGACACTTCGATGGAAGGAACAAATAAAAAAGAAGAGAGAATTATACATAAAATTTAGAAAAATGTGGAGACAATCTGACCGGTTTTGTCAAGAAGGCAAATATCAAAATCATACAAACAGTTCAAAATAAAATCCTGCGATGTATTATTTATTAATGCACTGTGGTACATTCAAAACGACAATCTCCATCGAGATCTAAAGATCGAGCTTGTCGCGGATGAAATTAAACATCATGTAATAAAACACCTACGACGTCTGCACCAGCATGAAAATATAGACGTATGCTTGATACCACTCCAGCAAGAAAACTGCAAGGAACGAAACCACATGACTTGTCGCGACCAGGAGGTCAGTAGACTTACTGTAGCGATAAAATAAGGAGTAGTTACACGAAACTGGGGATAATCATGTGATCCCGCTGACTAATTTTTCGATGTAAGTCGTCCTGCCTTTAACAGGCTCTTTTAGTCGTAATGATTTACCGTGATTTATTCCAATAAATAAATAAACATAATATGCTGATAAACAATTTTTTAAACATTTAACAACTGAAAAAGCTCCAATTCACTGGAAACCCTTAATACAATTTCAAGTTGGAACTTATAGATATTCTCACCATTGGTAAAGTGAAGTTAAACGTTCAATTATCGTTTCGATAGAACATACTCAAGACTAAGAAGAAATGACCTAATCCACTATCTAATGTCATGCGCCAATTTATACCCATTCATATTCCTGTAAAGATGCATGAGTTTTTTGCTGATAATGTATTGATAAGAATGAAAAGATTAAAATGATCTGTGTTGACTCCGACCAAATGGCGCAGTGGTTAAAGCTGCGGCAATTGGAGTGTGCCGGGTTCGGATCAAAAAGGGCAAGATGCAAAAGGGAGTTTTAATATCTCATTTATATGATCCCCTGTTGGAGTCCAGAATTTATAGGGCCAACCAATTTTCCATGTCAGTACTATAGCATGGAGATTTTAAATGTGCAGATGGTTCTACGTAAATCGGACCTATAGCCGTACGTCATCGATTTGACGGTGTAGTGGCGTTAAAGTAGGACATAAATAAGAGTAGGAAGACTCTTGAGTCCCAAAACAGATTACAAAGATAGAAACAGACAGACTTCTCAACACACTCGATCATTGTATTATTTCTATTTGATCTTGTGTGTTAGAAACCTTTACTATATATTCGTTTTTCGAATTGTACCGTTTAAAGAGGTACAAGTTTAAGTGGTAAGATAATTGTGCCAAGAAATCAAATTACATCCATCTTCATCATACTTTATATGTAAGATTTGCGATTAGCAAAATTTCTTCGAATTTATTCAATGTCGTCATGTTATGTTTAATTAATTTTTAATCAATGCCGGCTGATATTTTTTTAAATTACTAAAAAAAAAATTTTTGTTATCAATTTCTATTTTGTATATTATATACACATCTAGTGATTTCGCGTAATTTTAAACCAACAGCATAGTATTATTATGACGAGATGATAACAAATTGTATACACACATACTATTGTTGATTTTGGAGTTTGTTGTATTTATGTATATGGTGTTCTCTTCCTTTAAAAAAAACGTTCGCGATATTGTTATTCGATCGCTTATATTATAATGAGTCATCGAATATATTTTGATTGCATTTTATAAAGACATTTATCGTTAAAATGGGCGTGCTTTGCTCCTTCAGCATGGTTGGCTTTCTCTGAATTTTTATAAGATTAGTATTATAAAGAAGAAATCGAAATTTCCTTTTTATAAAAAATCTTAATTAATTCAAATTAATGGCAATTTGCGTAGTAAATGATTATAGTATGTAGTATATATATCATATTTAATATAAAAGTATAAGTAGTAGTAGGTTGACCTCTAGAAATTTTCTATTTTTGTATTATTCGCTTTGTATACATAAATACATATATAAGATAAGACGCGAATTGGTTTTGTAATGAAAAACGCGAGAAAAGGGAAAAATTCCAGACTTCCGATTTTAATAGCTGTAATCATTCTAAATATTTTGCTTAGAGACTACATAAATACAAAATAAACATTTTTGTTTTATTTCTGAGCCAAATGACTAACTTATAGTCAATTTCCGTGAATTTAATAAAAAATATATTTTTTAATCATGCTTTGTGGGGCGCATACTGACAATACTAATCAGTGCTATATGCACAAATCACATCAAGATTAATGTGAATCACGACAATGGTCGATAACGTGTTAACAGGCGGCAATTAATTAATACTCGTATATGTACATTTAAGTGTGTAGTATATCAATTAAATATTTATACAATCTGTGAACTTCATTTTATTTTACTATAATCGGATTGAATCATTCCGTTTAAAATTGTAATACGTGTTTGTTGATCACACAGAACTTTATATAGAAGTGTAAAGTACAATTCTCCGAAGATATTAAATATGTAATTTAAATAATGATTCAATCTTTTGCGGCCTTTAATCTACTTTACAAAATTAGTTTCGATAGGTCCATTTAAGCAAAAAAAAATTGTGATTATGTCGTCTTAATCGACCCCAATTTTTTGGTTGAATTGATATAATTTAGTATTTTGAAATGAAAACAAAGTAAATTGATTTAGTCAATTCACGTTTGAAGATAAAAGCGAAGTAAGTTATAAAGGCGCTTATTTGTTGGATTGTTCTTCCTTAAGCATTTCATCAAAGTTATCTTCAATGTAGTTAGATTAGTAGTTAATTTTTAGTCATAATACATAGTGTATTACTTTTCGCCTGCAGTTCCACTAAGATCCATCATGTCATTTAGAAGAGGGTTCCCAGTTATTTCATCTATGCGAGGGACTGGAAATACTGTTTGTATTCTGTAATTAAAGTACTGTTTCTTCCTTCTATACATCGTCACAGATACGACAGTAACCAGACTCCAAGTCTGTTCCTTATCTATAGACAGTGTCTCGTAACAACACCCGGATGGTATTTATCTATCGTTTCCTAAGCGAAATCAATGATTTATTTAGTAACTACGCCTGATTCGTTTATCATTCACCAATCTCCAAGCTTCTTTCCCCAATAAGATTAGGTTAGTTTAGGGTGGCTCTCCTGTAGGGCCAATATAAACACATTTTAGTCCGTAGCCTTACCACATAACTACCTTTCTCCTTTAACTCGAATTTAAATGAAAAGTCCTGACGTCACTCCCACTAAGATCTGTCATCTCATTTAAAAGAGGTGTCCCAAATACTTCACCTGTTCGCAAGACTGGAAATACCGTTTGTACTTTTCAAGTAGAGTACTCTTTCTTCCTTCTCTACATATTCACATATACGACAGTAATCATGTGGGTATACTCCAAGTCTGTTCTTTATCTATAAATATTGTCTCGTAATAAAACCCACTGTTGTACTAATCTAAAGTTTCCTAAGTGAAATCAAAAATTATTTATTACGCACGAGTTGCTACAGATTCGTCTATCATTCACAGATCTCCAAGCTTCTTTCCAAAGTAAGGCTCGATATGTTGTGTTATGATGAACAAGGCTGTCCGCCTTTATATCTTGTGAAATTGAAAGCACTGACACTCACAGTAAGTGGACGTTGAACTGATCTGTCATCTCGCTTATAATGATGAGAGACGATCCGCAAACAAATCCACAACCTGCTTATTGGAGGTTATCCCAGTAAGAAACTTCTTCCAAAAGGACCACTCATATTTTCGACATTTTCCATATAGATTAAGTTCGGTTAAACATTTTGCTGCGGTTGCTTATTTGGACACGACTGAACATTTCGCTGAATGATTTGATGTCAAATGCTACTTCTAAATTATATTTTAATAATTTTAAGAGTAAAAATGTCACTTCAATCTGGCATGAAGTCGAAACCAGAATTCAAAGGCTTTAACCCGTTTAGAGCAACCCACTAGAAAGCGGTAACAATTCTATGAAACTTCACATCGATTTAAGATTGGTTTTCATGTCTACAGCTGGCCAACATATAGCGATCACTTATATAAAAGAATGAGTCGGGTGACTGAAGTATAATAGACTACACACGTCAATCTCTTAACAATGGTGATCTTACAAGAGTAGAAAGCTATAGTAGCTTTGACTCGTTTATTATATTAGGATTTCAGGTTAGTTTACTGCCAAAAATAAGATCAACTCAGTTTTAAAGTATTGCCTCTCAAGGTCGAGTTCATCGTATGGTGTTCTTCCACTCACAAATCTGCTGACACAAAATCCATCCAGATGACCTGTCACGCTTCTAGCTTTTAGCATTGATCTTTTGTAGCTTCTGGTTTGCGTTGTTAAAGGCACCCACTATATCCAAAAATGCTACCATTGAGTATTCTTTATACTTAAGAGATATTTTTCAATAGAACCGATATAAAGAACGGACAAGAACTAAAATATTTCAATTGTGCTATCTCTTTCTAAAACCAGAATCTATATTTTCTACGATACTACCACCTCTCACAGGACATTGGTTATCTACTTGGTACACTCGATACAGCTCTATTCTTTTCTCACTTAAAGTGAAGTTTATCATAGTAATACCGTAGTAAAAATTGTGTAAAGACGAAGAGATTAGGCATATCAGAATGGATACGGATTTAGACACACATCATTTTATTCTATGTTAGGTAGGCTTAATTCAACTTTATTATTTTTATTCGTTAAATTAGGAAGTCTACAGTTCACATTATGCGCCTTTTTGGCATCTAACCCAATATGCTCCGTTTTATGTAAGATACAATTCTAGCTAATTTTTATTTTGTGAGTTTAATTGGCTTTAATTAATTAAATTTACTGCAAATATTTACTCGGTACTTAACATAAAACATGAAATTGCAATGTTCTATGAGTATGTATATATATATATATATATATATATATATATATATATATATATATATATATATATATATATATTTATAAATTGTGTTAAAAAATGACAGCTTCGTTGAAAAGTAACCTTGCAATAAGATGTTTGGTTATCCACCTTAATCAGTATTATATCTTTTTGTTGTAACTATTTATCAGAGAGTATTATTTAATTTTATCTTTAGTCGATTCGCATAAGAAGAGTAAAATGACCTATTTGTATGTAAAGGTAGATCCAAGAAAAGCTTCCGGAAGTGGATTAAAAATTGTATTTGTGACGGTAAGTTTGGTTTATGAAATTTAATGTTTGAAGATAATTTCGTTTAGTTCGTGACTGGCTCTTATAGATGATCCATCCTATAGGTCCAATTTACCAGCACTCTTTTGAGCATTTCCGCCGATATTCCATTAGTTACGCGTGTTACGTTAGCTTCTAATGCAGGAATCGACTGTGGGTTATAGATATAAACAAGTGATTTCAGATACCTCCTTAAAAAGTTATCTAACGGCGTCAGATTACAAAATCTTGGAAGCCAATTCACGGGTGTCTTTCTTGATATGATGTTCTCATTACAATTTTCTATTAATAAATCGATGGTTTGGCCTGCTACACCAATATGTAGAATTTTTGGCAATTAAAATTCATTGATCATTGCTCTGTAGTTTACGCCATTGACGTTTACACGCTGTCCTTCCGCATTTTTAAAGAAATACGGTTCGAAGATGTCATCTGCACATAAACCGCACCAAACAGTGCATTTTTCAAGATGCATTCGAAGCTCTTAATCTCTTCTGGCTGTTCATCAACCCCCAACGACATTTTTATTTGTTGACGTTTCCATTCAGCAAAAATGAACTTCATCACTGAATACAATTTTTCGATAAAAAACGGATCGATATGGAGCTGTTCCAACGCCCATAAAACAAAGCGATGACGCAAAGGAAGGAATCTATGCTTAAATTCTTGAACAAGCTGTATTTTGTATGCCTTCAAACCAAGATCTCTTTTCAAAATTGGCTACAATGTGCCTTATGAAAGACCTATGACTTGAGAACGGTAACGAATCGATTGATTGCGGTCTTCACGTACACTTTCAAATACAGTAGTAATATTCACATTAGATGGACTTGTACGTCAGGTGATGAATGTCCAATAGTGAAAATGTGGTTTGAAATTCACGAATAGTGCGTTTAATTGGACTATTATAAACATCATATAATGGTCAAAGAGCACGAAACCAATTTTTCACTGAACACTGATTTTGTAAATAAATTTCCAAAATTATAACATTGTTCTCACGTTAATCGATTCATGGTGAAATGTCAATGAATACTGAACACAAATGTTATATGAACATGATTGGAAATTTAGATTTTGTGGTAGTAGCTTGTTAGGAAATACACTGTGTCTGAACATTACTATATGTTGTATGTGTGCGTTTCTACGACTGCTTATAGGGTTTCACTTAATACGAGGCTAATAATATTTATGACTACTCTCAAGTTTAAGTGCGATAATTTTTTGATGTTCTGACGTTTAGTTTAAGCACACACTTACAGCTACAACGAATATTGGTATGATATTATCGAAACATTACAGCTTGCAACTTTCCACTCCCAACATTTACTTGAATTTGATTTAACAATTTATTATAGTTAGCAACTGTATTATCCCTACTAATCTTATCAACAATACTTCTTTTAGAATTTTCAAAAAACTGTACCAATGATGTCAGTACTCGTTCATCTATCGGCAATAAACGATTCTAAACGTTTAAACAAAAGGGCGCCTCGTTGAATAAGATCGAGATGTTGCCAACGCAATTAAATTAAACCCGCATCGTGTATTATCATGTTTTGGACATGATTAAAAACTATAACAAAAGAATATCGACATTAAAAACTGAACTTCCTCTTTTATAAATATGTAATCCAACAGGTGTTTCCTCATTTTTTAAAATAAAACAATCGATTCGTTGTTGCTTTACTAATAAAATAAATTCACTTAGTTATGTGTGTATGCTGTTTTTTATATGTGTAATTCATTATGTACCTAATAACAGCGTATGGACTTGTGTTTGTGTGTTGTCATGCATGACAATAATGACAACAATCAAAATCAAACATGAACTTTACCAAAAAAAATATATTTATACTTTATTTACTCGTAAACTACTTTGTATACATAATGTAAGATTCTAATATCTTCTGTTTTTTTGTATTTACAGTAAATAGTGAGGCAAATGCCAGACGAATACAAATGGTTGAGAATTGCTTTGGCAGTTCGGGGCAAGTAAGTACAAAAACAATCAAAATAAATAAAAAGCACGACTGTTAAACATACTCATTTTTTTGTTGTTATTTGGAGAAAGTTTTCTTTTCTTTGCAATTGAAACATGAAACATAATTTGAATGAGTTTTCGACCTCTTCTACTTCGATCCACCATTTCTATAGCACAAAATGTAGCACCACAACTGATAATATTCTAAATTTGTTTTTTTTTAAATATGTGTTATATTATTTTGTAATTCAATTATTTTCTATATTTCACTAATTAAAGTGAAAATTAAATTAACACACACACACACACATTGATATACACGAAACATAAAAGTAAATAAAACCGCTGATTGTTATGTTTTGTTTTGTCTATGTGTATGTACAAAATCTACTTACTTACAATTGTGTGGTTAGATGTGTGCGCGCGCGATAAATTTTTAAGATTACTGTGATATGACCTGAAAAGCATTGTATGTACATATTTAAGAATTGGTTAAATACTATATAAAAACTCAACATCAAATAATAGATTTCTTATTTAGATGATAGGGTAATTGTAGAAAGAAGCACAGTGTTTTATGTCATTAGCATTACACTCGGTTTAGGTTTATACTCACTATATGTACCTAACAAAATGGCGTGCAAAAATACATGCATTTATATAGCACGTGATTATTGATTGTAGTTTTGCAATCGATTTGGTTTGAAAATAACTCAGGTGAGTAATTTTCTGTTTGTTTGTCAAAACACGTGTTTCGCGTTATTTTCTTATGTGGGTCGATATTATTTAAAAATCGAGTGCGGTAATACATTGTGTGTGGTAAACATGCATATCGACAGAATTTTATGAAAAATTTCCCGGTAATCCAATATATAAAGTCAATATAATTGTTTTAATTTATATTGTAGTCATTATTTTAACGGTTTTACGGCCACTGTGCCCGTACCGTATCAATAATCTGAATTCATCAGTTTTGAATACGAGCCAGCTCTTCATTCTGTTGTAAACAATTAGAAGATGTGAAATTCCGCTCTTCGCCGTAGAGCCATCGTCGCTGACACGAAACTTTTCGCTTACCGAAAAGCTGCTCTACCAGCACGTAGAATCAGCATGAAGAACGTACCAGCGTACTCGCTGTGCTTTGATTTCAGGAATTCGCACGATATCAGGAATTCGCATTAAATTCTGGATCTTGTCAGTGAAGAAAACTCGATATGTGCTATCAACGTTGCGTTTTGGGCCATATATTACACATATACCACAACTTAAATCAATGATCTCTTGGTCTCTAAAACCAGAGATCATACATTTGGCTTTGGATTCGTTGATTTTGAGACCAATGGAACTGAACACTTGCGGATCAAGTATCACTTTCACTCCGTTGCTCCAATCACACAGATGTTATCTGCATATTAAAAATTGATTAAAAATAAAAAAATTGATTGGATTGTCACATTGAGTGTGTCACTTTTACGAAGGGCAAAAAGTATCGAGTGCAGCGCATCTCCTTGTCGAACACCAGAAGTAATTGCAAAAGTTCTCGATAGTCTGTTCTCAACTTTACCACAGCATTGTGACTGCGTTAGTGTCATTTTATACAGATGTACGTATTTTTAGGTGTTCCTAAATATTCAAGCGCATACCGTAACCTCTCTCGATTGATCGAGTCATAGGCTTGCTTGAAAACTAAGGATGCCGAATGGCAGTTGACTTAGATCTTTTGGTATGATGCAATTCGGTGACATCTTTAAAGGAAGCACACCAATTTCGCTTATTGCTTAGTGGTTGTACTCTTAAGACTAGCTTTCCACTATTCAAGCTTCTTCTGTTTAGCTTCCTGCTAGCAAGAACCGTCAGTTTTGGGCTTAATTTTCACTTTACTCAGATTGTGCTAGACGGTATGGATAACCGAGACAGACATTACTATCGTTGCTATGAAATGACCACATATTAGTCACTGCCTACAAATTTTGTTGCTGACCGATACGATTTTATGTCTTCGGGATGTTTCCAAATGTATGTTTTCATGAGGAAAGAATGTACTTGTCAATTTGAGATCATGAACGATCGCAAAGTACATCATTATTTCTCCTTTATCAGTCGCACTTTCGTAAGTACGGGCATTTATTATTACATAAGTCGGTTAGATTTCTTCCAGCTCTAACATTAAAGTCACCAACCATTAATCTGACATCGTGCACAGATATAGAGTCCATAAGATTATCCAAATTTTTGTAAAATGAGTCTTATCCTGGGATTGACTTACATCAGTGGGCGCATGTCTAAGACAATTGACAGGTTGGCTAATCTTCGATTTCGGATGTGGGTCGTCAGCTTAGTGATCTAACGAAATTTAGTCATATCCAACGACAAGCTCTAGTAACTGTGGTGGTATTCTATGGCTCTTATGTTTCGTTCGATATATTTACAAAAAATGGATGCCCTCACCCAAAGGGCTCAATTATAACCAAATACTATTCCGTGTATTCGAAAGTTTCCTTTTATTCTTGCTTTGATAATCTTAATCCACTGCAATAATACTGTTTTCTCGCACTAGGTATAAAACTAGATTCTGCTCATAAAAACTACTTTTAAAAATCTTGAGGTTAGAGTTAAGTTTTCAAAATAAACTATTTCGATATTCTAAGATATCAAATACAGATGGTTACGATTTAACCTCTCTTTGACTCTCCTTATCATTCTTCCTAGAAAACCAGGCTGCAGTTTACAAATGAAAATAAAGTTGCTATATGGCTGTTCCGGCCCAGTCATACTCTCCATAATACTATTATACTACGTTTACAATTGTTTGACATATCGGACTACATAGTATATATTTACAAACAATGACTCAAATATATATTATGATAACAAAACGATAATTTATCTTATCTAACTTCGAGTTAAACTATTAAGCTAGGGGTTTGAATTATGTAGAAAATATGTAATAATTTTATAGTGATTAACTAATTTTATTTACACTATCTACGATTGATTGAATCATGTGATTTGGCCAATTAACTTACGATTGAGTGTATGATTTGATTTAAGATTGCGGGCATAATCCACCTCATTATCATATACATACTCCGCTACTCATCGGGATTGATAATACAAATAAACGATTAATTATGATATTTAATAAAATAAATCGATTAATCCCTAAGATGAACTTAATTGAATTGAATTAAAATACATACAATTCTATTATTATTGTCCCAATCACAACAATGGTTATATTCCAATTCTATGTAATTCATGAAACGAAAATTGTTTATCTATAATTTAAATGTATTATGATATATTTTAATCTCTGTGACTGAATATATAAAAACAAAATTTTTAGAAATGGTTATTTATTGATTAAAATTTCCGAAATAGTTCTTATCAAATTCCATTAAAATTCGCAAGCAATTGTCTCGCCAAGTTATGGGTAGGTCGCCGGCTAGTTTCGTTTTAAAACCAATATTGTTTTTAACCTTGAATATTTTAATTCGGTTGTCAAGTCTGTCTCCATCTGCTTTCCATCTGTGTATTTTGGCCACTTCGAAAATGGCCATTCTGTGTCTTTTGTTATATTGGAATAATTTAAAGTTCTTATATACACAATTCGTCGTTACAAAACTCCCCACATGCCTTTGGACACTATGGTGACGAAGCACATCTTCGAAAAATTATTTTGGGTACCTATGTATACTAACGGAAATCAAACATGGGAGCATAGTAGCCAATCCTACCCCTCCGGTGACGGTATAATGATCTTTACTGACGGATCAGTATGCTGTAATCTAGCTGGTGCCGGGTTATACATACAAAATCCTGAGGTCGAGTTATCTATCCTCCTTGGTAAGTACGCTACTGGCTCAAGGATATGAACTGCTTCTTTGCAAAGGATATGAACTGCAGAGATCGTCGTATCTGCTTCCTTTCTGACAACCAAGCTGCTCTAAAGACAATAAGTTCAAATGCTGTTTCATCAAAACTTGTTTTGGAAACGTTAATTGCCTTAAATCAACTAGGCAGTCTGAATGATATCAGATTTCACTGGATCATGGGTATCAAAGGAAATATATTGCCTGATAAATTGGCCCGTTAGGGCGCGGCTTCCACTTTTGTGGGGCCTAAGTACGCTTTAGGAGTGACGTCATAATCTCTTAAACGAGAAATTGACTATCACTTTGGTGATCTGCACTAAAAGAGATGGGATAACCTCATCTCTTGTCGACTATCCAAAATCTTCGCGAACAGTATGGGGGAGGAGAGGAAGAAACTGTTGAGCACTTCTTATGCTCCTGTTCTTCATACTCTTCCTATAGACTGCACTACTTTGGAACACAATTCCTATTTGACGATTAACTGACGACCTGGAGGATACCAGATATTTTGGACTTCACTAGAAGAACAAAAAGGTTACGGTACTGAGAATGTACGTATGAGAGATCGAACCTGAGAGGCTGGGGAATCTTGCAATTTAGTCCATTATTCAATAACAGTGCAGCAAATGATACGTTATATTCAAACCAAACTCCAATTTATTCCATCGATGTAGCTCTTCCTTCTACTTTCTTATGTGTTTGCAACTTTATAAAGTCAAAACACAATTTAAAATTAACGTTTCTAAAAATTTGCTTAATATTTCGGTGCTAATGCCATTATTGATTTGTAATTATTTGAATGATTGACATACTAAACGAGTTTCGATTTATTGCTCGCGAATAACATTTACGATTTCGTTGATAATGTTAATTGTATATCAAAACATAGGTACAACAATAAGTGTAATCATCGGTTTAAATATAGAAACTTCAAAGATGATAAGCGATAATGTACGCATGTATTTTTGTTATTTCTTTCTAGCAACTGGCGTTACCTGGTCGTGTATTAGTTGGCGAAGGAGTTCTAACAAAAATGTGCCGTAAACGGCCAAAACCTAGACAATTTTTTTTATTTAATGATATTTTGGTTTATGGTAATATAATTATTGGTAAGAAAAAATATAATAAGCAACATATAATACCTTTAGAAGAAGTTCAATTACAAGGATTAGACGATAATGGACGTAAGTCATACACACACACAAACTTTATTTTATATTTGTTTGTTTAATTTTGGTTCTTAATTCTTATAGAATATCAAAATGGATGGCAAATACGAACAACATCAAAATCGTTTGCTGTATACGCGGCAACAAGCACAGAAAAACAAGAATGGATGGCCCATATAAAAAAATGTGTTGAAGATTTACTAAAGAAGAGCGGTAAAAAGCAAGTATCAAATTTTGCCGCCGTTTGGGTTCCTGATAACGAAGCTAATATATGTATGCATTGTAAAAAAACACAGTTTACAATGATTGCGAGACGGGTATGTGTATAGCCAATATTTAATTATTATTATTATTACAATACAACCTTTCACATTTTCTATTTACGAACCGTTTAATTTTCGGAAACATTTCGTTAATTTGCATATTATTATTTCTTCAGTTGGAAATTAATTGCCATTTTTGTTTTTATTTTTTACTGTACGAGAGTAACGAAATGAAAACAGAAAGTTTTATTTTTACTAAAGTATACTCGCATCATCATTAATGTTAATATTTTATAAAGTTTTTTTTTTTTGCTGATATAAGCGTATGGATTATTGATTGGCGAAAATATTCTATTTTCGATTAAATATGTATTACCATATGCCAATGTACACATTTTCATATATGGGCGATATGTCGATTTTAAAAAATGGGTTACGAACGAACAATATTAGTAATTCTGACTCATTAATATATAAGAATTGAACGGCTTGCGTCTTTAATTTTTATGTTGCATGATACAATTGTTGATCTATGACATTGAATCGATAAAGTATTTTTATTTTCATTTACGTTTTACATAAAATATTTTAACGTTTGAATGAAACTAGAAAGAAGACATTAAAATCGATAAGGTTCATAATTGAGACGATAACTCATCTAGGTAACTTGTTTACCTCTTATACCACAAAGTAATGGGACGTGTTGTCTACATGACCGATGAAGTTTCATGTAATTAAACAGATGAAACCCCATGCTGGTACGCCTTCTACCAACATACGTATCAGTGTGAACACCAACATACATTTAGCGTTCGTTTTATTCATAATCGAAAATTCGTCTACTTCATTTAGGACTTTTTCAATATAGTCCGCTTCCAAGACATACTAGCTGCGATCTGGTAATCTGCTTGGGAATCATATTAATCAGGAATATAAGCATTGCGACCGTCTCATAATATCTCACAGCGCCTATAGGTATCACATAAATTTCTAAATCAAAGATTACTAACCACCGTTCCCCTTCCAGTTATTGACCTCATTATGTTAAAATTATGAATAGTCGTTCGAATTAGAAACAACTGAAAAGAGAGTAAATATCTTGATGCAGAATTCATGAAATTTTTGGATGATTTGAATAATTCGACTTCAAAAACATTTTATGTTAAACGCCAAATGTTTGAGTTTGGTTAACAATCAACTGTGATATGATTTTAGTTTACTCACTTTAATATGTGTGGAAGCAATTAGGGTCTTTCAAATTATGCCATCTCGGCAAAAACAGCGCAGATCTGTACTTTTTTTTTTAAATGAATAGTTGCTTTCGCCAAATGTGGCCGTTCATCCATAAAACGACATTGACATTAATAATAAGTCAATAATTTCATGGCCGGCAAACACAAACTATATGCTGCAGCTGGCTTATCGTATCGAACAGTATCTTGTGGACCTTATTTTCGTTTGTTTTTATGTCTTATTATTGCCAATTGTAGCTTAAGTCGACGCTGCGGTCTCGACAAAAATTTACATGCTTCGGATAACATAAAAAGCATTCGTTATGCTGACCATCTAGATTGTGCATCAATAGGTGTAAATGGTTCGTTAGGTCTCAGTTAAGATGTAGTTAGGGTCATTTACGACCTTTAAGCCATAGATTATAAGTCTTATATTTAGTACGAGTGCTATTTCCAGTTGTATTATTTATAAATTCTCCTAATAATCAAATGCCAGCCTTTATACATCAATGTGTGGTTTAAATTACAAAGATTGTACCAATAATGTCAATAAAAATCTTTTTCCCAAACTGTCACAAGTTCACAATAAACAACCTGCACGAATATCTCGTAAAACAGAACATAAAAATTACGATTAAATAATTTTTTTTTGTATTGCTTTGTGTTAGTAATTTGCTTACCACACAATTAGTTGTATAATCGCTATCTACAATAAAACGATTTGCATGCATCGAAAGAAATCCCACAAGAATACATAGTTCAGAATAAGTAAAATGTGAAAATTTATTGGCACGAATCGATAATTTTTATTTTTTTTTTTATATAGCATCATTGTAGAAATTGTGGTGCTGTTGTATGTGGTCCATGTTCATCGAAAAAAGTTTTATTACCTCAACAAACGACTAAACCTGTACGAGTTTGTTTAAGTTGCTACGATTTGTTAAGTCAATCAAAAACAGTAAGTTGAATGAAATAATAATATATGATTAGTACGATTTAATTAATTTATTAATTGTTTGCTAATTTATATTAATTAAGAATAATCCAAATGCTGTGACAAATATCAAGGTATCGCAACCAAATAATATGTCGGCGGACAGTTCAGCCGATGATGATTCTGACGACGATGAAGATAAGAATCAATCGCTTAAAGCTCACGATGAAGTAAGTATTGTTTATTTATTTATCGTTTACGTTTTGTTTTTTAGTAAAGTAAATCGTTAAATTATTATACAAATATATCAATATAAATATTACAGAGTTTAAAAATTCATTGCCATTCATCGTCGACTGTTTGTGTAACGTGAAATCGCGTTTTAGTTAATTTTAGATTTTATATTATAAAAAATTTAATTATTTTATTGAAATGAATCCTCCAAATGGCCTTTTAAGTAAGTTTTGTGGTTGCGTTTGAGTGAATGGTTTGCGTTTTCTAATAATACATAATGTTTGAGTTCTGTTTTATTTTGACATTAACGCGTGATTTGCCAAATGGTTGTTAGTTCTACCCGGCTTACGGTTTTATGATTTAAAAACGGGTTGGAGCAACTCATCAATAATACGCTTTCGCTGTATTTTTTATTGAAATTCCAATTTTTATTTTTAATTATTTTTCAGGCGACGTTTTATGGTGACGGTGATAATAACAATAAAGCGGAGTAAAAGTAAATCATATTATTAATAATGATGAAACAAAACAAATGATGGAAAATTGTATTTTTTAATTATACATAAATATTAATTATTATTTTTTAACTCAAATTTCTTTTTTTTTATAATTAAAATACTGCAATTATCATTATTATTATAAAATACAAATAATAATATTATTATAAAATAAAAAAAAGTATCTTCTGATTTAATTTAATAAATTATTATTTAATAAAATATAACTATTAAATGAGAATTAATTCTATTCTACGATTAATTTTCAAATTATCTGAACAATAAAAGAAAACAAATTATGGATGACAATAACTAAACCTTATACAAAAAAAAGCAATCAAACAACACGACATATCAAATAATTAAATTATTGCCAACCTATGTAAGAAGTATAAAATAAAACTGCCCCCAATAAACAACAAAATAAAAACATTTATTTTAATATTCCATTTTAAAAATTACATTATAAATAAACGTTAAGGATTCATATTATTAATTAATTTATTTGAAAACAATTTAATGTGTCATCCATTCTTTAATTTTGTTTTTATAATTTTTAATTACGACTAATTAACGTAAATATATAAAGTAAATTTAAAGTTATACTCGAAACAAAAAAGAAACAATATTTTACTTTTATTCTATTTCAAAAAGGAAAGAAAAAACAAACAAATAACTAAATAAATATATAAACATATATTTTTTATATAATATAAATTATTATCTTTTTCTTTCTTTAACGTTATTTTAATTATTTTAAAAGAAAATTTATTACGAATTTTGTAAATAAGAAATTAAGCAAAGTATAAAAATAATAAAAAATTAAAAGTAAATATTAAAGATAAATAAATATTAAAAAAACTAAAATAAATAAAACTAAAGAGGTAAAATATTATTATTATATATATAAATAAATTAAAAATAAAGAATATATTATTTTCTATAAAAATAAGAATAGTGTTCAATTTATTTTAAATTACCACTGAATGATGATTTGTTGATGGTACAAGTGATAAAATGAAGATGGCGGGCCTATCGGTTTGATGAAAGTATTACATTTTATTTGGATTTAGTTTGCTGTGATAAAGTTTACCGATCGCTTTTAACGAGCATTTGAATGTTCAGTATACATCAGTTCATCTGAATTTACTCTGGAATATAAGGCTCAACCAATTATATCAAAATAATAAGAAAATATTGAATAATAAACGTATTTCTACATCAAAAACTTTATATTAATTATGTAATCTTACATGTTTGACCATCCTATAGTCTTGTAATGATCCGTTGAATAACTCTGAATTCAATCCCAGCAGTTATGCTTTTTATCTTCTATTCTACATCTTTACAGCTATGATATTAATCATGAGAATAGAGTTCAAGCTGTCTAAATGTTTCTCTATGCGGCACTCTCTCGTAACCGCCAAGATTATTTTAACTGATGTCATCGAAGTGATGTAAGCTAGCCAAATACTTTTCAAATTTGTCAAAATAATCACGACAGATCTCTTAGTTTTTTTCGGAATCTAGCCTTAAATGAAGCGCCTGCTTCATCATTTCCCACTACGGTGAAATGATCAGCCACCAAAAATCCATATTTTACCGACATTTTTACGAGTGTAGAGAACTTTAAAGAAGCCTTTTTTACTCTTTTCTATTGAAATAAATTTCCAACTTAGAAAGATATAAGACCGAACATAGATAAAGGCCAGTTATTTCGCGTTGCCTGTAAAGGTCAAGCGAACATCGTGATCATGCACTTTAGTATTCGTAATATTCAATTCCTGAGTCTAATATTGTGAAAGACTATTTATAACCAAAAAGATTATCATTGTGTAATTCTTATACTCTACAGAGATGTCTCAATACGCACGATAAGGAAGTGTAGAGTTATTTCCGTAATCGCTAGTCTAAAGGACCAATAAGATTATAGGTTAATGGTCTGAATGATGTATTCCACTTGCAAGTGGTTTGGAATGTGTAGAACTTCAGACTTATGAAATAATTTTGAACAAATGTTCGAACTTAAAATTTCCTTATATCAATCCCAGTCATCAGCAACTTTTGTTCTCTTTTATTTTTTGATAATCCTCCTACATTTTAGTCGAATATTCTCCGGTTCACTTAACCATCGAGACGAGTGTAGCGTTCCCAGAGGACTGCTTTGAACGCAAAAGTAACTCTTACCCTGAAAGCATCCATTAGTTTTTTTGATATGGGATAAATATAAATGATTTTGGACCTAGTTTTGAAAGTGAGTTACCCAGAAGAGATCTAAAGTAGTCCATCCAGAATTTAATTTCTAAAAGATTAAGGTAGCAAAGATCGGAAAAGAATCGGATAAGTTAGGTTACAAAATTTTTATTTTAAAATGTAACTCACCTCGTTCATTTGAATCTAGATTGTGTGATGTGAATTTCCTCCCTTAGAGATTGTGTGATGTGAATTCTTATTCCTACCATCAACACCGTGGATCTCATCAACAAAATCTGGAAACTTAGATTACCCATTTCCTCGTTTATTTTTTGTGTAACGGCCTCTAAGCCATAGATTATTAGTCTGTCACATCTACTTAACCGGCAAACCTAATAAATCGCTATGAAGTAGTCAAGTAAGATAACATTTTTAATTTGAGTCGTTTTCACAATTCACAACGCCATAGTCGTTTCACATATAATTAAGAAAGCTTATCGAATATAAAATACCGTTGCCAAATCATTAACACCATAAAAATTCATCAATCAACGTTGTGCTAATAATTTAAGATAATCATGTTACGACTCACAATAGTTGTCTTGTCCCTAATCAACAATCGAATCGCCGATTGTGTTAACATATTTTTGATAAGTACTTCCCATGTCTTCGATTTTTACTTTATTTAACTTCCACTCAATCTATAGGTAACCGGTGTGCTGCACGAAAACCGCAAACACAGCGTTTGTTTATTACAAAATTATATTATTTCGAGTCGTCTTCAAGTCAAGGAGACACAAATTAAGAAGTTCAATGTAAAAAAAAAAAATAGAAGAATTTGAGATCAAAACAAGAAACAAAAGATGATATAGTATTAAAATATATTAAATGTGTGATGGTCATCATGACGATGACGATCATTAATGATCGCGCAGAGTGGACCAACAACCATTGAAAAGTATAAACAGTTTTTTGTTGCTTATAGTTTTCGTTGTGTATACAGTTTGTTAGTTTCGCGATCTCTTTGCAACAGGTAACAAGTGGAAAATTTTACTGTGCTTTTTGGTTTGTTTTAAAGTGATTGTGTGTATGTGTATGCGTGTTTGAAACAAAAACAGTTTTGTTTGTGGAATTTCATTTAATATATAAAACAACAAAGTGAGTGACCGATCGCGAATGCGATCATTTCAAAATAAGGATTTTAAACCAATTTGATTGATGTATGTAATCTCGTTTGTTATGATTTTGTGTTTTGGTTCGAATGCCATCGGATGCGATCTTGCAATATGCATGATATATAGTATATACATGACCAGTATATCGCATAAGATGAAACGGAAACGTGAAATTCCAGTTTGATCTCTAAAAAATAAAAAGCGAAAAGAATTTTTTCTTGCATTTTGTATTAATTCGCGATCAATAATATAATTTAAAGATTTAAAATCTGTACGATCGATCGTAATATATGTATGTAATATGTGTGTACGATATAATCAAACAGGATCTTAGCATCGCAAATGTTAGTTAAGAAATACCTGAGTATATGGAATTACCCGTTTCGTGTTGTGTTACGTACAATATACAAGAGTGAATATCGGATTGGTAAATGATCCCGCATCATAATTATTATGGTGATGAAGTAATTTACTGGTAATTGATTTCTATATATAGAGAGCTATACATACTTATAAACGTATAGAGAGACGGAACTATATTTAAGTGAAGAATAATGACTTGCCAAAAAGCAATAAAATTCGCGAAATGATTGATGGTTGAGAAGACAAATCAAAAAATTTCTTTTCTAGGTAGTTTAGAGTTAGAGACCTTCGAATGACCTTCAACACATATGTTTATATAAACATTCCGCGATTATGCGAATAAATTACTAAATTATCCTCGATTGAGCTCCACACGACATATATCACATACATATCGAACTTTTAAAACTCAAACGACTTGCTAAATACTGCTCATAATAAAGCACGTTACGTCATTTGAATAGCATTCCAAGGTATATAACGAATTATGTATTTGATTAGGTGTCAGCACATCTTAACCGGTTTCGGTTATCAAATTATTGTTTAATTTATAGACATGTCGAATACAACAGTTTTGTTATACTTTGCTCGACTAAGTGTCCAAACGATGGTTCGATCATATCTCGCACCTTACTTGCACTCCTCGCTAATCGAACCAAAACACTAACGAACAATAACTATAAACATTTAAACATCAATCTTTAGTTTTCAGCTATCCACAATCTTCTTCTCGATTAATTAACATGTTGGTGGTAATTGTTTTATATTAAACAATACACAAACACCATCCGACTTTAATAACAAATTGATAATCAAAAGTCTACCAACCGTTAACTAATCAACACATAATATGGACGATAATCGACCGGCACAAATCGAAGTTACCAACGGCTGCACAACCGACATATCGTTGCACAACAAAAATGGTGTCGAGGTACGACAAAATGGTGATGACGCCCCAAAGAAAAACGAACAGAAAAAAAATCCGATCGCCCACTATCTACACACAGTATGGGAATGGCGTAAAATAATAACCGTTGAACCGGCGGTCGCCTGTTGGATTGTACCCGCCCTTCTATTATTTATTGCAAACGAGAATCTACAATTGGAGAAAAGTTGTCGCGTTAATTTAGGACTAGACGATCTCGTTTGTACGAATATGATCAATCGATCGATCAATAATATCGATTGTGCTACACTAACCGAAACTAGTGCTACGGCATATGCCAAAACCGATATGTTTAATGTATCAGATGCACTACTTCCGGCCAATCGTATTTTAACGGGGGACGAACTATATGATGTCACCGTTAAAGTGTGCGACGCCGAAACAGAAAGTCAAAAGCTGATTGCATTTATTAATGGTTATCGGGCACCGATTGCGCAAATATTTCCAATTATTATTATATTGTTTGCTGGTGGCTGGAGTGATAAGAAGGGCATTCGAAAACCGTGTATATTGTTTCCAATTATTGGTGAACTTCTCGGCTGCATTGCACTATTCATCTCGTCTATTTTTATGCGACAACTTCCCATGGAATTTGGTGCGCTACTGGAGAAAATATTACCAGCTATGTTTGGCGGACAAACTCTTATGATCATGGGGATCTATAGCTATCTGACTGCTGTAACGACAGAAGAAAATCGAACAGCTCGTTTTGGAGGATTTGCAGTATTTTTTATGCTTCTTCAGATTTTCTCACTGCCATTAAGTGGCGATCTCTTTAATGTGCTGGGATATACAAGTGAGTACATTTATTATATTTAATCAAATCTTAATTCTGTATAATCTTTATATATTTTTCACAGAACTCTTCTTGCTCTGCATCATAATATATAGCATTGGGATAGTATACACAGTGTTCGGGCTGAAAGAGGTAAAAATCCCGCATGTCGACGAAAAGGTGACAGGTAAAGAAAATCCCGCGTTTGAAGGAGAACTTAATGCAGAACCCGAACAGTTTGTCAATCAAAATAATGCTGTATCACAAATGAAACCGATGAAAATTGTCGATGCATCACCCGCGGCGGAAAAGAAGGAAAATTTCCTAAAAGAATTTTTCAATCCACAATTACTGATCTCGTGTGTCCAAGTGTTTATTAAGGACCGGCCTAATAAGGGACGAACTATTTTACACATCCTGGCCGTTGTATATTTTCTATTTATTTGTCCGGCCTTCGGCGAAGGTGACTATTTGTATGGATTCACACGATTAATCTTGAATTGGAATGGTTCCATGTACAGTTACTATTCAACCTATAATACGATAAACATTTTAGTTGGTACATCACTAATGACCGGTTTATTTACCAAATTGTTTAAGATAAGCGATCCTATGATTGGAATTGTATCGACCGCTCTGTCGATTGTCGCCAAGCCGATGTTTGCATTTACCAAGACATCGTTCTTATTTTTTGCGGCAACAACGGTCGATTGCTTTTTGGCAACACGCCCCATTGCAATGAAAAGTATTATTGCACATTTTGTGCCCGCCGAAGAATTGGGCCGCACTTATTCCGTTTTAGGACTATTGGACGCATTTGCCGCATTCATAATACCAATAATATACAGTTTCATCTATTTCCATACGGTCGACAATTTTACGGGAGCATTTTACTTGTTTGGTGAAATATTTATGATACCAGCGCTAATAGCGTTCATGTAAGTATTATTAACTATGCTTGAATATAGATGGCAACAGTATGTTATAATTTGCCCCATCTATTGCTTACAGTTATGTTTACATGATATTTAAAAAATCACCAACTCCAACGACCAACACAAAATCGCCTGAAGATGGGATGACCGAAGTTGATTTACATGTTTCGGAACCCGTTAACGGTCAACATAATGCCGAGAATGGGGCAAAATCGACGGAACAGACTCATATGTGATGAAATTTATAATTCCAGTTATCCGTGTAAATAAAATATATTAAAATAAATAAAATTTTACATTCACATTTACAATCAATTTTTCTTCATAACCTGAATATGTGGATGCAATGGTAAATAGTCGATATTCTTCTCGATATAGTCTTTGGCGATGCGAACACATTTTTCTCGCTCCTGTTCAACATGTTTAAGGAATTCGATTTCCTGTTGTCGATCCTGTTGGGCCCGTAGTTTAGCACATTCCGCTTGGCACAATTGTTCTTTAGCCACATGGACATTTTTGAGGCGTCGCATCCGAAGCTTTTCCTTATCTTCCTCCAATTGTTGGCGAAATCGTTCTTGATCGGCCAATTCGGCTTTATATCGAATGCTCGCTTCAATTCGTTTCTGGCGCTCCCGCTCTTCGATCTGTTGCAGCAAACCGGTGTGCGTTATTTTGGTGAGCTCGTTTCGTTTCATTTTAAAGCCTTCCCTCACTTTCGATTCCTCCATTTCTTTTTTCTTACGATCTTCGTTGATTAGTTTTTCACGTTCTTGTTCCTCTAGTTCGCGGTCCAGTTTCGATTGTTTTATATATTCAAGGAAGATTTTGGTCTCTCGTTGTTCGGCTTGAGATTGAGTTTTTAATTTGGCCTGCTCCTTACTAATTTCGTTCATTGTCGAATCGTGGAACATTTGTAAGAATTTATGTTCGTTTTCATCACGGATTTGCTGATATTTTACGGCCAGATGTCGTTGCGTATTCAAATCAGAGCTAAGTTGTTTCGATTTCTTTTGTTTCGCCTCACGAATACGATCTTCTTCCGCTTTGATTGAAGCCGCTTCAGCTTCCTCTTGTCGTTTTATTTCCGCGTCAACTAATTTTTGTTGTTCCTTCGCTTCCCGATTCGCCTGTACCTGATTATTCAGCTCACTCACCATACATTGATTCAAATAGTTACGCTTTTGTCGATCCATTTCTTCCTTTTGTAACAGTTGTTCGTTATTGCGTCGTGCAACTTCCAACCAAATATTTTCCCGATCATTTTGCTCCATTTGTTTCTTTTGCTTTTCCTCGATTTGGGCCAACTGACACGCTTTGCTATCCAATAGTAGAGTTTTTCGCAGATATGGGCGAATTTCAGGACACGAATTGATATACTTTTGCACATTTTTTTGTTCGACAATTTCCTTTCGATGTTGTTCACGTCGCGCCCGTATTTGAAATAATTTCATTTCGCGTTCTCTCATTTCTGCATCCAAATCTTTGACCAACGAACCATTAAATTCGTTCTCCAAACCAACTTGTTCGTTGTACAATAGGTCGGCTAAATGATTTCGTTTATCTTCCAGTTTCGAATGCTGAACCGTTTTTGCACAATCCATCATTTGTCGAATTTTATTGCGATCGCACTTAACCTCGGTACGATTTATAAACTCTTGCTGTATCACTTCCTTTAAATGTTCTGAGTTTTCAGATTTTTCCGCTTGTACACGCACCGCTTCATGTTTTTGCTGGGCAAGCATTTTCATAGCTTGCAATCGGTGTCCAGGTGGTTTATGTATCTTTAATCAAAATCGATACTCTTGTTGATTATAATGGTTAACTATATTGGATGTTTACTTACGTGCTCGAAGACATTGTGCTTTGCACCTGTGGTGTTTCGCGTTTTTAATTTTTTCGGATTTATTGGCTCGTTGAGAGGTGGCGGTTCTAATAATTTTGCTAGCATTTTTGGATATTCCGATTTTAAAAGTTCGAACGAAACTAAAGTTTTCGACCCGCCAGATATATGAGTATTCCCTGATTGACTAAACAAAAACTTCTACTGTAAACAACGGAATAGTTATGGCAACCGTTGCTAGATTCTCACATTTCGATAATACACTTGTTGCGAGCATGACAAGTAAATACATAAAAAATTCAAAAATAAGAAAATGGTTTTATATTATTCTGCAATCTTTGTTGACAAAAACAACAACAAAAATGTAAACTGATGTCCACACTAGCTTTTATGAGATAACATATATGTCCATGCAGTTACCTGGAAATCTTATCTCGTTTGGAACATGTCTGACATACAAATGTACTACTGAAGGTCCAACTTGAGTTGACCATTTACACACTCCATTCCTCCATGGCAGTCTATTGTATACTGACGAGGCCATAAATTGAGCACTACAACGAGTCCTAGATTTCTTCATGGCCTATAAACATTGAATGATGAAAATTATTTGCACGAGGCTAGAAATAATCTATTTTAGTTATATATCAATGTCATAAACTCAATGTCTTAAGCAAAACACATTGTATCTCTTAAAGGATATATTAAGGGGTCACCACCCAAAAGGTAATGTGAGGTGATTGAACATTTCAATATTCTAATAATTTACTTGGTCTCTCGATCGTGTCTGAACTACAAAGCAGGCACCTAGCTAGATATGATACGACTCTTCAGGTGTAAGTGTTCTATTTTGGTAAGAGAAGATGGTCTCGATGAAAGAAAGAGGGACATCCACCTTTAGGTACAAAGCAGCAACATAATTGCAGATTTAACATTTCAGACTGTTATAATTAAAGACTGTTCTTATGACAATCATAGAAGTTTTAACAGGGTGCAAAAAGTTCCAAATGGGTAAATTACAGTAGAGGGAGCGACATCTCTATCACAAAAGTAATATGCGTAATATGTAATTCTTCTTTTCGAACTCTGCTATATGTGGCTTGACATAGATTTCTTTCTATTCCTCTTCTTCTCATTTAAAGTAAATTGACCATTTGTTATGATCCTGAACTCTTTCTCCATATGCTCGGTTCCAGAAATTTATAAGCAAGAGCTGATCTTGTCGCCATCGATGGTGTCATGAGGACAAATTCGCAACCTAGCGAGTCATATTCGAGCTACATTAAAACATTTCAAAATTAACTTTATTTTAAATAATTATTTTTTATTTTATTTTAAATATTCTGTCTTGTAAGATTTTTCAGAAATAAATCAATCACAACTACAGAAGTTAACAAAAACAATTAGAAATTTATTACATTAACATCGTCTACAATACTCTAAAATTTACCATATTCAATAACAAATCTAATATAATAAACCTTAAATAATAATAATAATAATTATATTAATTAAAAATAAACTTAAAAATTAATTAAATTAATTTATTTAATTTTAATTGGCATCAGCTCGAAATAAAAAATGTTTTTTTTGTGTATTCTTATTTCGTCTTCTTATGTGTCGGCGTGCCACCTTTTTTTCAATAGCAGAACTATCGTCGTATTGCTGTTGCTCTTGTACCTCGTCGTTACCATTTAGTGCGCCACCATCGTTGCTACTACTAATTTGTTGACTATTTTGATAGTTGTTATTTTCTAGTTCGACAATATTTTTAACTTGATCGGTAAGGCTATTAATATCAGCGAGTAAATCGTTTGGTATTGACATCGACGATTGGGCGTTATTTTGTTCCATGTTGAACGATTGTTCGGGCAATTGATCCGATGTTTCGGGCGTATCGATAATTTCAATTGGTAACTCGGTTTGTACTCGGACCGGATAGTATGCCGATTCCTCGTTTGTGTTTTCGTACACTTCAGGCTCATTTGTGGGCATATACTCGGCTATCTTTTCGTTCGAATCAACGTTGGCCGCATTAAATTCGTTCAACATATCGTTGCGAATTACTAAAAGATCATCGTTTTGGGTATTTATAATGTTTGATGGTTCTAAATTGTAGTTAATTGGTTGAACATCATTCAATTGTGTCTCTTCTTCGTCTTGTTGTAATTCCTGGTTGTTTTGCATCGTTAGTTCGTCTTCTTGCATTGGGGCAACGATGGCTTGTTCCTCTTCGTCTTGGTGTTTATACAAATAAGCGGATGGTTGCATTTCGGCAATCGGGGCAGATTGGGATGCAACCATTGCTTGTTGAATTTCATTTGAATCGATAGCTTGTGGACTAGCCGCGGCCGATTCTTCGACCGAACCCGATGTTGATTCATTTTCCATTTCCATAACACCACCAAAATTTTTATTCAATTCATACAATCGTTCCGATTCTTTACAATGGACCGATAAATCTTCTTCGCGCATACATGTAAACAGTTCTTGGCTGAACACCGTTTCGTCGGGACAAATAAAACTCCAGCGGAACATGCGGGCCTTACCGTCGGGATATTCTACCGGTAAGCAAACGTGGAAGATTTGACAATCGTTCTCGACATCGGCATAGTAGCCATAACCTTTGCCATCGCATGAAAAATTATCGGTGATATCGGCACGAATAGAGGTCGCATTGCTCGGTAGCGATAGCGTTGACATAGTTTGGCTCGCATCTTTCGTCATATGTAATGGATACTCCTGTGAATTAAACAATTTAAATAAAAACGTTTAAATTGCATCAAGCTTTCGAATTGCAACAACAAAATTTAATTTAACGTTTTTTTTTTGGCTGCACGTTTGTACCAAATGAAAATGAAAGCATTTTGAATTTTTGATGAAGAAGCAGATTCAATTTTGATCTCTTTGTTATGGTTGATTACGATCGATGGTTAATTCTAATTTTTTTTTTAAATTTATATTTACGAGAAAGTATTGTGTAATGTTTGGTAAATTTTCCTTTCACATTGTGCGGCGACGGGTGAGATTATTTGACTTTGGGGTAATCACATATTATAAATTTATAGAAGACAGATGGAAGTAATAATATTAAACATTGCTCAATATACTGTGTGTGTGTACACGAGTGCACATAATATGAGGAAGATGGTTTAATTAATTATTATGGATTGCATATGTACACAATGTACGAATTTGGAGAGGTTTGTAATTATCGTAATTACTGTTTTGTTTTTGATTAAATGATTGATTTGGCAGGAAATTGAAAATATAAATAAAGCATATGATATGCAGGAAGTGAGACCAAGATTGTATGCGTAGTGGATACTATTTGGTTTTTGTATATGATTTGTGAATGTTATCGCAATCGACAAAAGTGAAAATAGTATACTCCTTCAAAATCAAACACCAAGCAAATTTAGACTTCTGGTTGATTTTGATGTGCATGTCATCTCATATAAGAGCTCTATAGTTCCAATGAAACCTATTTATTGTATGGTCAAATCGTTATTTATTAGTAATAATAGCACTGAATTTTACCTATTTCAAAACTAGATTCCATTTTAACCGAAATTTGAGTCGGTCGTTGCTACTCAAGTAATCTATATAACTCTAAGGTTGTTCCGCAGCTTGAGATTGTTCTAATATATTTACAAATTCTTTCAACTTAACCATGATTTTATTTATTTATGTTATATGTAGTTTATTCTGCCTAGCTATAATCTAAATTACTATCGAGTGAAAACCAACAGGTATGGAATTCTATAGGGACGTAATCCAAATTAAGTTTGAAAAATGAACTGATACGAAAAGGTGATCAAGGATTCGAAGTTTAAAGCAAGACCTAAAATTATATGTTGTATTCGACACAAGTTAGGTCATAAAATTTCGTAACGTGGCGGTACCATTAATGCCAATATTGGTATATTGTGGTCTGCTTAGCAGCCGGAATAGAGTCGCCTGAACTTCTTCAGATCATGTGGTTCCATGCTCTCTTTTTGGACAAATCTAAACTAATGATTTTTACTGTTTGGCGATGAAGCGGGAATTGAACGAAATTATGGGATTTTTGGTGCACAAGATAATATGCTAAAGCTTATCTTGAATACCTTTAAATAAAGTTTAAGGTACATCAATATCCGAACTTTTCTTGAAAGGCAAGAATTTAGCCAGAAACAAGTTGAGTTCTGTATAAAAATACAATTTCGTCTATATTTTAATCCGATATGAACTCTACAAAATTGATCTACAATTCAGATCAAAATATATAATTTTATATATATATATAATATTGATCTAATCGTATTGAAATTGGTTTCGTTAATTTAAGTATGACTGAATTGTGACTACGCCATCGAAACTCATACCGAAAAGTATTTAGAATCACATTTCATAGAAATTGACCTGACACCAAAAACGAGTAGCTCATTAATATTGGCGCTGTAAGACTCAATCAACGTTTAACACAAACGCATATTCGTTTTAAATGTTGGTTGAGCTTTTCAACGCTATTTGTTTCGAGCGCTTCTTGTTCAGATTGATGGTTTTCACATGACGATTGTACACCAACACTTTGACAAAATATGCAGTATGACACAAATTTTTTGAAATATGTCACATCAATATGCACCAATATTTACACGTCGGGTAGAGATACCTTTATTTGTTAAGGTAGAACTAAATTGGAAATCCCCGATATTTTTGTGTATTATTGAGATTTATACGGTATTTCAACACGAATATCGTTATCGTTAGGGCAATAAAAGATTTTTACGGATAAATAATTAAATTAAATTTAAACTTTACAGAAACAATTGAAATTAATGACAATCAAATTTCCATGACCACTAAATGACAGTCAAATCAAAGGTTCTTATATATGAAAAACGGAAAGGCTACTTCGATGTTAACAGAATTTCAATGTTAAGTAGCCAACCGCTTGTATGTTGAATCATATTCAAGAGTACATATTGTTGTAGTTCAAATATGTGATTTTGTATTGTATTTAAGTTATTTAAATAAAATAAATAATGTCGGTCGTTAAATAAATTTAATTACAACATTATTTTAAGACGGAAGAATACAAATTCTTCGAGTAAACACGCGCGAGTAAAACACAATTTCTTACCCGTCTCGTTGGTTTGCCATAAATTCCGGCTAGTAATCCGGCACACAATATTATCACAAATTTCATTTTAATTATATTAAATATATATAATTCTAAAATGCACAATTAAATATAAATAAATAAATTAATTAATTTTATTTATATGAGGTATATCCAATTCGGTAATAAATTGTCTCGTTAGCACATATCACACTTTAATTATATTAATAAAGAACACTTCACTTAGTAAATTAATCCAATCAAGTTTATATTAAATTCACTGTGTTGTATAGTTATTTATACGCTTAAGCCAATCGACCAACGTCTTAGGTCCAATGATTGTATGCTAATGCGAATTGTACTATATGAACATCTTCAATTTATATTCTTTCCGCTTCTTTCCAATTTCTAAAGTACACACAACAATTTTAAGTGTACAGCACAACATACTCATTGTCGTTTCGATGTATGTGTGTATATTTTTGAAAAGTTATGATCGTCGTCAAATGTATAAATTTATGCTGTATATGTAATGTGTATGCACGTTTTATTAGAATTTAATTGAATTGTAAAAAAAAAGCTGGAAAGCTCGTTACTTAAGTATTGTACGAATGAAAATCGAGTTCATTGAATAGTGGTGATACGATCCTGTTCGATTTGTTGTCAAAGCCAATTAGTATTGAAGCCATAATGTTGCGCGTGTGTTATAGAATTCAGGGATTTCCGAAATGAAATTATTTATTATTCAATCGTTTGTGTGAAATTTGATTGATCTGTCTGGTTTGGGAAATTTTTATACATTATAATTTAAATTTTAACGAATTATATTTTCTTACATAACTCTGTGTATAGTGGCAAGTGCATTAACACACTATTTGGCTTATGTGTGTATATATCAAAATGACATGTTTTGGGCATCGTGCAATGATTTATTCTTCCTAAGTTGCCATTTAGGGCTAAACCACATATATACGAGTATGTACAATATGGCCCATCCTACCTCAATCCGTTCATCATAGTTCCAAATTAAATGCTATATAAATACACATAACCGTTATTTAATTTTTTTTTGTCGATTTTAGAATTTCTAATCAAACTCGCATTTTGAATAATTGATTTCTTGTTCGGTTTAGGATTGATGTCACCAATAAATTTCAGTTACATAGTTTTTTGGTATTTAATGCGTGAAGTCGATCGTGTTTAGATAAGAACGATTCAAAATATTAAAAAAAAAAATTAAAAAAATTAAAAAATGTCAACAATTTCGGAATTAGATCAAACTCCGCGACATATTCAGTTGACCCGCCAAAATTAATAATATAATTATTAATTTAATTTCTCCTATCACGATTTTGCAATTAAAACAAACAAAAATGTCAACTCACTTTTTCTTATTTTTATACGTTAGTATAAAGTGGTTTTCCTCTTCTGGTCGAACGAATATGTATATATGAATTGTTAGAATCGGAATATATACGTATGTTAAAAACGATCGTCTATGTATGGTATGGCATTTCCTATCCGCTAATCCAAACAAACTTCTTAATTGTTTTAAATAGAGAAACTATATAGTATTATTGTTAATGAATTGAAGTGAAATGATAAAATTTCAAGTTCATTACCCTCGCGATCGTTTGTCGATACGTATACACGTATAGATCTAACCTTGAGGGAAGGGCGGATCCAGTATAGTTAAACTCGTTGCAGGAAGTTCTATATAGAAATTTCAAAAAAATAGCGCATAACACTTTTCCTTAATATCCGATTGTGTTCCAATCACGAATCATTTGTATTGTCTCAAGTGTACGCTATACTATGCCATATATTTTGTTTGAATACATGCTTAATTGTTGGATATGCAAGCATTTCTTCTAAAGAAGGAAGTCTTTAAATTATTATTCTACTAAGTGTTTAGTCAAAATGCAGAGAAATACCTGTGACGTTTATAAATTCGCTGATGTCTTGATATAAACTATAAATGAATGAAATTCCACCTGACTATAGGGCTTCTTAACAGCAAACTACAGCTCAGATATGAGACCAAATTTTCTCTTTTTTGTATATGACTTTACCCAACATTTTCGTTTTGAGGTCAAAGTACAAATTTGATAAAAGGGTATAGTTTCTTTTTCTTGCATGGTGGCAAATAAAACAGCGTCCATAAGTATTCCATAATGTGACATGCATGTAGCTCTTACCATTTAAAGTGTATAAACGGTAAAGCATCTTTGCTTGTGATAAAAATAGCAGCCAAGAAATCCATACTTCAAATTAAAAAATTATTTTAAGTCCATAATCTGGATATTTCTTCTGCCCTGTCAAGACCAGATATTAATTTTGAGACCAACTCCGAACGTCATAAATTCGAAAACAACTGGGCTTTACCCGCCGCATAATATATCATTTGCATAAGCCATTGCATAACATGTGATATGTTATTTGCATAACACATGATATGAGCCAATACTGTGAGGAGTATGTTTGAAGACAAATTTATCCCTAAAGCACCCCAATAAATTTTGCAGGTTGTCTGTCTATGAAATGGTCATGGTTGGCACTCTGTAAATTAATATTGAATTCTGCTAACAGTGTAGCTATATAGTTTCCAATGTTATAAAAGTGTCTCCAATTGGCTGGAACCGAAGAAGGTCAATCCCAAACGGGCACGTAGGGAATTGGGATTCTATCCTAATGCACACTGCTACCTTAGAAAACTGGACAGGGTTCGATCAACGTAGGGACGATTGCTGATCAACCATAATAGAGCAACAATTGAACACTGTGCGGGAACTGTATCGAAAGACGGAGAGCTGCAAACGAAATAGATTAAATCATCACTTTCTTCAAGCCTGTCCTCGCATACAACATCCCCAAATCGTCGAATAATGGGATGAAGATGATCTTAAAAGTGACCATGACCGCGGATCGCCGCTAGTGATGGGGGACCACTTCTGATTTAAATCTGTTAGAGCACAGTTCTTTATTATTATTTTTATCATAATCAAAAGACAAACGGCGAATCAAGGTTGATTATAAAGCAGATTTAGCTAAAGAATCAGCAATCTAATTACCTTCAATGCCACGATAAGCGGGAACCTACATGACCGTAACTCTTTTTCTGGAGTAGAGAGAGTTTAATGAAAGTCATACAAATTTTGCACAAAACGAACCTGGATTGCCAGGCGATCTCAAATCATATATGGAACATAGGTCCCGAAACCAGAGTTAGTTTCAGAGCAAATGTAGCCCAAAAAAACACAAAGTTTTGTGAGGTACATAAATCTCTAAAATATAGCTCAATACAAATAACTTGTTAAAATTCCGCTCCAAATTATTTCCAACGAAGCGCGGCAGATCATGCAGAATCTAAAATAAAAGTAAGCTACACACAGAATGGATTTTTTAGTAAGCAGTGGAGTCAAGTCAAAGCTTCAGTATCCAGTATATTCTGATTCCAATTAAGTATGTATAACTATTGAAATCTTTCTTTTGACCACTAGCCACCGCAGAAGCGTAATTTAATAATGTTTGCACCAGTGTTTTACACATTTTGGGGCTTATTAAACTCCAGAATTCTCCAAAAGCTCTTAAATGACCATAAGCTCTGCTTAGGCTCCTCTGCATTTGTATTAAAATACATCTTTCTGAAGAAAAGTTTTAAGTGATGAACCAATCCAGCTACGTCTTAGCAACGCGATACTTAAGGCTTAATCCACTTACCAATAGCATGGGGTCAGTTCTAAACTAAACACCAACATTTAATAAGATACAATCATCCTCATGATGTTGATTCGCTCGTTGTATACAATGTATAGTGATCAATTACCGCTTGAGATGTGGAAAAGATAACATCTCTCGCCTCTTACATAACCTATTTGTCTAGTCTCTGGTTATTACTATATACCGCCGACTCAAACCACTCGACCATTGAATCCCACGACGTTTATTGCGTTAAATTCAATATTCATGTGTCAATCGTCCTTCACTCATCACACTCAGTTCACTTCAATACTCTGGCAAACTGCCAAATGTGTAAGATTTATTGCACTACATTCAATTGGAATACATAATCAATATCATTCAAATTTTGCGCTCGTCGATCACGTCTATAAATTTATTGACTGAGCGCACCATTTACTTCCCGCCTATTAAAAAGTTTTCTGACCCAGAACTGCATAAAATTATATACAGTTCATTCGGAAATCGTTTTATTCCTCGTTGTTGTGTGCAACGTCTACTCTGGAATGTGCAATTCTTTTGTTTTTACGTATTTCCTTACACCAAACAGTCACACCACGTAATCAAAATGCGATCGAGTGTATCATACATAATATGATTGTGCTGTTACATTCGTCACTGTCAAGTTCAATAATCAATTTGCAACAAAAAAATTTATTATATTTATAATGTGAATTGAATTAATAATTTTATTACTGTAATATTTTTATTTACAACATATAATGAGCTAAACTGTCGCGCATAGATTATCCGCACATTTTCGAGCTAATATTTATGCACACGAATTTCCAATCGATCAATAAAATTATTGAAATATTTCTCACAAATTCTTTGTAGGGTTGGGCACCTGTATATATTGTATTATTAGAAAATCATAAATAGGTTGCAAATGCAAATTGGACTCCGCCATTTCATGAATATTGATGATGCTGATCGCGAACGATCATAATACTATGTACACTAAGACCTCGATTTGCGTTGTTTCACTTTGCGTTTTTTAGAGGTTGCCGCGTTTTTTCGAGGTTACCTTGTTTTTTTATATACTTTTTTAGAATTCTTCGAAAAAAAAATTGCGACTGGCAATTTCATAAATTTTATTGAGGAATTACAATTTTATTTTTATGGCTTTTGCTATTAAATATAATTCATATTTTAGTTGTTATAAAACGTGTCCCAGAAAGAACTTCAGGAAACGATTTAATATATTTCGTAGTTATTTATCGGAAAATGATTACATGCAAAGGCATTCACGTACTCCATTCGATCAATCCAATTTCTGAGTACAGTTTAGATTGTGTGCCAATCTGTTTCGGCAATGGTTGCAGTAATATTGGTTTTCAAATGCTCAATTGTTTGTGGATTGTCCGTATGTAACTTGTCCTTCACGGTAGTCTACAAATAAACCGGTAATTAACCGGTAATTAGGAAATATATAGTCTTTGCATTAAAAGTTTCTTAAATTCAAAAAACACTAGTAAAATATTTTTGTTAATTTTTAATATTCTAAATAAATTATGTACGGAAAAGCAGTGTTGGTAAAATTACCGAAAATAAAAAAAGACAATAACTTTCGATATGAAATTGGACAATGATAAGAACATTTTAAATTTATCAAGTTTTACGAAAAATAAACATATTCTTCATGTGCTGCATGATAGATGGCTCTCAATACCTTTAATAAAAGATATAGTTTTTAATGCTATTTTGGGAATATTATTAATATTACAAATGTAAATGAAAGTGTAACTTATTAAATGTAAATGAAAAGGTGTACTGCATGTGTTACATACAAGATGGCATTATAAAAAGCATTACGTTTTTGACGGTGCGAATTTTTACCTATAGCTTTGCTAGATTTCTATTTAGTGGTTTTATTTTTTTAAAAATATTTATATGAGAAGAAAAATTGTTTCTTATAATTAGAAGTATTACACTGCCGATAATCGAACGTAAATATCTACTCAGCATTTTTGCTCGAAATACCAATTGACCTACTTATCAGACTTTTACATAAATCAGTATCATACAAGTTAAGAAATGATTTTGACACATTCGATATATGATCACAACGCATCGTATCTAGATTGGGAAAATCATTAATATCTTATTGTACCAGTGGCCCTATTCTGGTTTTCCCTGGGAATTGGGAATTGGGAAAAAAAATTTCCCAATTCCCAACTATAATAATTCCCAATATTTTATTCCCCAATTCCCAAAAGTGTATTCTGGCGTGCTGGGAATTATTTCCCCGTCAGGGAAAAATAAACGTCAAAACTGTTATAATTGGGAATTATTTTTTCCATACGAAATATTTTTCCCAATAGCCAGAATACACTTTTGGAAAAATAATTCCCAACTGTTATAAAAACGTGCAATTTAAATTACGTCTAATTTAAATTTTTTTTATTATTTCTTAAAAGCAAAAACACATATTTTCTTAAATTTGGTCTTATCTGCCCTAAAATATAAAAATAATTAGCTTTTGGTGGTCTTAATACGAATTGAACCATGTCCTTAGGATTTTGATACGTTTGTGAAATCTTGTGGTGAGCACGGTGATGACTTGTTCCTCGTTTCAATGGTTGCATATAAATAAGACTCACGGTATATTTAATTACATAAATTATTTGTACTAATATTTTACATAAAATATTCACAATATTTGTATTATAGTGTCTTATATTAATTAAGAAGTATTTTTGATGCGTGTTTTTATTTCGATTCGATTAAGGAATTCTGTGTCATAATCAGGATATTTAATTAGTTATATTTAAATTTGATATACATTTTTTAATACAAGTTATCGTACTAAGGAACAGAAAAAAACTTATTACAAAATCAATGAAAAACTAACGAACATTGTTTTTCAAAGTTAACTTGAATTATATAAAAAAACTATTTACATGAGTTGTATACTCAACTATTCATGTGCCAGAAATTTAGATAATCAATCACAAATAAATTTAAGAGCGAGGTGTGAAGAAGCACCAAAATACCATGCGACACCACAAATACTCCCCTCCCAGAGAGATCGAAGATCTATCGACCAAGTATCAATCTGGTAGGAGCCCTGGATACACGACCTGACCTTGTAATATTTGTAGTTTTCTGTGACAAGTCGAATCGAACCCGTTTGCGAACTTTCGGCTCTTCATTAGAAAATTTAGGTCCGTCGGCTGAAATAATATGTTCTGATTCGTGAGTCGGTACAAGAAGGCCAGTCTGTACAGTTGTAGTGTCCGTATTCTGTGATTGATTGTCAGAGTAGCATGGTTTAAGTCTGTCAATGGAAATTTTCGTATGCCGTCCGTTTAGGTCTAAAGTGTAAAATTTATCTGTACGGTCGATAACTAAAAACGGTCCAGTGTATGGTGGTTGTAAGGATTTGCGTACGGCATCCGTTCGTAAAAAAACATGCGAGCTAGTCAGAAGATCGTTACTGATGAAAATTTTATCCGAAGTATGTCGAGAAGCTGGTACAGGTCGAATTTCATCAAAGTGTCGTCTTAAATTAGTAATAAAGTCAGATTGTAAAATTTGATCGTTCGTAGCGTCTAAAAATGTTCCAGGAACTCGAGTCGTACATCCGTAAACCAGTTCAGCTGGAGTAGCTTTTAGTTCGTCACTGTAAGTCGTTCGTTATCCTAGTAAGATTGAGGGAAGAACACTAGTCCAATCAGATCGGTTGTAGCACATAATGGCAGATTTGATGACACGATGCCATCTTTCAATCATGCCGTTACATTTAGGATTGTAACTAGTTGTTCTCCTTCGTTCAAAACCGAGTAAGTTAGCCAGTTCGTGAAATAGTTGTGATTCGAATTGCATGCCTTGGTCCGTAACAATGGACTCTGGTACACCAAAGCGAGCTATCCAATGCGAATAGACAGCAAAAGCAACAGTTGCAGCAGTTATATCAGCCACTGAAATCGCCTCGGGCCAGCGTGTGTATCTATCAATCAATGTAACGCAATACCGCTGATTATCAGAAACAGGCAACGGACCAATGATATTAAGGTGAATAATCGAAAAGCGTTGAGAAGTTAATTTGTAAGTACCAAGCGGAGATTTTGTATGACGAGAAACTTTAGCCTTTTGGCAAGCTACACAACTTTGAGCCATCTTCTGCACGTCTTTTTTAATTGATGGCCAGATTACATTCTGAGTCAAAAGTTTGATGGAAGCTTTGACGCCAGGATGAGACAGATTATGAAAAGCATCGAAAACTTGTTTTCGAAAATTTAAGGGTATGAATGGCCTAGGTGTGTTACAAGAAGTATCGCAATAAATTAATTGTTTCGAATTGAAGGAAACGGGAAATTTCTCAAATTTGATAACAGAGTTACTCCTTAAAAGTTCTTGAAGTTCCTCATCATTGGTTTGAGCATCTGCGATGATAGCATAATCAATGCTTTCAGGGATAGAAATTTGATTAATGCGTGAAAGTGTATCTGCGACTACGTTGTCCAGACCAGAAATGTGTTGAATATCGGTCGTGAATTGACCAATGAAATCTAAGTGTCGAAATTGACGAGGAGATGCTTTATCCAGTTTCTAATTAAAAGCGTAGATAAGTGGTTTATGATCGGTATAGAGCGTAAAAATACGACCTTCAAGAAGATGTCGAAAATGTTTTATACCCGAATAAGCCGCGAGAAGTTCACGATCATAAGCACTATATCTTTTTTGCGTATCATTGAGACGTACCGAAAAGAAACCGAGTGGTTTCCAAGTATCCGAAACAAGCTGCTGAACCACTGCTCCGATCGCAGTATCGGAAGCGTCAACCATGATGGCCAGAGGAGCTGATGATAATGGATGACAGAGTAAAGTCGCGTCCGTAAGTTTCGTTTTACAATTTTCAAATGCTTCAGTAGCCGCAACTGACCATTTAGTTGGAACTTGACTGTTCTTAGTATACCCTTTCAGGTAGTCATTCAACAATTCCTGGCCAGCAGCAGCACCAGGAATGAAGCGGCGATAAAAGTTTATCATGCCTAAAAATCGTTTCAGTTGTTTAACAGTCAGTGGTCGTTCGAAATTTTTGATGACTTGAACCCGTTCATGTGACGGTAATAAACCTTGTCCAGTTACCAAATGGCCTAAAAAGATAATTTCCGTTTTTGCAAAAACACATTTGTCAACATTAATAATTAGTCCGTATTCCTCTAATTTAGTAAAAGTCAATTTAATATGTTCGAGATGTTCGTCATAATTTCGAGAGGCAATGAGCACATCGTCCAAATAAACAAAGCAGAAATCCAGACCGCGTAGTGCTGCATGCATAAGCCTTTGGAACGACTGTGCTGCATTCCTCAGGCCGAAAGTCATTCTGCAAAATTCAAAAAGTCCAAAAGGTGTCGAAATTGCTGTCTTCGGAATGTCTGTCGGTTCAATGGGAATTTGATGGTAGGCCTGGACAAGATCTATTGTTGTAAATATAGTGCAACCCTCGAGTCGTTGCGTAAAATCTTGTATGTGTGGTATTGGGTACCTGTCTGGAATTGTGACTTTATTAAGCGCTCGAAAGTCTCCACAAGGTCTCCACTCTCCATTCTTTTTAGGGACCATATGCAATGGACTTGACCAAGGGCTGCTACTAGGTCGACAAATCCCGAGCTTCATCATTTTTTCGAATTCTGTCTTCGCGATAATGAATTTGTCTGGTGCTAGTCGTCGTGCTCTGCATGCAACTGGTGGTCCGTTCGTTTCTATTTTATGAGTCACGTCATGTTTTAAAGAATCAATGTTTATGTTACCATGAATGACTGTTGAAAATTTTGAAACAACGTTGTAAACTCCTGGATCTATTGCTGACCTGTCGATCCTAGATACAGTAGTTTGGTCATAGCTGGAAGTAGTACCGGTTGTATACAACGAGGTTAGCGGATCAAAAAGTCTTTGCTTCTGTATATCAACCAGCAGACCAGTTTTACACAAAAAATCCGCGCCGATAATAGGCATCGACACGTCAGCAACAATAAACTCCCAGGTGAATTCGCGGCGCAGTCCAATGTCTAGTCTTAAAAATTTTGTACCGTAAGCGTCAACTGAAGAACCGTTCGCAGCAAACAACTTGAAGGATGGATCGACCCTTGGGTTCCGAACAAAACGGGCTGGCAATACAGAGACATCTGCGCCTGTGTCTATTAAAAAATGTGTCTGAAGAAAAATTTCGAAAATTAAAAGGCGGTTAGTTTTAGTAATGTCATTACACCCCGCCACTTGTGAATGACAATTTAGTTTTTTGGAACATTGCTATCGGATAACTTGTTTGAACTAAATTTACAATTTGGCTTGCATTTTAAAGCTTTTGTGCCGAAATGATGGTGATAGAAGCAAATAAAATTATTTTCGGCTGAAGGATTGCCATAAAATGTATTTCTATGATTTGGAGAATTGTTCCGAGAGTAGTTATTTTTTGAATTCGACCTAGAATGATTAGGACTTCGTGAATTTGAAACAGACCGAGATCTTTAACTTTGATTTACAATTTCCGATAGCAATGTTCTTTTAAATTCCGAAAGCTTTTGGTCAATGGTAAAATTTGAATTCGGAGTAGATCTGCAGGAAGCAGAAGTCTCTATAGCATCAACTCGCGAGTGATTCATTGTTTCATGCACATTGTCAGCCCGTTCTGCAAGGACCGACAGTGAGACGTCATTTTCAAATGGTGTAAGCACCATTTGAACGGTCTGGGGCAACCTCTTCATCCAAAGTTGACGAAGGGTTGCTTCGTTGAAATTGTTCCCAGCATTCAACTTCATGGCGCTCAACAGTTGAGACGGCTTCCTGTCTCCAAGAGCCAAACCATGCATCAAGTTGTTCAACTTGGTCTTTTCCGACTCGCCCAGAACTCGAATTACCTCCGCTTTAAAAGAAGTATAACCCCGTATTTCCCCTAGGACCGGTTATCAAATATGCGAATGTGTCATGCAATCGTGCGTCCAAAGCACCAACCGCATGAGCATACCTGGTCGCTTCTACCGTAATCTCTGCCACTGTGAACTGCTGCTCGAGTATCTCAAACCACACACTAGGATTCTGTGTATATAAAGGTTGGGGTGGTTTGAAGGCCACTCGAGCAACAAATCCAGTATTGGCAGAGATATTAGCATTTATCCTCGACTCAGAAGGAGGAGGATTGATATTCCTGTGTGCCACAGCCTTGGCAACAGCCTCGTTAATTAGGCTAGCAAGCTGAGTGGCTGTCAGAGACATACTAGGTTCCTCAACTGCATTGCTACCTGATGCTGATGACGGGTCTGCAGCACTGGAGGACGCATTGGTACCTGGCGGGTCGTTCACACCATGAACAACACGCCGAAACAAAAACGAAAAAATCAGAAATAAAAACGAAAATACGAACAAAATTAACGCGAAAGACATTTCAAAAAATTAAAACAATAAATATTTTTTAAAACAACAAAAAGGGAAAGAAAAAATAATAATTTATCGGCACCGTTAATTAAATAGCTGAGTACTTACAATTTTGTTTTTTTTTTTTTTTTGAAGAACGCTGCAGAAATCCGCCGAAAATTTGTGCCGCCCGCTGCCTCGAATGTTGGAAGACTGTGTATTTATTATGTCCAGTTGATTGAAAAAAAACGGCGTCCGCTATTGTTGGTTCTCGATTGTAGATCGTAGATTGTAGATTGTGGATTGTAGTCTTGCCAAATGTTAGTATTCACAATTGCTCAGCACGAGCCCTATCACGTCGGGGTCACCAATTTGGTGGTCTTAATACGAATTGAACCATGTCCTTAGGATTTTGATACGTTTGTGAAATCTTGTGGTGAGCACGGTGATGACTTGTTCCTCGTTTCAATGGTTGCATATAAATAAGACTCACGGTATATTTAATTACATAAATTATTTGTACTAATATTTTACATAAAATATTCACAATATTTGTATTATAGTGTATTATATTAATTAAGAAGTATTTTTGATGCGTGTTTTTATTTCGATTCGATTAAGGAATTCTGTGTCATAATCAGGATATTTAATTAGTTATATTTAAATTTGATATACATTTTTTAATACAAGTTATCGTACTAAGGAACAGAAAAAAACTTATTACAAAATCAATGAAAAACTAACGAACATTGTTTTTCAAAGTTAACTTGAATTATATAAAAAAACTATTTACATGAGTTGTATACTCAACTATTCATTTAAGGTGCCAGAAATTTAGATAATCAATCACAAATAAATTTAAGAGCGAGGTGTGAAGAAGTACCAAAATACCATGCGACACCACAAGCTCATTCATAAATACTAATAATCATAATAAATAGTGAATGTAGAAAATAATTCCGACCCTTAAAAATTTTTAAATGTTTTTCAAAAGCGAAAAGACCTATTTTTCTTTTAAATTTGTTCTTCATCCGTCAATATTTAAATCATATTCAAATATAATAACATAGCGCACCATGGAAAAAACCATTAAAAAGGTACTCTAGTGGCGAACATTTAAAACTATTTGTTTCACAGATGGGAAATAATTCCCAGCACGCCAGAATACACTTTTGGGAATTGGGGAATAAAATATTGGGAATTATTATAGTTGGGAATTGGGAAATTTTTTTTCCCAATTCCCAATTCCCAGGGAAAACCAGAATAGGGCCACTGGTAGTTGTATGTATATTTACTACATTACATTTAATTCGAGCATATCATCAGATTCCATTTGACAGTGCAAAAACAGCGATCGTTACACCTGTTCGGATGCTCGAGTTTTTTTGAATGACATTTGGACTTCGGAATGCAGCAAAATCTTTTCATAAAATAATGCAGAAATGTATGTGCATGTTGTTTGCTTCATTAGAACTGCCTTCATGAAACAATTTGTAAAAGGTTGTCGCGATTCAGTTAGCTCATTAACAATTCATGTTTTGCTAAAGCTGATGTGCCTACCTTCATCCGAGCCACTTAAGGTGACTTTAAAATCTTTTAATTCTAATTTAAAATAAAAATTATTTTGACTTTGACATATAGTATGTATTGTCGAAAAACAATGTACACAGTTTATCTTTAATAGATGGTGCTTTAGCCACAATTAAATTTGATAATAGATGGCATTAGTTTTCATTATTTGTACTTGTGCTTTTCCACGGAATATATGCGTACTGGAATAAAAAGAATTAAGACTTCAAGGTCTTAGTTTTGGTATATGGTAAAATGCAGCTAGATATAAAATTTGCTAGTGTTACGAAAATTGTCAGCTAGATATAGTTAAGTAACGAAACTCTAAGTCATAGTAACTTTCTAAAGCCATGAGTTTAATTGATATTTTCAACACATGATCTCGGCATCGTTTCGAACGTATCTACAATGCAAAGCGAGGTCTTGGTGTACGGTGATTAATTATGAAATTGCGATGGTGGACATTTAAGAATGTTGGTAGAAGGATCCACGTGTTTTTCAAGTGCCTAAATAGAACACAATTAATAAAACCTCAATTATGTATAAACACTTTGTGCACGATATATGTAAGTAATTATGATTCAGTCAACGCCTTGTCGCGATTTGAACTAGATTCAAACAAACTTTTATATGTTTCAAGTGTATTCTAGTTCACAAGCATTTTTATTAACTAAATTTTTTTTTGTCATCAAAGTAAAACCTTTTTATTGCATTTTGTGATCAAACAACATACATACATGTATACATATAACATATATATTTTTAATGAAACCAAAAACAATAAATTTGAAATGTAGTTGCACGATCGTTAATTCAAGTCATGATCGGAACCCAAAAAATAATTTTATAAAAAAAAAATCGAAAAAAATTTCTAAAATTCGATAAAATTCTATATTCAAACACTAAATCGAATTTAGATACCAAAATTAATCAATAATAATTAATAATTAATTTCACTTAATGATTTATTGATTTATGATTCTATGAATTCACTTTTTTTCAATGATCATATAATTATGTTGTACGATTGTGTGATCGTGATTAGAATTTTTGTGTCGATGTAAAATTTACAATTGTGATTATAGAAAGTAAATATATACAAGATGTATGGTGTAAATGGTGAGCATTATCTTTGTGCGATTAGAGATGGTAATGACGCAGAGAGTATAGGTGAGTGAATTCATGAATAAATAACTAACAAAATAATTTGTAAGATCATTGATCGTTGAAACGACGAAATACGTGATGTTCATAAAAAAACAAATTGCGATACACTTATATTGTATATACAAAGGTTGTGGTTATAAAATAAGATTTAAATTCGGCGATTTATATAGTTCTCACGATAAGGAGTGGGTGGCAGAGATAGGTAAGATGATAACAACTTGATAACCACCAACGTCAAGCTTGGGTTAGTACACATAATAGAAGAAAACGGTTAAAAATGGAACGAAACTACTCTCCGACATGTCAGTATGCTTTACCCAGCAGCCCTGGGAGAGATGGCTATAGGATTGATTGGATCAATCATTCATTAATCCGAAATCACACTGATAATAGAAGCGAATACAAGACCGGCAAAATCAAATACCGACCGTTGACTATATCGTACACGGAGACGAGTCTAGTACAACTCAAATCTAACAATGGATTCTATAGGTCTCAGTAAAATTAGATGGAAGAACAGTGGCGAAATGAACACAAGCGAAAATTATATGATACTCTCTGGAAGAAACGACCTAAATGAACGAGGCGTGATCATGAACACAAGAAACATAAGCACAGTGGTATGCCCTACAAAAAATGAATTATATACGAACACAAGCCACAATTGTAGAAACGCACAGGAACGACATCAAAATATTGCACAAGTAAGATTTCAATACCAAAATTGAAACAGACAATACCGAGCTGACAACTGAGATTGGTAAAAATGCGTTGGATTCTTTGTGAAATATCAATGGAGAAAGGTTCGTAGACAGCTGCATCACTAATCAGTTATTCATAAGCCACAATATAGGTTTCCACACAAAAATATACATAAATACATGACATTACCAGATGGCAGAACTAAAAATTAGACAGACCACGTAATGGTAGCAACATGTCAAATCACACAAACAACTGTGAAACACTCAAAGAAAGTGGCAGTAAACTGAAGAGCCCTACATAAAGACTGCCAGGAAAATACTCGGCTAAAAAGAAGACAATCGGAAACCTGGGATTAGTAATGATATATAGGAAAAGATTAAGGAACTCCGTGAACTTAAGCTACAAAAAAATAAAAAATAAAGCAGAGAAATAATCAAAAGAAATACGCAGAAGACATTCTCTAAGGCCGCAAAAGAGGCAGTATTAATCCAATCGAACAATACACCGAGTGCGTAAAGAATGTCACCAGCCAAATTACAAACATACCAACTAAATAAGGTATGATCGAGTCACAACGGATGTAGTTCTGATTGAAACATTCGTCGAAGACGTCATCAACAGTTTCGAACATCTCTGCGGTCATCAATTGACATCAATAACGAAACTAGCAAGATAAAAGTGCCTTTGAAAAGCTGAGGAACAACAAGGCGGCTGGACCAGTTTAACCGACGAAATATTCAAAGAGAGATTCATCTACAGCTGCATGCACACTAACACCAATAATCCAATAATAGAATCATAAAAATGGGAGAACAATTACAATAACCAAGAAATATGGCCTAAAAAAATGCAACAATTTGAGAGGTATTTCTCTCCTCAACACAACAATAAAGATACTCACAATGATCATCATTGGCAGAACCTCACCTACGGTAATAAAAATTAAGAAACGAATAAGCTGGCTTAAACCCAGAACGAACTTTGCACTGATCACATAAACTCAATTCGTATCATCAGTGAATAATTCAGAGAATGGAATTTATCACTGTATCGATTTGAGGATGCGTCTATACTCTAACCAATGTTCTTCCTGATAGTATTGGACAATGTAATGAGGAAATTGAATGTCATCTCTTCTAATGGCGTAGGCGTACAATGGGGATTAATAGGTATAACTAAATTATCTGGACAATGCAGATGACATAAGCTTGCTCACACACAAACATTCAGACATGCAGCAAAAATGCAACAGCTTACTTCTAGCTAACTTCGTTAGCTAGATCTGATATCTAACCAAATCGATGAGACTCAAAACAAATATAACCAAACCGATCCACATCAACAATGTACAAATTGATGATGTAAATGAATTTGCATACCTTGGCTGCATAATAGCGAAAACAGATAGGACAGGTAACAATCAACATGTTTTATAAAGTCTGAAATTCTTCAGTCCTATCACGCAAGAAATTTTTGATCAGATCTAACTATAGTTATTTGTTAAATGTACCTTACTTGGTCAAATGTGGCAAGCCGGGTCTTATAAAAAACGAAATTATCGGCTTTTACTGTTGGATTGAACTGATCAGTCATTTCGTGAACAAAACGATTACGGTGTTTTAGTCATAGTCCCTGGATAAACCTTCCTCTGATCAACTACAAACTGTTCTAACTCATGTCACGCGAATTTGTCTCTCTACCATTGTCAGTTTTAGCCAACCGTAGTCGTTTCCTAGATGTGGTACATCGTCGAGCTATATTAGAATCAACTTCACACGAAGTGCAACAAACTTTTTGCTAATGACAGCTAACTCCTTGATTAAGTTGGTTTGTGAGCATTAACATATTTCTCATTTCAACTCTCACAACATTGATGGTTATATACTCACTATGTGTCAATCAAAAGGTTTTAATAGGCCTAGATGGTTCTTCATTTGATCACCAAAGCTTTTCATAACTATTTATAACCTGATATGTCATTAAGCTGTTCCATTAGACTATCACAGTGAAATAAGTAATAATAAATAGTATTTAATATCTTATTGGTGACCCTTTCGTGCCAGCAATTGGTTTCGATCACCTAGTTCGAAAATACGCCACTTATCACTTATATTAATTTGACTTCCATATATCAACCGTAAGATGATTTAATCATGCTACAAAGTTTAGTTAAACATTAAATATAGCCGATCTTCAAGTTATGTCCACATTTATTACATCTAGATAACAAACCTAAAATAATGAGCATCTGTCATAAATACATTGTGTCATATATTTTTATCATACAACGATTATCGTACAATGATCACGTCCAGATGAACACAAAATTTTGAAAAGGTCACCACTGCACCGTAATTGTGATATTTCACATATTATAATGACGTGACGCAAGACGACATATAATGTAGATTACAATCACACTTGATAGTTTTGGTTTTTTGCGAATGGCTAGAACAATTTTTTACGATCAAACTTGACATCGACTAGAATAATTTGTATACACAAAATAATTCGCGTCAAATCAATAAACATCAACAAACATTTGTAATAAAATTTTATGAATTTTACGTGATCCATGGTCCTGAGAATAAAATAACAATTTAATAGAAATAATTTTGCTTATGTCACTGAGTGTTGATCGCAGTTGAATTAACTCATATAAAAAAATAATAATATTACCGTAAGTGATGTTATAATTAATATTAAAATTATAACATCACTTACACCAATCGCCTAACGTTCATAAATCATAAGAAAATCGCCCATGTGTTCGTTATACCGGAAGAATGTCACACAAAACATAATTATTACTTTCGATTTTCATTTATTTTTTTGTTTATGCTGTTTTGTTTTTAATCGATCATGCAGCAGCATGCGGCCATCAAGAAAATTAATTATTGTAACTGAGTAAGTAAAAAAAGAAATGAAGAAGCGTCAAAATCAATCAATCATTTATGTCGATCACTAGTGATCCGCACATATACGAAACATAATTAAAAAGAAATTATTAAATTGTTATGTGTAAAAAACTAAATTTTATTAATAAATTAAATAAATTAAATTAAATTAATAAGACGATCATGTGCCCCACATAATCAACATTGCTTTAATATGGCCGATGATTTTTATACGCTACATTATGTGCATCATAATATTGATCATTTTGATTACGATAATTTAAATCAGTTCGTGTATCAATAACACCCTCATTGTTGTCATAATAATCTTCAGTGTTGCCACCACCACTTTTCGATGCCGATTTATCGCCAACGTTTAACGATCGTTTCCAATATCCGCCCCATTTATCGTCATGATCTTCATAGTGATGTTGATGTTGAGCATGCTCGTAGTAGATCACTTTTTGGGGTTCGTGTTTTTTCTTCAAATCAATCCAGAACCGTGCCACATTTATCAATAGTCCTAGACCGGCGATGATCAAGAATTTAATTTGTAGCTTGGTTGCGATCAACTTTAGGATTAATTCGATTTTGGCCTTAAGTACAGCACCCAAAATTAATAATTTCATAAGCGCCTTCTTCTTCTTCTTCTTTTTGCCACGAAGCTCTAAAAAAGTTGATAAAAATAAAAACAAAATTATTAATTAAGCGAGAAATATTAAGAACGGTTTGAATTTTGGCTAAAATCTAAAGTTTTATGATTAATCGTGCAGCGAAGTTTCACTATCGTCTACTAGATGGCACACAAATCTACAAAAAGATTACATTTAAATAAAATATGTTGTACAGATAAATTTTAGTTCATGGATTCAAGTGTGTAAAATGTTTAAATTAGTAACAATATATATATATAGATTACGAATATGCGTGTTAGAAAAACAAATTTAGAAAATAATAATTTGTGTTAGCGCTCTTGAATCGATGAATAATAAATAAGAAACCCATAAAGCCGATGATGCATTTAAAACATTTCGAGATGCATTTTCCCCGAGACCCACACACCTCCATTCTCTCTACCATGATCAAATTCGGTTCCATCATCGTCAGATCCATCGTCGAATCCCGCCAAATCACCAACATCATCGTCTTGCTTCTCGAGTGATTTTTCTGGCGCCAAAACTCTTCAAGTAAAACAAATTATTATATATACGATCGAATCGATCACCTATTAAATATATACATACTCTGCGATTGCATCGCCAACTAGAGCGGTAACACCTTCAACACTACTTTCAATCACTTTCATGATTGCGGATGGTTTTTGTCCTCGAAATTCGGCCACACTAAATCCACGTGCTTGTAAATTTTTTTCGACATCCCGATCGGCTTCAGCTGAAAATCAAACAAAATAAAAATTATAATTTTCAAACCGGTATTAACATTTTACATAATGTACAGATTCCGGTTGTAATACAATTACGAAATTATTGTTAAAATTTTGCTTCGCCCCGTTAATTCAAGGGGTTACGGTGTTTTAAGTTTTTTATGATTTGTGCTTTTATGTTTGATTCGTCTTAAGATTCTTAATGTCTGATTAATGACCATGCATAATATGTTTATTATCGTACCGATGTATGTATGTATGTGCATATCATCAAAACATTAAGTCTATACTTGTTATGTGTATATCTGGTAAATAATTATGTAATATGATGGTCAATGTTTGTGTGTGAACACCTTGATTATAATAACTGTCTGCAAGTATTTTAATGCCCCAGTGATCGACATTTGTTTTAAATACAGTTATTAAATTATGTTTTGTTGTGGATTGATGCGTGGTTGACGAGATTTTATGTATTTATGTATTTAAAAGGCAATTGTTTGGTAACACGTGCGATTCAACGATATCGGTTGATCATCATTATAGTTTACAACAGTTTGTTTATTAATTGAATCGCTATTAAATTTAATTAGAACTTGAGAACCCATAATTACAGTATCTAGAGTCTAGATGCTAGACAGTTTATTGATCTTTACTTTTATAACTGGAGATTATCTTATAAATTAACGGGACCGTTTTATCGTCTATTGAATTTATGATGTTACTGAAGAGGGAAGCTTTCTACCGTTGTTAAAAAATTATTATAGAGATGAAAAACATGATGGAACGAGAATATGCACAATTATCTACCAAATTCACTTTTTTAAGGATATCCAGGAGAAAAAGCACTAAAAGTTTACTATCATTATAGGAACAACTGCTACGTACAACATTCACACACTACATAATCAGTGTATGATAAATTGATGAGTGCAAAAACCTTGAAAAGGAAATCCATCATCAAATAAATAATGTAATCGAAAGAACAAGTCAGCATCCCAAACATGGAAATAATAAAGATGTTTAAATTATAAAAGTCTAGCTCTCCATATACATTTATTTCACGAATTGATGAGATCGACTTAATGTAAACGATTTACAAACGATGTATATGGCAAGTATTATTTAATAGGTAACAGCAAAAACATACAAGTAGATCAGCTACACGAAGTTATGATCGCTATACCAAGAGAGAGGATGAGATATTGAATATATTCCTAACTGTGTAGACGAGTTCCAATAAGTATAATTTTATCGATGCAATAAAACACCAGTCAAATGCAATTCAATCAGCAAGAAAAAATTGCAACATATGGTACCTAACAGCAGTACCAAGCTTCTATGGGAAGTATCGATTATGAATAACGTTTCGACCAGAAGTATTCAACCAGAAAAAGTTTAACTTCTTGACATCACCCAGATAAAGCTCTGTAAACCAGCCACTGAAGTCATGTTGGATCATAATTTATGGCAACCTGAATAAGATCCAGACTAATTGATACGAAGGATGAAGAAAGATCTGGTGAAGATCGTGGTTAAGAGGAAGGTGGAACTTCACACTTAAAAACTTGATAATACCACTTTATCAACTTTCTTTCCTGATTCTTGTTTAAAGATAATGTTATTTTCAGGCAAAGAGATTGTTACCATCAAGCTGGTCCTCAATCATCAACTATTCTTGTAAAGATCAGAAGACTGTTTGTTGATCAAACCATTGGCACAGCTGTCAAAACGCCAAGAACTGATACTGTAAATTATTCGTCCATCTATATTATATCTCACATTATAGTTTATATATTTCCAAGCTTTCATTATTCACTCTTTGTTTGATCGTATTATGCGACATCTGAGATCATATAGTTCGATCGACGCTTGATGATTTACATTATTTTTATAGTTTGGCTTTGTTATATTTTCAAAAGAGAAACTTTCCGGACACAATATCCAATTTATAGTCACCAACGTACCATCATTATTATCTTACCTAAAACATTATGTCGGGCATCTATCAACTGCTCGCTGAACACATTCAACATACGTCCAGCATATTGACCGGCACACTTAACCGGTTCGTTTTGGAGTGGACACAAAATTAAGTCGACGAATGTAGACGGTGATGATGAATCTGTAATAGTGAGAAAATATTCTTATTTTAATTCATGATTTATAACAATAACTTTCTCTTCTCACAACAAAAGAGTAATGATAATAAATTTAATTAAAATTGTAGTGGGATAATTAAGAATAATTAAAAGATATAATGATTCTAATCTTATATACTTGACCATATACAGTTTCACTTTTATACCACGCACCGAGAATATGGTGCCCTATATATGTGCACCAACTTTTGTATACATATAACAGTATCGAAACCAAAGATGCTCATCATTGTCAAAATCAATCAATTATGCGTTAGTAACATAAGCAATACAACTAATATTTTTAACATATTAACATACTTTTGAATGATTGAAGTGAAATTGTTTAAGAATACCGATTTGACGAAATTAAAGGCCAATAAAATTAAAATAGCGGATTTTTGGAGGTTAACACACATGCTTTTATGTGTTAGCGTTAGGTGGTTTCAGGTACGAGCATAATAGCGCGCCAATTTAAGTAATAATATAAATTATTGTTATTTACTTAGCAGTAAATAGTTAATTATCCACGCAATTAATATGTGTGTATAAAGATATATTACGTTCATGATTAAATCATAATGTGGAATGTTACAGTACGATATCGTGGAAAAATAACTGTGATTTTATGTACTGAAGCTAATCAATTAATATTATAGACATAACAACAATAAGATTTAATAAATATTCTTGTACATGGGAACTTTCATTTATCGATAGCTTTCGAACTATAATTTAATTGATAACGAATATTATCTACCCCACCCCCTTTTTGATTGAACCATGTGTGTTACTAATTAATATTAGTATTATTGTTTTCATTAGTTTTATGAATTTTAATTTATAATTTCACCGCAAAAGTAAATTTATTGTAAAAATATTTGGGTCACTTAGCTTGCATGTATATAATACACAAAACTTTCTTCGTTCGCACTCAAAAATTCTTTTAACACAAATATTGATTCTGATTTTAACGGTTATTAAATATTTATTACGTAGTTTAAATACAATGTGTCAAGTGAAGTTACCAACGAAACGAACCCGAACTACATATTATAATATAGACTATAACTCACCATTTTCCTTTGTTTGTCGTGCATCGGGTTTTTGTGCAACACTTAGGGTTACCACTATAGACAAAACTAACAATTTTTTAGCAAACATGTTTATTTTCTAATCTATTAATCTCACACACTATATAACACAACTTATCATGCTCGAGTTGTTCACTTAATATTCACTCACAATATATAAATAGTCTAATACACTTCAGCTAAACAATATATTACACATAAACTGTCACACTCGATTGTTTTTAAATATTTTGTTATGTTGCTCAATTTCAGATGGGGAAAATAAATGACGATCCAGACAATATATAACGAGCAACTCTTTAACTCGTATCAAGTCCAAGGTAAAATGATCGAAAATCAAATGTTGTATGTTGTTTTTATGTGACCCAATCGCAAGTAGTTAAGTATAAGAGAAGAAAATAAAAAAAACAAAAAAAAATTGTTTGTGCAATGTATGTATGTAAGTAAGAAAAGTAAAACAGAAAGAAATCAAACTTGTTTTTGATGTTGTTCTGTGTTTTTGATTCATTTCTCATATCTTTCTTTGGCGTTGTCGTCATGTTTTGTTAGTTGTTACTATAAAAAAAAACTTTTCTCTCGAAAACCCGAATAAGAACAAAATCTTTATTTTATCGCCGTCATGCTGTTTATAAGCAACTCATTCGGTAGTCCCGCAGCTTTGCAAGGTGTGTTGTACTGCCTGAATTCTAAACCCCTTGTGCATAGGTATTGGTATATGAAGCACGACCACATAATTATATGTTCCAAAAATTAATGATTTGTTAATTATTTATTTATGCGAGCGGTGGCTAAAAAAGAAACTTTTTAACACTTAACTTCTTATAAGATGCCGAAACTTATTATGTTTGTGTTCTAGAAACAAACAAATGAATAAAAGAAACTTAGTAGCAGCTTAAATATACGAATTAAATTATATAGGTAAATGACTTGGTATTTGCTATTTGACGGATGCTCAGAATAGAACATTTCACAATATTATAAGTGTTCTAGCATTTCTATTAACGTTGTATTAGCAACCATTCGATGAGTTTACGGTTAAGTTTATTGACATGTTTACAAATACAATGACAGTCATGTCAATACTTTCATAAAAGGAACAGCGTGAGCATATCCATTACTCTCTCGTTTTAAACTTTCCATGAGATTTGTTTCATTACGCATCAGGCCTGTTTATTAATTGGCGCGGAAATTCACTTTTTTTGTGAGTAATGTGAGAAGAACGTTATAATTCGCTAACGTAACTCGATTCAATATATGTATATGTAAATCGTACAGAGTACACATCGAACTCAGCATCACGTGCAGTCTATCAAAACTAAATATTACAAATTAAATCTCTCGACTTCTTCAATGTTAAACAAAAATTAAGGAAAATAACCGTAATGTAGTCAGTGTTTATACTTCTGTGGCCCTATTCTGGTTTTCCCTGGGAATTGGGAATTGGGAAAAAAAAATTCCCAATTCCCAACTATAATAATTCCCAATATTTTATTCCCCAATTCCCAAAAGTGTATTCTGGCGTGCTGGGAATTATTTCCCCTCTGTGAAACAAATAGTTTTAAATGTTCGCCACTAGAGTACCTTTTTAATGGTTTTTTTCATGGTGCGCTATGTTATTATATTTGAATATGATTTAAATATTGATGGATGAATAACAAATTTAAAAAAATAATAGGTGTTTTCGCTTTTGAAAAACAATTAAAATTTTTTTCACTATTTATTATGATTATAAGTATTTATGAATGAGCTAATTTTTTTATATTTTAGGGCAGATAAGACCAAATTTAAAAAAAATAGGTGTTTTTGCCTATAATAAATAATAAAAAAAATTTAAATTTATACTCTAGTATTATGATTATGAGTATTTTACCATAAGAAATATGAATTCCCAACAATTTTAATAGGGAAAAATAAACGTCAAAACTGTTATAATTGGGAATTATTTTTTCCAAACGAAATATTTTTCTCAATAGCCAGAATAAACTTTTGGAAAAAATAATTCCCAACTGTTATAAAAACGTCAAAAATTCCCAATTCCCAATTCCCAATTCCCTGGGAAAACCAGAATAGGGCCACTGGGTGGTCATTTTGTGATACTTTATCACATTTGTGAATCATGGATTGACAAATTCACGTGATGTTATAGGGATAAAAAAAACAAAAATCCATTTTTTTTGCTTTTATCAGTCAACATTTTATACTGTTTGTCATAAGTTATGTTATAATTGTTTACAATATCATTAATTAAGATGTAAATTTATACTTACCATTATGTAATAATTGTATCACTACCTATTCCACCACTTCATATAAAAAATGATATAATTAATTTTGAGGTTATGTAGAAACGTCAATTTATCACTTTAAAATTTCTCCTTTAATTTCATTATTTCCCCTTTTAAATTCATTGCACAGGGTTGTGTTCGTAGACTAATTTTATATTTTTTGTATCACGAAAAAAGTCTCAAATCGTGATGTATGATAAGCAACACTAAATTACCATTCAGGTGTCCTTGTCAAAGAAGATGGCTATATATTTCTGATAATTTTTAAATCGCCTTTTTCTGGGCTTATGCTGTGTGCTTCACGTAAAAATTCCGGCTAAATCATTGATTTTTCTAAATTGGTTAAGCTATTAGTCACCAGGTTTTTCATTTAGGCTTATCGCGATATACTTTAGAATAGTAAATAAGCACAGCCCCAGTGCCATCTATGAAGTACTGGTAAAAATTATACACCAATTTAGGCTAGTTAAACACTTCAGCTGAAATTACAGATTTATGAGAGAAATGCACAATTGGTTTCAGTATAACACGATTAGGTGGTTTTGGTATTTAAAACGATGCTAGATGAGCATATATAATAACATAGTCTTCATTAAGAGATCACTGTACTCCTTTCGTTTCGGATCAGTACACAAGTATTCTCACAGTCCTTTATTCTTATGTACGATGCCAGGAATTTAATGTTTCACCTCGTAAAAATGAAACAACGTACATTACTTAATGATTAAGGGTGTATTTATATGATTAACGAATGAGAATGTCGAATGTATAATCGTCTTGTATGAAGGTTGCTCTAACCGGCTCTCCGATGGGTATAGGTATCCTATTATTCGAATCAGGTCTCTCTGAATACATTGTCAATTGTTTCAGAACGATATGTTAACACAAATGGTACTCAAATTCTTGGGACATCTATTAAGGGTCATTGGTCATTGATCATCCCACGATCTAAGCTTTTTCATAATAATTTTCTAATACAACTCGTTCCAATAAGTATGAACTAGTGTTGGGTTGGTAATAGGATGTTCGATTTACAAATAATTACATTCCCTCTAAAGTTTAGCTTTATGGTGGTAGTAACCCATCTCTATAGCGACAAGATAGAGACTTCCTGTAGAGTCCTTCATCGCATAATCTATATTTCCAGTTAACTGTCAAAAGCGTCAACATAATTAGAAAGATGAACACGGCTGTTTGAGGAAACATATTTTCTCTAAGAAATGTTAAATGACACTAAGATATTAAGATAAGGTAGTCAGGCAAATACAAATTTTTAGAAGTACTGGTAATTTTCAAAACACAATTAGAGACACAATTTCACTACAGTACGAATATTTATTCTAGTATAAGAGAGTCTTGTCGTAGAAGCATCTTTTGGATTTTGCAGGCTAAGGTCTCATGAAGTATTGGACATTTAGTTAAATTGTTGATATCGCCTAGCAGACTCTAGTTATCATAGGATATTCAAAGGTTTTTGAGTTTTGAGAGTAGCATCAATAATAAGTTATTTGGACCTCAGTTGTATCGATTTATAGTTACGAAACGTTTCTATGAGTCGGATTATTCTCACCTATGAAAGGATCCAGTACTAAGCAAAAAGACCAATTCTATGCGCGTCTAGTAAACTCGTTAGCTCAGAGAAGAGTTTCGATCCTGAAAATATCTGCCTTGATCACAAGATGTTGTCTTAACAACATCTTGTGATCAATTTCGACAGATGTAGACAGTTCAATTATTGGTGCTGACTTCTTGGCAAAATATAGTCTTCTCTTTGACCTACGTTTAAGACGGTTACTTGATCCCATCACAAGTCTAACTATAAGTGGTAGGACTGCAAAGGTCAGTACACCTACACCAACACTGGGTGGAATACGGTTATGTACCAAATTTTAATCGTCCAGCTATATATATATATATATATATATATATATATATATATATATATATATTATATATATATATATATATATATATATATATATATATATATAAGTATATATATATATATATATATATATATATATATATATATATATATATATATAATATATATATATGTATATATTATATATATATATATATATATATATATATATATATATATATATATATATATATATATATATATATATATATATATAAGGCCGTTAATTTTTTTCGAGACTAGACTACCTGGACCCTCACAAGGATAGAACAACGCTTGCATTTACGTGTGCGTTTAAGTATAAGGTTCAATGGTCCATGTAGTCAATCATACCCCCGTATACTCATTCCTCCTTATAAACAGTTGTACTGCTGTAATGAGGAAGATCACCGTATAGTAGTTTTTTATTAAATATGAAAAATACTGCAATCCAGTTTACGATCGATTGCGGCTTCAGGTCATATACTACTATAAGAATGCTTTCCAAACTACTTGTTAGTTGTTACGTTTACATTATTTTTAAAATCGAATTTCTTGTTAAATAAATAATGTATATAAAAATTACCATAAACTCAATTTTATGGTTATATTATCAATCAACATCTAAGTACATATGTATAAATTCCTAACCAACGATCTCAAAGAGTTAAGTCTAGATTTCCATATATCTCGCGCAATTTCGAGTCCATTCGATAATTTTGTAATATAATTGGTGAAATTTATCTCGATCTCGAATCAACTCATCCATACGAGTATATATGTATATAGTATAAAGATAAGTCGTGTACTCGATCGAGACGATTTTACTTTATAACATCGTTAAGGTGTAAAAATTAAGATTATACATAGATTTTCAAGAAAAAACCAAAACCCGTTTAAGGTGAAAATGAAATCTTAATTTTCTTTTTACCATATATGTATTAGTATTCTTTTAATTCACTTTCTTAATCCCGCAAATTTGTTAATCGGTTCGATTTGTTAAGCAAGCATACACACACTTTTGTGTGTGTGGACGTAAAAGATGCGCGTGATTCGTTTTTATCTCGTTTAACATTCAATATTTGGATTATTAATTTTCGGTTAAATTATTAAACGACAAATTCTTGAATTGGATGAGTAGATTATTTATCGCCGTTTCCATATAAAGCAGCATCAACCTCAATTCTTATATATCTATACGAGTTTTGATATAGTGTCACCAAGTGAAAGTTATTCGGATTTATTTATTTTTTTTCACTTATATGTGTAATATTTATTAAAACTTGGTTAAATACTCATCTCACCTAAACGTAATTATATTTTAATATAAAATATATACAATAAATAATTAAATAAATAAATAGTGATAAATTATAAGTGGGTTGGTTTATAAATATACAAAGTTTTGGTTGTTTTTGTTTAGGTATAATACGCACTGTAGGCGAGCGCTTGCGCCTCATCCTCTTGCTCCTGGTATGCCGTACGCTTATTTATCGATCGTGGATAGTATCCTGGCTGCTTATTTGTATCGTCATAGTTAGCATTCTGTTGATCGTTATTGTAGAGTTGCGATGGTGGTGGCGGTGAATAGGGTGGTGGACCGCGTGGTTGTCGATAGTCTAACCAAAATCGGGCAATATTTAAAATAAGACCTATTGTCGCAATAATCGCAAACTGAATTTGTAGCTGCGTCGATATTATTTTACATATCAAATCGACTTTAGCTTTTACAATCGACAGTATCATAAACACGTTGACCATGCCTTTTGGCAAACGATTTTGGCGTTTCTTCTTTTTGCCGCGCATTTCCATGTAACTGCTTGATTCATACTCTTGGTCGCCACCACCAAATTGTCGCGATGTTATTGTGGTTTGCGGTTGAGACCAAATTTCGTTTAGAACACCACCAACCATTTCGACAATGCCTTTAAAACTGCTCTCGAGGACGCGCATCAACGTTGATGGTTTATAACCGTGCACTTCATAGACAGTGAGACGACGTGCTTGCAAATGTAGGTCCAACTCGTGATCAGCTTTAACTACACGATTGAAATATATTATAAAGAATAAATATATGTATATATTCTAACCCAGTGGAACATTATTATATTACCGTATAGATTCCGTCTGGCCACTACCAAATCATTACTTAATCCGTTTATCAGTCGGCTAATACAATTCGCACCATTATTCTCAAATCCACACAATATAAAATCAACGATCGATGATTTTTCTGTAAAAACACAATATATAAAACATTAATTACTACACTTACTCAGATCGCGAATTAAATTCGTGTACCTGAATTACTATTAGTCGGTTGAGATGCAACCGTACTTAGAACACAGCACATCACTATCACAGCGTATTTGTTACACATCTTGGTTTATATTCTCGTATATATTCAAATCCACTTTACACGATCTTAACTACAATCCAGTCTTAGGTCGAGTGATAAATTTTAAGTAGCCCCACTTTGCTTTTATTTGAAATCAAAATTATTGATGATTTGCATAAAGTAACAACAAATTTTAATTTCATTCGCTATTTATGCCATGTTTGCCTTATCTCTCCCAGCATTTATGGTAAAGTTAGACAAAAATATGGGCCCCAATTTCCGACCCAAAACAAAAAGATTCTTTTTCTATAATATCGTACATCTCCGCCAAACCTAATGTCACAAAGAATTTTAAAATTGATGGATGTGTCGTTTCGAAAACGGTTATCATACGTCAATTTCCAATTTTTACAGTGCGAATTCCATTACAACATATATAAGAGATATTGTTGATGGGTAGGTAAATACGCAGCGACACAAAACTTTCTTCTATAAACAAATTCTTAATATGTCGTTTTAATATGTTTAATATGGATGTCGGATTCACTTCATTTTATGCATATAGGCATTTTATTATACCAAACATACATACTAATTAAATTACGCCAACCTTAAGTTTAATTTATTTCAAATCCATAAGGGTATAGTCCGATTCATAGTGAAAGTTCTATAGAGAGTCGAATCTGGTTCTTATAATAAAACCAAATTGGATCCGTATCCCACCCACCATACTGATGTAAATCGATCTTCATACTCGTAAAATAATGATTGTAAATTGCACGTCTCGCGTTAGTCTCATTTGGCGTTATGATCGTTAAAATAAAACCATAAAACCACTGTCTGATCTTGAAAATATTGTATCTTTTACGCAAATCATTAATATTATACAGATTATTAACTATTTTTTACAGTCTATAACTCTATAACGTAAAATTAAATAACAGCCATTAATTAATTTATTGTTTTATTATTATGATATTTGTATGCTGCATGAGATAGATAAATAAATCGAAATGATATGAAAATTAAAAATAGTAAACATTCAGGGTAATAAGACAATTTTATATGGTACTAAATGTTGAATTAAAACATAATAGAGCTCATTTAGGCCAATTTCAGAAATATTCAATAACAGTGTAATTTCGCCTAACTGTTGTTTATTTTTATTTGTATTAAATTCAGGTGACCAAATTACGTTTAATTTTCAAATATTTACATAGATAATCTTCAACACTCATTAAGCTCAACCACGATAGGAAACGCAAAATTTAATGTGTTGAAATCCCGTGTTGAAATTTTGATATATTTTAAACAGTTCTCAGTAATAAACTGCATTTAATAACCCGATCGCATTAACGTTGTCAAAGTAGAAACAAGTAATATTCTACTAAAAATTTATAAGTAATATTTTAAACTTAAGAGGTTGTTCGACCATATATCGAACCTGTAGTTATCATCAAATTGATGGAATCCAACTTTCAGAGCAGCCATAAGTTAAGTTTCATTGCTATAAAACGGAATGTTCGGAATAGATCATGATTAATTGGATAGAAGCAAAAATTACTTCATCCTCTTTGGTTCATCGGCAGACTACGTTGCGGATTCAAATAAGAGTAACAAAATTCGTCTTCATATTTATATGCTAATTCATACAAAAGCAATGCTTCTTAACAATGTCAACGCAGGTAACGTAAATGTTAATATATAATTTTTAGTAATAAACGTTCTTTAATAACTCGATTTCATTATAACGTTGTCACGGTAGAAGCGGGTACTTGAAACTAAGAAGGTAGGTAGGCGTCATATTACAAAACTCTATTGTATTAAATTGATGGAATCTATTTTTTTTTACAGATTATTGTTGAATCTAGATTATAAAGGATCCTACGAATAGTCTGTATTTCATCCGAGTAAAACTATACCCAAATAACGAACTATCAGGAAAGGACAAGTAAGATATTTTGTGTCTGGTAGACCAAGAATAAAAATTCGGAGGATAATATTTAATTACAGAGGAACAGATAAGCTATAAATCTGTAAATGCATGATAATAGTTTTGGAAAAATTCAATATGCATTTCTGGCAGCAAGTAGGAAATTCGAAATGGAAAACGATTTGTGTAACCATTTTGTATAACCACATTTTCCTAGCAATCCAAATTACAAAACGCACTAAATCGAATGATCTGTAATGTGCAAAAACCAGAAATCAACGACATGCATTGGAGAACCACAAACTGCACAGAATCAAAAGAGCAGACTTATTTAAAATATGCCCGTGTGTTACGAGTTGACAGAAGGTTGCAATATAATGCATGATGTCATATCAACAAATGCTCCATAGTTTAGACTAATAGTCGACTCAATCCATCATACAGCTATGGATTCTTCGTAGATTTGGATCATAAAACCCGACAAGGATGCAACCATAAGTAAAATATCATTGATATTCAACGAAATGTTCAAAATAGATCATGGGTAATTGGCTAGACATTACTTTGCAGAATTTAGACTACGCTACTTGATTCATATTAGAGTAACAAAGTTCTTATTTTATAGTTCAAACAAAAGCAATTCTTCTTAACGATATCAACGACTTAATGAAGATTTTAATACACAGACGAACAGTACACAAAAAGCATCAATAAACCTTTTTCTTATACTAGATTATATAGTGGATTGCGAATGGCACAGATTCAACATAAACATGATATCCCATTGCAGACCTACCAAGGAAAATATCATTTGATCAATATGTTGCATCATCGGCAAAACTGTGGATAGGGTTCACAGTGCTATCCAACAAGTCATTAATGTATAACAAAAACAAAGTTGGTGACAAAACTGATCCCTGAGGGACTCCGGCGTTTGGGGAGTGTGTCGTTGATGATCTCCCATTTAGCACAACGTTGATCTTTCGGTCTTTGAGAAAGCTTTTTATCCACTTGATGGTCATCGAATCTAAGCCGTATGCCACAAGTTTACAAATGAGATTCTCATGCCAAACCATGTCAAAAGCCTTGGATATATCCAAAGCGATTGCAAAGGCTTCTCCAAGGTGCTCAAGGGTGAGATTCCATTTGTTTGTAACATACGTCAAAAGATCGGTTGTGGAGCGGCTTTCACGGAAGCCATATTGTTTATCTGAAATTATTTTATTAATCTCAAGATAATTCACCAGTTGTTGGTTAATGCATTTCTCAAAAACTTTAGCCACGGCTGACACAATTGATATTGGCCGGTAGTTTGAAGGGTCAGTTTTATCACAACCACGTTTAAGGACCAGTTGCACCATCGCACTCTTCCAGGCGTTCGGGTATTTACCTTGCTTATAAGAAAGGAGAAAAATTTTAGTTAATATTGGAGCCAAGCTATGGCAAACTCCTTCAATATTCGAACAGGAATTCCGTCAGGTCCAGTGGCCTTATTTATGTCCATTGTCTTCAGGTTCCTATGAAGACAATTTCCTCCGAGATGTTGACAGGATCCATTTTGGTACCACAATACGGAATTGACGGAGGTGTAACTCCATCGGGGACAACTAAGGTCGAGTTCGAAGTGAAGACGTTTGCCAGTAAGTCGGCCTGCAAATATGGATCCACCACCAAAGCACCGTCTGCACATTTCATTGCTGAAATAGATGTTTTAGAAATATTGGCAACCGATGCGACCATCTGGTAAAAGTTGCGATCGGAGATTTTCAACTCGGAAGCCTTAGCGGCTTTCTTGTTGTCAGCTCTTTTCGCTTCCTTCGCACAGATTTTTTACAGATGTTACGTGTGCCCTTATATTCGTCAAACGAAATTTCGTTGCGCTTATATTTCTTGTGAGCAGATTTATTTTGTCTGGCGGCTTTGGAGGCTTCTTTTGAAAAAATTTTAAAATTAGGATTAGGATTGGAAAAGGATGATGGGATATATTTACTCATTCTATGTAGAACGGTTTCGGTGAAATTGAAAACGGCGTCATCTATTTGATTGTTATAAAAACAATGGCTCTCCCACGGGAAATGTTGAAAAAATGACCGTAACCCACCATTGTCAGCCTCGTTAAAATGCCATAGACGCCTTGGCTGCTGTCTAAATTCTGGTGGTGTTGCGACAGAAATGTTTACTGTTATCAGGTTGTGGTCAGAATTTCCAATTCCAGGCTCGACACGCGCTTCCATGGAATGCGGAATTGTTGTAAGACAAAGATCCAGAATATGACTGCTTGTAGAATTTTGACATTCAAATATGGAATCACTAACAATCTGTGTAAGGTCATGCGAAACAGCAAGCCACTCCGTCTGACGCCCGGCACAGTTCGTATTTTGGTGATTCAACCATTCTTTATGGTGGGCATTAAAGTCACCAAACATAATTAATTCGCAGTAGGGATGTTGATTGCGAATGTCATCACATTTGTCTGACAAAACTTCGAAGAAATTCATGGTTTCTGAATCGGTTTGGTTGGGGGATCTATATAAACTAATTAAAAAAAAGGATTTTATTATGGAGGTATATTTTAAGTACAATAGTTTGAGCGGTCTTTGAGAAAATTTCGTACTTCTGATGTCGAGCGTTCGGTATGTGCTCTTTAATGAATAAACACACTCCACGTTGCAACTCGAATGCTGGTTCGAACTGGTAACGCTTGAAGTAGAATTCGTTCTCGTAGATGTTATGAGATACTTTTGTTTCCGTTAGCACTAATATGTCGCGCCTGCGTGATTCGAGATGTTGATGTGCGCAGTTTTTAATAAACAAGATGAGGATAGAGAAATTGATTACAGTTTAATCAAATTATATATGCTATATCAGTTCTATTGACATACTTACATAGTAGTAGAATATAAATTCTGTTGATTCCGCAAGGTGCGAAATCAAATCGAATGAATTTTTGAATAAAACGAATTATAATTTAGCTGATACATTCACACTATATGCACCAATAGTTGGATGTTACTTTCAATTAAGTAGTTCATGGTTAAGTCCACTATGCGCTTATAAATTGTTCACACACCAAACGAGTACAATATCGAATTGAAGACCTGGTTCTCAACAAATCCCCCATATAACTTCATTTAGCGCATAATATATAGTTTTTTTTTTAAATCGTATGTATTTACAATTCAATCTTGTTTATTTTTTATGTCTCATGTAAATTGTACAACAAGCACATCAACAATAGACGACTGTTAGAAAACAATAAAATAAAACGACTTTATATATTCAACGACTTAAACGTGCGATAATACATAAAACGGTTAATTTTTTTCAATTCTTCTTCAAAGATGTTAAATAATCGCCATATTTACATTTTATTATAGTTGTGAGATAAAAATATTGTTAGATTGTAATGTCGATTGTTGTTTAAAAAACCGCAAAGTATTCTTTATGCGCGCAAAAATACTTTCGATTTTCATAATTAAGTGTGGCACGCTTCTGCTTCAATTTTATTCGAAATGTGGACAAAAAACTGTTTTTTTAAATTTGGTTTTATTATAAATAATTGTTTATTCTATCTAAAATTAATATCAAATAAATAAATAACTTGTTTATGCGTTTTTGGTATATATATGGTACATCTTTATACGACAAGTCGGTCACACCAAAACGTACTCATTACTACTGTAATGATTTGTCGGATACGGATCGTATGGGACTAGTTTATGAATTACTTTTGGCTGTTCCGTTGGACGAACCAAAACGGTGTGTCCATCGCTACGTGAAATCGTCCCATAGCCGGTTGTACCGCCCGAATATGGACCATAACTGGCATGTCCACTCGGTATTGGTTCGTAGCTTGTATGATGTCCACCTCCGTTATTATGAATATGCACATGAATTTCCTTTTGAGGTGAATGTGTATCCCAACCACCGTGTCCACCACCACCAACCCATGCAACCGGAATCGAATGATGATATCCACCGCCATCGTGTCCTTTTTTCAACGACACTAATTTCAAAACAATTCCAATCACGTTCAAAATCAATATCATTTTCCCGATGATGACAGTTTTGACCACGAGCGCCAATATTGTTAGGATAACGGTGAACATAACACCAAATTTAAACATCAATGGTAAGGCCATCGACATAATACGTTTTCGCAGTCCAAATGTACGGCCACTTGAATCGGGTATGGTATTTTCACTGTCCTTCTTATACACGGCGACCAATTGTGAAAATCGATTTTTGATCGCGTTTCCCGTTTTTATAAAATCACTAAGGCAATTGTCTTTCAATAAATCAACTGTGTCCATCCAACTATGTGTATTGAACATTGTGGTGTTCGTGCCAACCGGATATCCGTTTCCATTTGTCGTAGAGTTAATTCCCAAATTCATGTTTACGTTATCGTCGTCACCATGTGCATGTGCGGTGAAATTTATTAAAATGACAACCACAACTATTGACAGTTTCAGCGTTGTATGTTTCGGTTGACTCATCTTCATTTGATTTGTTTAACCTGGAAAAAAAATTTAATAGAAAGATGAAAGTGATAAATAAGAAAATATGTACGTCACAAATGTCAGTGTGCTTGTGGAGGTTCGCGTATTTTATCGATCGACAGTGAAATTAAACATTGTGGTGCCATATCCTATATCATCATGATTGGAACTTGAAGATGATTTGTATTCATTAAGTTGTTGATTTATGTAAATTTATTGAATTTTTTGCATTTACAGAAGTTTACAAAAACAAAACAAAGATATGTAAATAGTTAATGTTGAGGATGACATACATTTGTGGGAAGAATATCTAATTGATATTGGTCGACTTTTTGAAATTCTATAAACCTATATAACGTTTTAAAGTACATAGTGTGATATGCATTCTTAATGTGATTTGCTAGATGTTTAATTATTGCCAATTAGAGCGAACATTTTATTTAAAGTTTTACATGACACTTTGACTACCGGTTACATTGCATTACATTCGACTACTTTGTACTTAATAGGCAGGAAGTACTAAACAGATAGTAAATTTACAAAGATAGTAAAGATAGTAAATACGTCACAACTACCTGCACCAATAAGCTATATATCATCCAAAAGTGTATGAAGACATCTGCGATATCGACTGCCAGTCGAAGTTTCTATATAAAACCAGGCCTTCAACTCAATATTTGTTCGATATTAAAAGAAGAAGATAGCAACTGAGAATCGGTTGGTACGTTTCTAATTCAACTCAAATCATTTCTTAATAAGATTCGTCCTGCTCCGGTTATGAATCTGACATTAGATAAAGGTAACCGACCACTTTGGTGTGACATTCAGATAAAGATATTATTGAGAAATCAAAAAGGAAGGGAATGTTTATTTATTCAGTTGAATTCATTGCAAATCGTAAAGCTTTCGAAAGCTCATAAAGCTTTCAAACAAAACTCTATGGTTAAAATAGATCTATAACGGATGATCTAATTTATTCATAACGGTCGGACCAAAAGCAACATCATTCGATTGGTCGTTCGATTAACGAAAGCTCTCATTTAGCAATGGAAGTAATTTTAACTATAGACAAGTTAGCCAGGTAAGTATTACTAGGCACCAATATTGCTGGTATCAACTTTCGGGAGAAAAGCTAGGCAAGAACGTTTATGAAAGCTTTAATATTTTTCATTGTTAAACCGAGGACGAACGGCTATAAATTCAACCTACGCGGAACATATGAGAGTAGATAGCTCCATAATCATATATATAGTACTGATATCCACATCACTTATCGCAATTAGATGACGAAAACATTTGATTCGACTACCTTCCACTCCAATTTACTACAATAAAAACTGTAATGAGTTTAATAAAACCCCTAAATGTTGATAGTCTTTAATAAAGTATACAGCCTGTTTTAGTTGCTCAATTCAACCAATTATTTCTTTGTAAGATTCGTTCATCTCCAATTATGAATCTGACTGCTAAAGCTACTCGGCCACTTTATCATTGCCGGTCAGTACATTTTTGTAATTAAATTGGCAGAAGAATAGAATTTAACATTGACTGATGGCCTAAAAGAGTATTAGCATTATGTAGCTGCTACCAATTCAAATACTATCCATTTCACGCCTGTACCAAAAAGTAAATCCTGGACTTCGGTGGCTGCTTAGTATAGATCTATTGCATATCAAAACTAAGCTGATGACAAAACAAAGTGTAATCGTAGAAATAGCAACAAAATTAATTTTGGTTCGACATTCAGTGAAAGATAACGCTGAGTAATGAAAAAGGGATGTTTAAGTGCACATACATGTGATAAAATATACAGTAAAATTCGTTACAAATCCAAGCTGCCTCATAAGGCTTTCGAACAAACTACTATGGTTAAAATAGACAGTAAAAATGATTAACCGACCAAAATCCCTCATTAAGCAATTGAAATCTTCTTATTATATAGGTACCAATACTACAGGTATCAACTTTCGGGAGACGGAGTAGGCAAGAAAGTTTTAGGAAAGCTATAACATGCAATCGTTAAACCGAGAACGTACGGCTATAAGTTTGATTTACTTTGTGAGTGAATACCACATTTTGGTTTCTATTCCATCCTACACGTTTTGAATCTAGCACCACTCCAACATGCATAGCTTTAATCACTACGCCATAACCCTTATAAATTTAAATATAGTTCGAAATAAACAAGTGTTACAACGATGATGATGAGAATCAATCTGCAAGAAGTTAAATACAACCCCTAAATGTTGATATTATCGAATAAAAAATACAAACTGCTTTGTGTATATGTATAAAAGCTTGTGGCCAGTATTTTTATATTGATCGTAAAACATTGTAAGTTCAATCGAAGTCCCATAATTTGAGTATTTAAAAGCTGTCTTATTTATTTCACTGAATCAAAGCCTTATCGAACCACAATTCAAGAATAGTAAATTTTTCCTCTGATTCTTGAATATGGTAAAACTGCTGTTGTCAAAAACAATTAACAAGCACCGGATGCCATAGACAGCTGACCACCTCAATGCGCATCAATACTTATATATTGAATGATTTGAAAAGTTTCATTTAAGACGCCGTTAGGACTATTTAGACCTTTAGTCCACAGAAAAGCATTAATTATGTCAAAGACAGCAGTGTACCACAATTTTCGGCGTCATAACTGAGTTTCCTATTGACAGCATATATGTATATGCTTGTGGTACAAAACAAGACATTCTCATTTTAATTTTAAAATTAAATAGCACAACACTCACTTTTATAAAATATTTAGTTCACTTGTTTCGAACGGTCTTTTATACTTTCATTCACGCAGCACTGCTAACGTAATACAATTTCGATCTAATTATTTATTAAAAAATCCGTTTATTTGTTTTCTTATTTATATTTCATTACCGTATAGTAAAATAATGCTTTTTTAAAAAATCTTAAAAAATCCGCACGTTCAAGTTCGATTTCAAACCACAACTAAATCTTTATTTACTTTCTTCACAGAGTCAATGTTTTTTTTAAACGATCGAACATAAAACAACTTTGAGATGGTGATGGTGAATATCTTGCTAGCTTTTGTTTTGGTTTTTATCTGCCTCAAGAAAATCGTATAAACACATACTTACAAGTGTATACATACTTACTCGTGTCGATGTCGTTGTTGTTGTTGTTATCGTTGTCGAATTAACAATATACCGAATAACCTAAATTTTCTTAAATGTTTTGTTTTGTTTTCTTTTCTTTTGGATTTCTTCTTAAATAATTTCATGATCGCGATCGGTCAAATGAGGAATTTATTAGTTTTTATTATCTTTATGCAATTATAATTGGTACTAAATGATGTACATCGTGCAAACTATGCGAATCATTAATCTGTAGTTTTCTACCTTATAAAATCTTGCCCAAATCTTAATGATCGATGCCGGACATAATAAACCGAGTTAACGGACCTAAAAAAAATATTTTCACTTTTTTAACGATAAAATAATTAGCTCGCTAAGTCTACGTAATTAACATAGAGATCATAAAATGTTTTAATTAATTTTAATTCAATTATTAAATGTGATATCAGATCAAGCTTTGGGTGTATTCATTTAGCTAACATTTAGGCGAATGATATACTAAAAATGTTTCGAAAAAATGATTTTTATTTCGTTTACTTTATATCAATATCGTACTCTGGGCTATCTGCACCGCCGATGTCTTCGTATTTTTGTCGATAACCATCGAGATATAGTTTCTCGTTCAAAAAATACCACATCTCTGAATCGTTGCATTTGAAATTATATTTCCAATCGCAGATTCGATACTGTTGATTAAATGACGATCCGTTCGAACACATGTGCGGTACACGTTCATGTTGTTTGTTGCACATGTGAAACACAGTGCAATTATATTCGACATCTGCATAAAATCCAATCGGGCGATTCGTACAGTTGAATGTAAATGTCAGCGTACTCAAATATTTTGCATCCTCGTCCATATAGTCGTCTAGTTGTAAGTCCGATAGTGAAAATTTCTTTCCCATTCGAAATAATTTTCTATTGTTGTGTACATCGTTAGAAGATAGTTGATTGTCTTGCATATGCATTGTTTCGATAGATGAGGCGAGTGCTGAAATTATAAATTTTGCAAAAAGGTGGTCATTGTTCCATTCCAATTTGAAATTATTCAGTGAAATATGTATTAACTTAATTAAGATTTCTTATATACCAGACGCGCTATTTAAGAACAATTGGTGTAACGGACCACCCGATTAATTCAAAGCTAAAAATTGTATATATAGTGTACATCCATGTTACCCAAGTTCTAGTGAAGTATAAATATTAAATAAAAATATATATTTTTTATTTATATGAAGCAAACCATCCATGTAGTGAATAATATGCGTGTGAAGAATAATAATAACGTCTGACTAATAATAATACAAAAAGAAAATTTATTGCGCGATAGGGTCATCATAATTTCAAGAATGGAGAGAGAGTTCGAACAAAGTGGCAAAAAGGTGGTCATTGTTCCATTCCAATTTCAAATTATTTATATAAATTTTATATGATAACTTAATTATAAATCTTAAACCAGTCGATATTTAAGAACAATTGGTGTAACGGACCACCCGATTATAAAATAGTTTGAAGCCGTATATATACCAACCAAATATGCACTTCCAATACTAGCGAATTATAAAAACTTTTTTTTTCTTTTAAATAAATTATTAGTATTAATTAAGCTATATTTAGCCACAAATACAGTATAGTGCTCGAAAAGCCACCCTGTACATGTATAACGAATGGCGACAACACTGCCTTAACGAACAACACAGTCGCAGACGATCGGTTATACAATTTCCGAAAGTATAATTTCGAATAGTACTCAAGAAATTAGAGCTATCAAGGGTAATGATGTTGGATAAAAGACTGTAAATAATATATTTATCGAGTACGTAATACTTTCTATAAATATACACACTTTAAGTATATGGTGCATGATTGTTTATATATTTGTGTCTATATAAGTGAAATGAATCAATTAAAATTCGACTAAAATGTACATACATAAACATCTTATTATGCATGTGTGTGATGCGATGACGAAATTTTATCGTATATACGTATTGAGGAAAATTACTCATCACATTGTTATTATTGTGTAAAAGAAAATTGAAACAAACGAATCTATATAGATAAAATTAGACTTACAAATTGGCAGAACGATATATTGTGACGAGGTTGAGAGGATTGTACGATGTAGAAAAATATATATTGATTTTGTGTACATATATAATTGACCTTGGTGAAAAGGTATTTCATCATATATTAGATAATCGGAAAATTCAAATAAGTTTGTAAATTGCATTAAAAGTAGCCTCTAACTTGGCATTCCAAAAAGTGAAACAAAAAACACAAATACACATACATATATATATATATATATATATATATATATATATATATATATATATATATATATATATATATATATATATATATATATATATATATATATATATATATATATATATATATATATATATATATATATATATATATATATATATATATATATATATATATATATACATAATATATATATATATATATATATATATATATATATATATATATATATACAGGATGAGTTTTCTAATAAATGCAGGGCTTTTATCTCGAGAACGGTGCTAGATAGGAGAAAATTACAATTTATTAAGAATCGAGGAGGACGTCTAGTGGTGATTTTCAATGACCTTGAAACTCATTAGTTTCGGAGATATAGGCTAAAGTTAGGTTTTTTTAAATTAGAACCTATACTTTTGAGTGTTTGTTTTTATTAAGCAATTAAAAGTAAACACTTTTTGTTCACACACCATTTTTGTAAAGTGTATGATTTCAGAGATATGAACAAAAATTGATATTCACTAAAACAATCGAATTTTCCCTAAGTTGATATACAAATTAAAATAGAAAATATCAAATGTTCTTTGACTTATTATGCAATTTTTTTGTTTTATTACTTTGTGATAAAATTACAATTATTTTAGAAAAAGTTTTTTATCATGTTGTACACTAACCAGGAAGCATTCGACATGATGATGATCTACGGTGAGTGTCGACTAAATGAAAGCATGGCGATAGATTATACGCTGAACAACATCCAGATCGTCGGCACTTTAGAAGAGGTGTATTTAAACGTTTAGCAGATAAGCTGCGCACTGCCGGAAGCATAAGAAACCAAAGGAAAGATTTAACATGCATGGACTTTTATTTATAGGGAAAAGTGAAAGACTTAGACTATTTCAATCGGCCTACCACTGCTAAAAATATGAAACAAAGAATTAAAGATATTTTTAGAAATCATATTTCAGAAGCTGAATTAGAAGCAGTTCATCTAAATTTTATAAGACGAGTAGAAAAATGTTTGGAATCAAATGGCGGACATTTTGAACATTTATTAAATTAATAAACAACATGATAAAAAACTTTTTCTAAGATAATTGTAATTTTATCACAAAGTAATAAAACAAAAAAATTGCATAATAAGTCAAAGAACTTTTGATATTTTCTATTTTAATTTGTAGAACTTAGGAAAAATTCGATTGCTTTAGTGAATATCAATTTTTGTTCATATCTCTGAAATCATACACTTTACAAAAATGGTGTGTGAACAAAAAGTGTTTACTTTTAATTGCTTAATAAAAACAAACACTCAAAAGTATAGGTTCTAATTTAAAAAAACCTAACTTTAGCCTATATCTCCGAAACTAATGAGTTTCAAGGTCATTGAAAATCACCACTAGACGTCCTCCTCGACTCTTAATAAATTTGATTAAGTAAGTTTCTCCTATCTAGCAACGTTCTCGAGATAAAACCCCTGCATTTAATAGGAAACCTGTATATATATATATATATATATATATATATATATATATATATATATATATATATGTTTATATATATATATATATATATATAACATCTAATATATATATATATATATATATATATATATATATAAACATATATATATATATATATATATATATATACATATATATATATATATATATATATATATATATATATAGAGAGAGAGAGAGAGATTTTTAGAGTGAGAGAGGCATATATAATATTAGTGACACCGCTATAATAAAAAAAGGTACTGGACAATTTTTAAATGTAAATATTCACGATAGTACAGGTCGCAGACCATCTTAAAAATTTATTTATAAAGTTATAAACCAGCAAGGACACCAATACTCAGAAAAAAATATTTGAAACACGGTAATTTTTGCTAATTCTCAACTTAAATTGAACTGTTGATAAGTGGAAAACTCTAAAACTATATAATTAAAAAAGAAGACGAATATGCATGTTGTATTTCAAAAAGGCCTGGGTTGTCATTTTGTGCTGCTTTATCACATTTAGTGATGAAAAGTCTCATATAATGAAATTTCGTAGCTTACTGCAAGTTAATAATGCATGAATAACTTCACGTCGTATATTGAAACGGGTAAAAAAGACAACAATATCTGCCATCTCGTTTATACCAGTCAACTTTATACTGTTTGTCATATTATGTCAATTAAAATTGTTTCCAATATCATTAATAGTGGTTGTATAAGAATATTTACCATATTATTAAAATTTAATCACTAAAAAATAATATAATTACTTTTGGGGTTATGTAGAAACCTCAATTTATCACTAAAATATTTATTTCTCCTTTAAATTCATTATTTCCCCCTTTAAATTAACTCTGATAAAGCACCACAAAATTACCACCCTGGAGTCGATTTATTTTCTTGACAAATTATAACACCCTACCTGATAAAGCATTCCATGATGTTTAAACTATTTTGCAATTCAAAAGCGATTTTGAATTGATCAAGTGCATAAAATTACAAGCATAATTGTAACCAAGCTAATAATCCAAAAAATTTTTTTAAGTATTTTCTTGAATTTATTCTCTGTCTGTCTGTTTCTATCTTTGCAATCTATGTATTTTATATACCCAAATCGAGGATATACGACTAAATGTCCGATTTACATAGAATCATCTGCACATTTGCATAGATCCATGCCAGCCTTTAATACTGACATAGAAGAAGAGTTTCTGCACTCCAACACAGGATCATAGATGTGTTCATTCACATCAATGACCGTTATCAGCTGGTGAAAAATCCTCTTTATCATCCGGTCCCTATCGGGATGCAAACCCCGTACCTCCCGTTCCAATTGCCACAGCTTAGACCACTGCGCGATTTGGTCGGTAATTTCTCAAGCATTCGGTAAAGTTTGACATTTAAAGATGAAGCATTTCCTAATCCCTTACAAAAAGATATTATTGTGTTTAAATATATGGTATGACTAAAACTACGTATTAACGAATAAATATGAAATTTACCACGAAATAATAAGAATTTTTTTTGGCCTTTCACGAAAACTATTGCATTAGCCAAAACTTATGGTTCTATTGAAGTTGTGTGTCTTGAGTGTTACGAAAATTGTTCTTTTAAACTATGATAATTAACAACTCAATCTGTTTATTAAAAAATACAAAATATCTTTTATTCGTTAATCCGAAGTTTTACAAATAAATTTAATGCAATTATTTGGTTTTGTATAAGTTTAGGAAAAATTAGGAGAAACTTCATCTCAAATAATGCATGAAATCTATAACTGTTCAATATTCCTTGAATTATGTATTTAAATTAGTTCACTGTGAAATGATATGTATTCTTTTAAAATGTCTATTTAAGGTCACATCGGTCTAAACTCGTGTTCAATGGCGGTCAACAACAGTCAAAGGCACCCTGTTTAATTTTAAACAGTGCCACAGGGCAGTGTCATAGTTTAAGAAAATGATTAACTGCCAAATGCTTTTCCAGATGAATCCATAATGCTATAAATTAAGAAATTAAGACTATGCAAATAACTCCAAAGTTTTATGGAAGAAGCTATTTATAAGTTATTTTAGAAGTTAAATAAATATAAACATTTCCCTTTTTTTTACTATACTTTAAAGAAATTCCACCTTAGTAATATGACACAGCTTAATTGAATGTCAGCGGTTATAGCTTAACGATTAAGAGAGTTTCTCATCATGCCGTGGCCTCAAGTTCGAGTTTCGTCGTTGACCAAAAATTAACTTGACATAAACGATTGCGTTGCAAAAAGCATTCATTTGGCTGGCCATACACAATGTGCACCAATACTTACGTAAAAATGGCTCGTACGTATAAATGACTCTATAAATCGCTAATCTACGATTTTAAGCTTCAGATACAATCAATATGTTATAAATGAGAATTATTATAACTATGAAGCTACATACCCAATTATAATTTTTAAATTTAACATTCGACATCTGACCTATTAGTGCATTTACCTATTAATGAATTTTCCTGCACGACTCATTTTAGATTTCATAACACTCTGCACCTGCGGTAAGAATATATTCAAGATAAGCACGAACACCTACATATATCGTTAATTTGGTTTTGGGACAATTTAACAGCTTAAATCTGGAACTATCTGTTCCGAAATCATAGGTATTGAAATTCCAGTCAGGAACTATGCTCAGATTTAGCTTTATGGTATAAATACACAACAGTACATATATTGACTAAATAACACACAGTTATTTCGCGTCTGAAGAAGTTTAATCACAGTTGGGCGTGTAAATAACACGATGTAATTTACACAGTTTTTTACATGTAAAAAATATACAATTTACATAAGATAATGAAGAAAAATCGTTCGCCAGGGGTTGATTGCATTAATTCAGAGCTCTTGATATTCGGAGGGCTAACTTTGTGGAACTGTCTTTTCGACCTTATTCGATTGGTATGGCGAAATGAAGTTATGCCTGACGAATGGAAAGTGGCCGCGTTATGCCCAATATTCAAAAAGGGTGATCGCGCATGAAGTTCGAGAACTATCGCGGTATAGCTCTCCTTTGCACAGCATATAAGTTACTGTCTTACATAATTTTGGGAAGAATTACTCCTTTAGCGGAGGAAATTGTCGGTGACTACCAAGGAGGATTTCGTCCAAATCGGTCAGTCACTGATCAAGTTTTTTCGCTACGGATGATTCTTTCCAAGTACTACGAAACATCTCGCGATGTACACCAGGTATTCCTAGATTTCAAGCAAGCCTATGACTCGATCAATCGAGAGAGGCTATGGTATGCGCTTGAATATTTAGGAATACCACAAAAATATGTACATCTGTGTATAATGACAGTAACGCAGTCACAATGCTGTGTCAAAGTTGAGAACAGGCTATCGAGAAATTGTGGTGTTTGACAAGGAGATGCGCTGTCCCCGATACTTTTTAATCTCATGTTGGAATACATCCTTCGTAAAAGTGAAACACCTCAGGACAATATCTTATTCCGACAATCCAATCAACTTCTTGCGTATGCAGATGATATCTGTGTGATTGGATTAAATGGCAACGGAGTGAAAGAGATACTTGATCCACTGGAACAGTGTTCAGCTTCCGTTGGTCTCAAAATCAACGAGTCAAAAACCAAATATCTGATCTCTGGTTTTCGAGACCAAGACGCAAGTGATTTCAGTAGTGGAAACCACACGTTTGAAGGAGTGATGAGATTCAAGTATCTTGGATCTCTCATTACTCACGATAATAGTGTGGGAGAGGAAATCAAGGTTCGCCTTGCCCCTGGCAATCGGGCTTTGTATCCTCTACGTCCACTGCTGAAATCAAAATATCTTGCAAATACGGATAAGCTGAAACTGTACAGAGTGTTGATCAGATCCGTTGTCATGTATGGATGTGAGAGTTGGACTGTGACGGATGAGTACGAAAGATGGCTTCTAACATTCGAGAGAAGAATCATGCGTGTGATATATGGCCCAAAACGCGACGTTGATGGCACATACCGAGTTCTATTCAATCACGAGATCAGAAATTTAATGCAAATTCCTGATATCGTGCATGAAATCAAAGGACAGCGAATACGCTGGCTCGGTCACGTTCTGCGTGCTGATCCGAAACGAATGATACAGCGATCTTTGAAGGGAGAACCGCCTTTCGGTAGGCGAAGAGGTCGCTGTAGGCGACGATGGCTCCACGGCGTAGAGAGCGATCTGGCATCTTCTGGTTGCTTGCAACAGTATGAAGAGCTGGCTCGTGATCGAAACTGTTGGAGTCAGTTTGTACACGGTACAAACCGAAAAAAAATGTTTTACATGCAAAAAATTACTTCATATACACCATGTTTTTTTGTAACTAGCGCGCCATCTCTTATCAAATCTACTTGTAACTAAAGCACCATCTATTAAAAATTTCCTTACTATTTTACAAATAGTGAAAGTTTCTTTCAACCTTAACTTTCTAACTTGCTGCATTTTTGAGTCCAAGTTTCATTGAAAAAAAAGCTCGAAACTGTAACGATGGCTGTTTTTGAAATGTTAAGAAATCACTAGAATCTAATGATATGCTCGGATGAAATGTAATGAAGTAAATATGCAGTTACTAGAATGTTGTTATGTAAAGTTCGGAAGATGTAATACTGGAAATCGATCTGGAATGGTAACGTCGTTTATTGCTCGATAATCCTCTCAAAGCTCCTATTCTCCGTTCTTTCTCTGTAATAAATTCAATGCAATAAAGACTACTAATAACCTTAGACAACTTTTTCCGTTGGGTGGCTGCTACCGAAACTACACTTATACCGACGACGGTCCATTGTGATACCACTATATGTACGACTATAGGTCCGATTCAGTTTAATACATGCTTCCCTTACACCTGTGCTGTACCAACCAATTCGGTTACGTCTTGTGATCTAATAACAATACTATTACAAATCAATAAAACAAATAAACAATTTATGCGTAACTCGATTCACCAAAAGCTTTTTAAATACGTTTAATTATAAAACATACAAAACTACTGTCAGTCACTTTCGCTGCATATATAAAACTGGGAAATAACCAATTAGTTGTTTATATATAATAAGCAAATGCCAGTAAAGCAGACCAGATGGATGGTATTAAATTTAAAATCTTTTCATGCTCAATTATTTCAAAGATCATAATGGTTATTATTAATGATTTTCGAAATTACGTAAACGCCAATTAAATGTTAGTTTTTGTTATAAAGAAAACTCGAATGGTAATTTATGACTTTACGCTTAATTAACTTAAATATATAAACAAGAAATTACAATTCGCAAACGATTATTAAGTAAATGCACATCAAATCGTTTGTGAAATGTTTATTGAATTTAAAATGTTAACCACTGTCGGCGCTAGCAACAAACAAAAAGGAACCAAAAAGGCAGTCGATTTGTACACCTCAGCGCAATGTTATTTATTTTTTTGTTTTGTAAAGCATACACATTTTTCTTAATAACATTTAAATTATATAGAAGATTATTAATTATATTTTTAATATATATTTAAATCATATTCATTTAATTATGATTAAATTATATTATTTAATTATATTTTTTTAATATTTTCGATTAATTTATTTTCTACAACAATTAATCAGAAACATTAATTTTATTATATATTATTTATATTATTATATAGATATTTTTAATAGGACGCGCTAAGATTTTATACTAACCACAAACTTACCCTCCCGAGAGAGAATGAGTGTTGTGAGGTTATAGCTTGTATTACGACGGCAACTGAGGTAACGGACCACCCGATTTACCGTAAGAAAGTTCTGCTATTTATATGAACCAATGTGTGTTCATACAGTACTAGCGAAGTATAATTGTAGAAAAAAATTATTTTCAAGTTTTGTTTATAAAATCGATAATTATCCAGATAGAAGAGTAGGTCGAGACGAAGAATACAGTACCCAAATTAGAACAATATCTTTCACTTTCTATCGAATTTCTATGGTATGGTACTATAAATGTGTTACTATATAAGTATTTTGATATATAAAAAGAAAACACACACACGCGAAACAATTGTTCACTTCAGCGCAGAACGCTTGCTTCGATTCTTTCAACAAAAAATACACACAAAAAATTTTAGTCGACACAAAATAGTTCAACTGGAAGCACGTTTTGTGCTCGATTGTGTACTGTACCTGTTACCATAAAACATGTTGCGACTAACAAATTCCACCTTGGTTGCATTTTATATGTCTAAACGTGATTAAACTATTAAATTAATTTAAATAAAAACTATCGATTATTATGCGGCGCCTTGATTTATCAACACACGCGTAGAACACCGGAAATGCGTTTTATTGTTGTTGTTTTTTATATTGTAAACACTCTCACTTTATATAATATGAAATATGAAGATAATCCAACCTACATATATCATTAATTAACTTTACACTTTGACTCACTCGATGATGGTTGGCAACGGTTTGAATTCGAATTATAAAATGAAATCGGATGGCATATACTGAATGACTGCGAAGCATAGACTTACCCTACCATAAGCATTAGTTATTATGTTATTCGATTCCACCAATCATCTTAATTTTTTTTTTCTATATATGTTTTCGTTTTGTTGATCTTTAATAACAAAGATATATGTAAGTATTTTCGTTTCAGATGTGGGCACACTTTAATGTTTATTCTTTTTAAATGAGATCGGGGTCGAATTTTAAGATCATATAGCAAATACATATGAGTTATGTCTAAAGGGGAAGGGGTTAAAAATCTGGAGCATGTCAGCTCACAGTACAAAATGTCCAAAATGTACAAACTATAAAGTAGAATCAATTAAGTTTCTTTATTTCATGTATAAAAGGTATTTTCCTTGAATATATCCAGAACCCATAAGCGAAATCAAACACACCAAATTTGTGATATCGACCATGTGAGATTGGTCTTATTAGGATAATCACTCTACGCCATTGGTGTTGAAATAAAACGCGCCGCTGCTGTGTAAATACCATTATCTCTGATTTGATTGTCCGAAAAACTCTTCTACAATAAAGCCATTGTATTGTAAAGCGGAAAAGGCAGAAGGATTGGGTTAATATAGATTCCCATTGACTGTAGCGTTCCAGCCAGTATCATTTTTCAACACTTAGTTCCAAAAATTACCACTACAATAACTTATATATGACTTCATTTCGATTGCAAACCACACTATAAAATATTAATATTGATGCACACGATAAACTAAGTAGTGATGGGTTATTATTTTATATGTCACTTGTCTGATCCGTTGATTCGTTAAGTTAATCCTGTTAATTTTTTTTTAAATATAAGAAGCTGAAAATGCTCAGTTTGTTTTTTAAATCAAAGTGACTACAACATTAATAATCTTTTGAAATATTTGAAATCGTGAGTAAAATCAGAGGTCACCGAAGATATTTATGTGATATTGAGGTTTCACACACTATCTCTTTGCTCGATGAAGGGCATACACAGGGCCACATTGGGCATGCCTTACCAGTTTCACAATCTGTGATCTGTAGGTTATAGACGCGATATGTAGACTAGTTGTTATATTGAACGTGCTGGGCAAAGTCGTCAAAGAGTCATGAGTACAAATATTGACAGATTTTTAAAACTTCAAGCTCTTCGAAATCTGATCTTTCACGTACTACAGAAATACTCGTTTCGGATCCACTGTTCACCAGGGAATTTTTTACTTGGGAACTGGGGCAGTAGCTCAGTTCCAAAGTAAAGTCTTCCATTATTGCGCTTCGTTACATAAACGAGATATTGAGACCTCATATTATGCACTTAGCACGTACAGCTAAATATAGAGATGGGCATTTTATATTAATGCAAAATGGAGCTCTCGCACATTACGCTGGGATTGTCAGTATCTACATTGGTACTCCATTTGGTGGAAAATCATCTGTAAACAAGTAAAAACTACTATTCATACATTTCTGAAAACGTTAGCACTAGGATTGGGATAGACCCAAAGTGGAAGCTAAATTTGGTTTGGGCGATTATGTGTTCGTAGACAATGCATTCGTGTTTTCCTTAGTGCTAACTAACCGATGTCGCTGTACCAATAATATTATCGAAGACATTTTACCAGTATGGGGACATTACCTATAGAATTTAGAACATTCGTACCAAACATAATGACTATCACTTGGTGAATTTTATAAAGCCTTTACTTTGAGTTGATTTTTAAAAAATAATTGTACAATGAACTTCTGAATAAGGTAGAGTTCAGAGTCAATTGATAAATCAAGTAAAAGGCATATTTGTAGAGAGGACAAATTAGTTTGCAGACTTGTAATGGTGGACCATTTATGTGACCCATAGTTGTAAGCAAGATCTCGATTTAACAGTTACAAAACATTGTAAGACTATAAACTAGTTTGAAAAAATCTCATCTAAAACGGTCCATCGATGACTACCATAGCTTCGTCATTTGATATAAAACGCTTTTCACCCGGAAAAATGTTTCCAGTTTTGACAACAGATGTCAGTAAGAGACTTATCTGTTATTAAAGATTGTTAAATTTTGCCATCGCCAAAACATTTGTGTATTCTCCTGATGAAAAATGATTAATTTATTTTTTAAAACAGGTGTCTTCTCAAAAATTAGAATAATATTCACAATTAATGGTTTTACCTTTCTGCAACTTATAAATAAATGTTAAATCTGTTCTGTTGATAGAATAGTCTTTGACTTTTTTGATTCTATCAGGTTCAATTAACTTAGGCTGTTTTCGAAATTTATACGTATTTGTGGAGCCAAACTTATACAAATAATTATTCTGGCAAGGTGACTTATTTTCTATCTCTTTCATGCAAAAAATACTAAATTAACTGTCAAAATTATATGAATATAATATTATTGATCTTGTCAAAGATAAGCCTGAAACCAATCAAACTTAATTATTAAAATTTTTTGACAATTATATCTGTCAAAATAAAACTTCTGTCAAAACAAGAAAGTGAAATCAATTAGAATGATTTTGCTCAATTATTTAAGATGGCTAAAATAATTTATTATTATTATTTACTAATTATTTAAGATGACCGATTCTTTCAACGACCCTGTAACACAATACCATAGACATCTTTCAAGACTATAATATTGTGTTAGAGAATCTTAGACAACTATCCAAGTATATCATACTATAACTAAATATATTATACAGTTATGTAGTTTTTCAACAGTTTCTTAATTTTCTACTTACCTCATTTTTAACTTTTTGTGTTTTGTTGTCCCAACTCTATTAATATGAATTGATTAAGTCAACTATAAAGACTTAATAAAATTTTACGCTTCATTACAATTAACGTGTTAATTGGAGTTCACTATCCTACCCATAACTGATTCCCCCGTATGTATATTAATGATTAGATAATTTTAAAACATCAAACAAATTTAATTAATCATATAATTTTAATTAAACTAATTACCAAACCAAAATAACACACGAATATTACCTCTATGGTAAATATAAATACGTGTGTTACTAATACCAATACACATATTAACTAATCCAAACGATAAAACAAACGCGCGCGAAGCTAAAATCAAAGATTGTGCGATGTGATTTAATATTTTTGAATAATGCGCTTGCCGCACGCATAACCGTCAAATTTATTTATTATACGAATTTCGAAAACAAACTCACAAGCTTAACGTAATTAAATAAACACAAATCTATAAAATAATTATATTATTGTAAGTATTAAGATTAACCTAAATATTCACCAGTAAAGTGTAATTGGCAAGTTTAATAATCGTCTGATGTATACACAACGTGTTTTTTTTAGATCTGTCGCTGACCTAACGAATTTATTAATTTATGTAAATTTTATTATTTGTCTTACAAATCACATGTTGTATAGTCCATTGTATGCGTTCATACATATTATTTATTAACTGTCTTCTTAAATATATTTTGAAATTACATTTTTATTTTAAAAATAAAAGAAATTACTGTACCTGCTTACAATGAAATTTTATTTAGTTTTTTGCATAATAATATTGATAATGTCAATAACAATACTATTTCTTAACTTAGTTTTCTTAACAACAAGATATGGTTCGAGTTTATCCGCATATATAACATTCGTTGTAATTGTTAGTATTAAACTTTATGACATTATTAATTTCTGCACTCATATTTTAAACCATCAATTTATTAAATTTGTTTTTGATGATTTATGAGGTCTAATCCATCCACTCAAAGAAATGTATGGTATATAAACCTGTACAACGATCTAAGATAAACCAACCTCAAATATAACCATTGTTTGAAAACGTTAATTTTCATCCACATTTTACGTCCTTTAATTTGTGGCTAAATACAGTAGATTAAGATACATTAACTATTCAATTCCGTATCCGTATGGACATCTGCCCACATGTAGGGCTAGTGATTATATTAATCTATGGATATGTTTAATATGATTTAAAACATAGTATTATACGTATACATCATGGCAAACAACGGAGTTGATCGATGAGTGTCGAGATAACAGTGTAAATCGTATCGCCATTTAGGAGATTTCCAATGATATTTCACATTTAATGTTATATAAAACTATGTTTCACGATTTGATCATCATTAACATTAATTCGTTTAAATATTTTACTAAACTCGATTTGATTGTTTTCTATACTCAACATAATAAATTAGGATACGCCTAAATGATAGCTTTTAATTATTACGTACACATTTTACGATAAATGTTAAAGTAAAACTATTGATGTCTATATTAGGGCGTAATAATTTATTTGATCTCATGTAATTGTTCCTATTTAATGGTTTTTATTTTTCATAACTGCTAGTCATAAAATTGTGTTTTGGATGAACATTTCACATAGTATCATTCAGGGGTTGTATTACTATACTAATATGTTCAGATGAAATTGATATTGTTTTTGTATAATTGATTTATTTTTACTATCTTTAACATGCCAAAATAGAATTGATACAAATTGGGACATTTTTTTAAAGATATTGGTTCCAATTTAACTTACCATTACATGGAACCCCACAACGATTACCAAAACTTCCAGTTAATTATACCATTAGTAATAATATAATTTTATCATCTTTTGTGCCATCAAAACAACCATATTAAAAATAAGTATTGTTTGAATAAATTTTTTTACCAGAACTGTACCTTAAACTGGCCAGTTCGGTGCAGACTTAAATATGTGTTAAATCTTTGTTAAATTATCAGTGTTATTTTGTATACAAACTTATCAATTGTTGGGCCAATATCAAATTTTTTCAACCATTTTAAATATCAGGGTCAGTATGGTTGCCTTTACAAATGTAGTAATGAAGTGATATGTTAGATTAAATAAGACAGTTAACATAATAGAAAAACTATTTCGATACGATTTGATTAATTGATAAAATATGATCTGATTTTATAATTTCTATAACAAAATATCTTGTAGGTTTTATGAAATCAAGTGTTAGTTATTATATAGATATATTCAAGGCCAAAGCCAACATTAATGAAATAAAGTAATACGCGTGTATAGACGCGATTACAAAACTTACCTTGACACTATCATATGGTATTTAGATTACCGAAGGCTTCTTTCTTTTCTTCACCTAATCAATGGCTTGTGTACAGTTTAGAATCGCAAATTCGATTGAAACATAATAATCTGCAACGCCGACAGTTATTAAAAAAATATCGAGTTATTAAATTAAATTGACAGATTAGTTTCCAAATTATAAACGCATATATGTACATACATATTGGCTTATTATCGAATATCATATTACGCGCGACTATTTGATTATGATCAATTGATTTAACGACGCGATTAAATAAATCATTATATGGAATATATTTGTAATGTACATATGGGTGTGCCACTGTCGCCGTTTTAACATTTTTGTTTTTTTTAGTTACGTGATGACCATAGAATGTCCGTTAATTGAACATTCACCCAAATCATTTTGCTTTAGATTTCTCTGATAATTTATGTTACCGGCAAATTTATTTAACTGTGCGATGATCGCATAAATATATATTTATATATATTAAACCCCAATATTTGGGCGTATATATATCGCACAGTCTTAATAGTCTGCTTTCTATAAATTTATAATTAAATTCACAATACCGCAATATGTAGATGAGTATATAGATATAAGTGTAAAAAATAAAACCAAATATCGACATGATTAATTAATTAATTTGATTTTCACTCGGCCACATGATGATGATGGTATCGATCGATAGTGCAAAATTCCATGAAATGAATTCATAAAATATTATATATAACTACTTATGTATATTAGTTAATAAATAAATGAGAATAAAAAATTCTGTTTTTATTAAAATTAGTTACCATCATCACCATCATCCAACCAACGAACATGAGACCACTTAAAATTAACAAAACAGTTGTGTATAGTTTATTTGTCAAAATGACATCATCCAACATAAATAACTCGAACTAAAATTGTTAAGGTCTTTTCTTTTGTAAAGTTAAAAGATTTATAAACAAAAAATTGAATTTAATTAAGAATACTAAAAAAAAATTAATTTAATATTATAAATTTAAATAATCCTTGATGTTTGTTGAATATTAACAGGCTTTACCTAACCTCTTTCAGGCTATGTCTGAACGATCACAATACATATTATAAATTTGATATGAATTTGAATAATAAAAAATCACAGACAAAGCCTAGGAGAGGCTAAATTATTCCTGATCATTAACTATAGCAGCGACAATTTCCTTAGCACTTCACGGTCGATAATCCACAAAAGAAGATTAATAAAATTTATAACACACCAAATCGATAATCCTTGGTTATATATTTAAACATATAACGAGTAAGATCACTTTTTAAATGTCAACACAATATATATATATATTTTAAAGGTCTTCAAGATTTTCTTTATTATATTTTATTTAACAAAAACTTTCTTGCACAATCAACAATAAACATTAGATTAACACTGTGTATAATTTGTTAAAAATAAAAAAAAAACCAACAAAAATTAACAAACCACAACAACCAACAAAAAAAAACCAACGAAACAGAACAAAAAGTACGATCGCAATCTGGCGGCGATCAACTAATTAAATATTTAAGATCAAACAATATGTAAACAATATATTTAGTCCGGAATAGTAACCAACTGCATTCGCCAAAAACTTTAACTTAAGTGAATTTTTGCATTTTTTGTTTCGGGTCTTATTGAAAATTTGTGACCTTGACAAATTTTGGATACGAAAAAAAAATTCAAAAAAAAATATTATTGAGCGTGCGAGAGTCGCGATCGCGATGCAGAAATCAACCAAATAATAATAAAATAAAAATTAAAAAAATAAACGTTTGGATATATATATATATATATATATATATATATATATATATATATATATATATATATATATATATATATATATATATATATTTGGACTTTCGGTTATAAGATTAAATATGTGTTAGTATGAGTTTAGTATATAGAGGGCTAAAAAATGTGTGCTTATATGTCGCACAGTTATATTTTATTAAAAGAAATATATTCGTTCGATTAACGTGTATCTTATTTTATAGCAAAATTTGATGAAGCATTTCCGTTTCTGTGGTTAGCACTGATGTTATTCATAATATTGCAGGTTGGCTTCGATTATATCTATATATAGCCCGCCCAAGGTTTAAGTATATCCATATCGGACGTCGTAAAAATTGTTATTTAGTTAGAACTTTGGTATTAAAAAATGTACATTCCTAGAGCCAAAATATTAAGAGCTTTTTAAAGCTTCATGTATGATGCAATGTCATGACTATATCAACCCTAGGCTTTTCTGAGTGCCACTGTAGTGTTAGCAAATTAGTCAAGCTCAAACACAGCACTATTTCTATAATTTTGTTCAATTTGGATGTAGACCTGACCAATACGGTTGGAGCATAGGTGTTGACCTGTTACCTTATATATGTTTACCAAATCTGCCCATTTCCCAGCCACAATTTAAATCGTATCCGAAACCAATTATAAATCGAGCGGAATACAAGTATTTCACCCACTATATACGTTTTAAAATATTTTTATACATAAAACAAAATTTAAGACATGTTTTTTGTCTCTTTTGTTGTTATATTTAAAACTAAATACAAGACATAGAAACAAAAACGAACCGCGCAGTTACAAGGAAAAAGCTTAACATGCTACTATTTAAAATATTTTAAAATTTCCAAAATAAGATGGTCTCGATGTCAATCCACCAAAAGTTGTTTTTTCCTATTTGCACTAGAATTGAAATCTTTTGTGTGTTCTTCGTTCAAATAAGAATATATTTCCCGCGAATATCATGTTTGTGTGTATATATAGACATGTGTATGGGTGTACGGCGCTAATTCTCAGAATTATCATTCTTGTGCCTTTAGCTTCGCTTAAATACAAAAACACATAAAAATTAAATCGAATCGATCACAAATCTTTTACGCGCTTTATAACGTTTTGTGTATATATATTCGGGATTCAAGAGTGCATATAATAAACTGCGCGAAACGAAGAGCGGGAGACTAAACTACAATATATAATAACTCCTCTGTGGGTCATCAAGAATGCTAAAAAAAACATTCTTTTTTGCTTTAAATTTATTTAAGACCATCTTAAGATGCATATTATACATAAATATATATTTATCAAACCAAACCAAAAAAAACGGAAAGCATTGTCGCGGGGTGATAATTGATCATATAATCTGACGTATACTTAATGCACACAAAAAAAAACATGACAACCACATATGGACGCATGTTTTTATGCCGTTCGAAAAAATAAACATGTGCACTATATTGAATTCATACGCAAATAGATATGTTAGTGCCGCCTTCACTGCTGTATCGCCGTCTGCTTAATATTAGGGTAGATAAATTTTCACCTTCAATTTCTTGGAATTTGGTTGGTTTTTGCACGAATTTTAGAAATAACGATTTTTTTTCTTATATATAGTACATTGAACTGTCCCAAAAACAAAATACATAATCATATGCCAATTAAACGCACATATACTTACATATATGTACGTATGTGTATTTGTTTAAGTTAAAAAAAACATGAGGTCATAACTAAATAAATAAAGTTAAATAAAATATATGTATGTGAGGTTATGAAAAAAAGTGACGTCACTGTACATAACGTATATCATAGTACATACTCATAGACCGGATACTGGTTTACATATTTTTGTATAATATATAAGCTAACCAAAATTTAACATATATACAGTATGTTCGCAAGAAACAATCAATTGTGTAAATGATTCATATTTTAAACATTGTTTAAGGTTTGGTTAAAGTCTTGAAAGACTGGTAACTTTTTTCTATATAGTTTATAATATACAAAGGCTCGACATTAACAAATTTAGCTAATGTATATCAAAACACCTAAAAGTTGTGTCAACTGTGCTGTAAAAAGTAATCTATGGCTGAAAGGCCATAACCGTACAGGTGCAAATTGTTGGTGGTCAGCCCTACAAGAAGAAAGATAAGAATGTATGTTTAGCTTACCAACATAAGATTATTTGACGGCTAGGTTATGTGGTTGATTTGACAGTTGCATTATCATTAAAATGTGAATAGTTTTACCATTACGAGCAAAATGAAAATCCATAAAACGATTTTTAAGGGTTTATCCTAACTCCCCAAGTTAGGATAGTGTTTTACGATAGGGCTTTTTAAACTAGATCCTGAGAACTCGAAATCCTGGGAAACAAATAAATTTCCCGCTTGCGTTTTATAGCCGATTGATTACTATAAAAATACACACTAGTCGTTTATTGAAAAATTGAATGTTTATGGTATAGACTTTAATATCTGAGAAACAACTGTAATCTCGTCACAATGCTTTGTCAAAGTTGAAAACGTTATATCGACAACTTTGCAATTAATTCTGGTGTTCAACAAAGAGATCGGATAGAATCGATTTCTGAACATATCTGAACAATCATTAATTCAATGTACTTTAACATAAATGTATTATATGTTCAGTATACATAAATGTATTATATGTTCAGTATAATCAACATTCAGGGAATTTGTTATTATTTCACTTATGCCAGATGGCCTCATGCTGTTATGCTACTATTCGTTTGTTTTAAACAAGTTTTATGATATTTTTGAAATAGCTAAAACGTTAAAATTTCATGACATAAATCACATTCCAATGCAGAGCTTATGACATCAAAAGCTCATTCCTGTTAACAAATTATGATTAAATTTTGGCCACAATTCAGGTTCATTTCATTCTCGCCAAAGATTTTTGTTTTTGAAACTGTGCAGAAATCATTTGCATTTTCAATGAATTTGCAATAATATTTTGATATGAATATATTTTGATAATGACACAAATGTATAACTCTTTTGAGACATTAATAAATTAACTTGTGCTAATTTAGAAACTAAATGAATGCTAATTATTTATATTTTTTTAAAATTCCAATATGAATCATGTACGAGTATATTCGGTTGTTTGTGATTAGGGGCAACCCAATCTTTTCGAAATATTTATAGTTTATAGAATGTTCTTCTTTAAATATATGCATTTGAATCATGTGGCGACACAGCCGAATATCTCTTAAATAAATAGTGTAACCAATTGGCTGTGACCAATAAATATCGTTAAGTGAATATACGTAGTTCCAACTGATTTTACCCAGATCGCCAAACACACAGACACATAAAATATCACATTTTTGTATAATCTTCTTCTTAAGGTTGATGTTTTGGTTGCTCGTTTGCTTAAATCCAATTTTAGCAAATGACTTAACCAATCGAATCAAATAATTATTCAACGATCTTTTTTGTGTTCTTTATATTTTTTCCTTCCGATTCTTACATTACTTATTTTTTGCTTCGGTGTATCGTTTATATTTGTGCGCAGAGATTTTTATGTTGATGCACTTTTTTAACATTTCTTTAAGACATCGGTCAAGGTTATTAATATTTTTGTCTAAAAAAGATGTATTATTATTAAAGCATATATGTATATACGAATATATATATATATATATATATATATATATATATATATATATATATATATATATATATATATATATATATATATATATATAGTTATATATATATATATATATATATATATATATATATATATATATATATATATATATATATATATAAACTAATAATAATAATAAATAAATAAATAAAATAAAAAAATTCCAACCGAAATAAATTAAAAAAAACTTGCATCAGACTTTTGTACAACACGAAGACAAGAAGAATTGATTAATAAGCGATTCACTTGCTTAATTTTAGCACATTTTGTTTAGTTGGTCGATTCAATCTCAAAATGTAACAAAGATCAATTTTACAGCTTTAACGTTTTTAGAGTTGGTTTATGTGTTGTTAAGACGTAGCGATTAAAATATATCATATTTTTGCAGTCGTCGTCTTAGGGAACAAACCATGTAATTATCTTGAAAATATTCTATATATTGCACTCTGCATATATATATATATATATATATATATATATATATATATATATATATATATATATATATATATATATATATATATAAATATATCTCTATATATATCTACATATATCTATATATATCTTTATATATCTATATATATATCTATATATATCTATATATATATCTATATATATCTATATATATATATATATATATATATATATATATATAAATATATATATATATATATATATATATATATATATATATATATATATATATATATATATATATATATATATATATATATATATATATATATATATTTATATATATATATATATATATATATATATATATATATATATATATATATATATATATGTGTGTGTATATGTATATACTGTAAAGCATATCTAATATATGCGCGATTATCGCACTATTTTATATTATATACGACTGCTAAAAGGTACTAAATTTTATTTTTGAATACAAATCTGTGAAATAAAATTAATATTGTCTGGCAGAAATAACTTTAATAATTTTTTTACTTTTGTTAGGTTCATTTGTAATAATTTATTATATTTTTCTGTATTACAAATGTCCGGATTAATTTAAATTAAGCAAAATATAAACCTTAAAAATGCAATACGTTATACATAGTGTGTATACGTACGTTTTGAACAATATTGGAGATGTGATTGATAGATGGAGCTTTATCATCAGAAAACTTTTCAATTAATCGTTCTCGGCATTCTTGTTACTTTACGGTTCAATTTCGTTCCACTCTATAGACAGTAAGTTTTACACCCCACAATTTTATCTACAGCTTGTCTCAGTTTTTAAAATGTCGCAGCTTAATTTTAACATTCGGTATTTTATTTTGTTCAATACATATATTGTTGTTTAAAACTTTTGATGAAAACAAATCAGCAAAAACAAGTTATAATACTGAACTTTTGTATTTGTTGTATTTCCTTGAAAAAATGTTTGGTTCCAATTATTTTGAATTGGTCGTTAATCTAGTCGGTATTCGTTTTAACGTTAAGGGCTTTAAATTAACTTCCTGTGGTGGGTATCATAACTAAAATATTCTTATTATTATGAATATTAGAATGCGAATGAAGTTATAAATTTTTGAAACATAATACGATCTTATCAACTGCTAGTAATTATAGGTACCCGCGCTTAAATTAAGTACGAGATTCAGAGAGAAACAAACCCATATTCAATCATTTGTAGTATATTTGTTTCGTATAAAATTAATTGTAACGGTAGGTCAAGGTTTGTGAAATGTGCTAATGGAACTCAAATATTATTAGCATTTTAAATTATTGCATGCATATTGCATTTTAAAGGTTAGATGTGATGAAAATCAAAATTCGGAAAAGAAAGTTATTCAAAAGAGATTATACCGACAAATATACAACGATTCATTCGATAATAGAATCAATATGATTTAAAATAGATATGTATTCTATAGTCTTATCAAAAGTCAATGGTTTTTAGGATTTGCAAGTGAAATATGATCTGACATTTGACATTGAGATCTGACAATTATCTCAAATTAGGTTCCATACATTATTGCATGGTAACACCGTACACAGAGTATAAAGTGATACTAGAATTAGGAAACTACTATGTCACTCAAGTTCCAAAATACGAATGTAAATATATGATATAGCAAATAGCTGGCGAAATTTCAATATTTACACAAATTAAAAGAAAACTTTAACGCGAAAGCATCTCTGAAAACGATTTAAATTATTTCCGTTCCGCCAAACAATGAGAAGAAACGAAACGAAAACCAAACAAAAACCAATTTTATGGAAATGATCATATAAATTGATAATGATCATCATTATTCGAAAATCTTATTAATTTACGTGTTTTCGTGGACACAAAAGTTTTTAAATGTTAACCAAACTAAAAATATCCAACATAAAAAAAGTCTAAACTTGTTTTTTTAGTTTTTAACATTTTCAACTAAAATCAAGTGAATTTGCATAGATATTTCTCAATTCTTGCTCATTCTCTCCACTACCTTTCGTATACTTAAACTAACCGACAGCCAAAAAGCTAGATCCAATCAGACATACAGACCTAAATATATAACACACCAAAGAAAGCTATAATTTACACAAAGACAATGTATCATATACCGTGATTCTTACTTACTATATATACATATGTGTTTTAACACTACATGCTTACACATACGAATTGCTTTAAAAAAAATGTGGGTGAGACGCTTTAGTTCTCTAGAACCAACGTCACTTAACCTTGATCATGCACATTTAAATAAAAGAAACTGCTTTAAGAATTTCAGTTTTGTTGTGTTGATATATAGATGTATAATGTGTCTGTCTGTCTATTCCCCGCCTGATATTGTGTGTTCGTTTCGCGGGCACATTCATTATTAAAGTTTAAGACAAATTTTATCTATTTTTCATTCAAAAATATCAAATCATAAATTGGTTTCTTTTCTCATGTGCGATTATGGTGTGAGTGTGTATGTATGTGACTGTGTGTAATTGTGTGTGTATTACAATACAAATGTAGTTTCGAGCTCGTACAAATGCGCAATACAATTCCAAGAATACCGAAATAAATAAGAAAGAAAACTTTATGACTTCATCATTAAAATGTGCAACAATCGTGCGTCCACTATTTTCGTATACATAAATAAAAAAATTAACTAAAATAATGTCTAATTATAGATCTTAAAAGATCGTTATCATAATATGTATAGTGTTTTTTTTGTACTCTTAAAACAATAGAATTAATCGTTTTATGGACGATCGATGTCTGTAATATTAATATTTTGTTTACAGTAACATTGACTACGATCGTTGATCTTAAATTTTTATTTTATATATTTGATCGTAATTAATTATGAATATATATGATCAATCACCAATACATATGGCTAATAAGCGCTATACGAACGATCAATGATCACCCACAAATATTTTTCATTCGTTTTACAGAATTATTGTGTGTATTATGCTTCATGAATACACAATAAATACCTATATTTAAAACTTGTTTGTGTTATTATTAACAAACACGACGCCATTTTTATATTTCAAAATTAGTTTATTTAACTGCCACTTTATTAATTAATTTTTCGTTTTTATGGCACGCTGCTACATATTAACTAAATCCATCATTCTTAATTCATGTAGAAGTGGTCAAAATTCGATCAAATTAAATGCAACCACTCATCCTTGTAACCAAACCTCAGAATTGTTTCATTGTTCTAAACCAAAAACAATTGGAAGCTTTATCGATACACAACTATACTTAACCAGGTTTTTCGAGAACTATGTAGGCTACTGAATATAATATTCCGCACCTAGTCTTACGTGATACCATTCCTCTTACTATTGTCATACTTCTGTTACTGGAAATTTAGTTTAAATATAGTAGTTTGAGTCGCCATTTTATAAAATGTTGAAGTGAACTTACCTACTACGACCTAAACATTACACCTACTTTTAATAATAAATTAAACCGTTGCTATCTCCTGCTGTACATTGCCACTACTTTACTATCTTACTTTTAATCGTTGATCTGTGTGTTTGTTGACAATCAAATGAAAAGTATTAAGAGACACCATTTTATAAAATGATGAAGTGAATCATAACTTACCAACTACGTCCAAAACTATACAACTACTTAAAATTGAATTAAACCGTTACAGTATCCTAATGTCCATTGGCACAACTTTACTATCTATTTTAATCTGTGTGTTTGTTTACACTCAAATGAAAATACTCATTATAATTTAAACAAATTATATTTTATACTCGCCATATGAATTTTAAAAACATTTGAAAAGTGACATCTATATTCAAACACAACATATTTATATACGAATTTGCCAAAAAAACTGTACTTTATATACCGACATACGTATTGAGCAAAAAAATTAAAACAGGTACGAACACCAAATGTCAAACTTGTCTAACCTAGTAATCGTATGTGCAAAAATGAGATAACGATATGTTAATACAAAAACAAAATAAATAACATTTGCCAAAAATTAATATATACTAAAGTATTCTAATATGGCGCCATTTGTTTGTCAAGAAACTTTATTATTCTTTTGAGTATTTCCATAATCACGAAAAGTAAAACAATCAAAAATCTAAATATTACAAAAATATTGAATTGATTATTAAAATTATAGTTGATATAGTATAAGTTAAATAGTACTCAGTTTTATTATCAAAACAATTTAATTATAAAAGTGAATCAACACGAATAAAATAAGTGAAAAATCAAGTGATATCGAAAACAATTGCGCGATATCATCTCTCGCTCGGTAATTTCGCGAGTTAAAAATTCATGTACGTTTTCTTGCTTTGTGAGTGTAGTGTTTCTCAAAATTATAAAAAAAAACTGTTGATGATTTTATTTCAAATGTCTTAAGGTAAGTGATTTTGTGATTCTTATTTATTATTCTAATTTTGTATATATAAAGTGTGAAAATATAAATAAATGTAATATGAATTAAATAAATTTTATTATATATCTACAAAAACAACAAAAATTATTGTCAAAGAGAAAAAAGGAAGAAAATAGATTCGCGCATGTCGAATTTTCTTCTTATTGTCGTCGTCGTACGTACACAATACATACACCGAAAAAAGTTGTCTAAACAGTTTTCTTTGTTTATATTTAGATTTATTTTATTTGTTTCTTACAAAAATGTTAAATAAATTAACCAAGAAATGTTTATTTTTTCTAATGTAATTAAATTAATTAGATTTTTTGTGTTCTGTGTTGATTTCTTCGTATTGTAAAATCGAGTGAAATTTATTAAGGGGGTCTTCCAAGGCCTCCAGCCGAACAGCAGCACACAAACATCCTTTGTGCGATTCAATATCTATTGTGTTTGTGGTGTTTTTCAATTTTACTTATAATAATACTATATACTCAACCTAAATGTAAGGTGATTGTTATTTCTTTGCTCTATTTGTGTTTGAAAAACTGAAAGGTAAGGATTGACAAAGCAACATCTTTAAATATTACGCGTAATTTAAAAAGAAACAAAAATTATTTTAAGTTAATAATTTACTGATGTTTTGATTCTGCCCGTCATCTATTGAAAAGATTTTTAGAAATATTACGATTACAGGTGTTTCACTACTTTACATTTCTGAATTACATGTATGTATTTTCTTTTTCTACAAGAAAAGTTCAATTTTTCACTGATTATTACCTTCTATTGATTTGCAAACAAAATCGTTTGTATAGGAGACCATCCACAATTTATTTATTGTGTAATTTACATTGGTGCTTTAGCTGTAGGTTATACATTGTACCGCCACTCTAGTACATTAGCTGTGTTTTCCTTTTATGTAAGTTCAGGATTATTGATAACGAAAAACCTGTGTAATATATGTTAACTGTTCCTGTGCGTTGACAAATATTAATAACCAGAATTTTTCCACCAATCAATCTCGATATTATACTTGAGTTAAAATTAACGCTTTAAGGAGGCTTATTTTCTTTCTGCACATATACATCATATGGTATCATATGGTAACGAAATCAAAATCTTTTATTTGAGAATTTTACCTAACTGATGAAAAACTGTATTTGGGGATAGTTGAGAACTTTCCTTAATATGGTGACAACAACTCCCAGCTAAACGAATTAGCAAATTTTCAAAGCGTCTGAGGTTTGGAAAGTACTACCGCTTATCCATTCTCGTCACTGTCTTTATCCTTCAAGCCTTTGAACTGGTAATCCAATTGTGTTTACATATCAAGCAACAAATCAAGCATCTCCTTGATCCATTAGTCGTAAAAATTAATGGGGTTAAAACTAAACATTTAATCTCTTGTTTGAGAGATTGAGGCGCAATATCTTGTATCTCGCAGTATTACTTAATACATGAGTAATGTAATGTAGAAGTGTGGAAGACAATATCAATGCCTTGCAACAGGTGATCGTAGTTTGTATTGTCAACGTTTCTGAAATCGAAATATGTATACATGTTGACATTTTACAGAAAGTTGGTCCTCACTGTCATGCATTAACCAAAGATTTGAGCATCGATACATATTATGCATACCGATATCAGGAATTTATTTGGAAGCGTATTGTGCAACCATCCTAAAGTTCAGCATTTCTGTAGCTGAAAATATCCAGAATAATGGCTTTGTGGAGTCCTTAAACAGGACGAATGAAAATCTTTTAGTTGCTTAGAACAGTATGACCCATAATAATAACGCTTTTGATCTGATATAATCTCAATACTACATTTATGTATAACGAAGTATTACAAAAAAAAACGCTACAGAAGTTTTATTATTTTAATGCAATATTAAAATAATAAAACTTCTTAAATTAATAAAATTGCATTAATATTTTTCGATTTATCCACCATTAGCCGCGATTATTGCCTTCAGACGGGGCCACAAAGCTATTACATGCAGCACGGACGTGGCTCTGTGGTGTTTTTACCCATTCCCGACGAAGCGCTTACTTGAAATGATCGAAACTTAGGTATTTTTATCGAATTTGCATCAGATAACTTTGGTGGCCATTGGGCATTTAATGGTTCCAATCCATTCTGCGACCAAAATGGTTTTGTGCTTAAGGCTTTAACGCTCCCTCTAACACATGATCCTGAGCGTAACAACTGCTTTGCACTTTCATTCTAATTTTTTTTTGAGCATCGGTGACAATGCGTTTTATGGAATTTCAAGGTCTTTAGTCCAAGATGATCTTTCAATGTGTGTTACATCTGTTTCGAGCAAAATGTTCGCCTAACACACCATTTTTCTGCCGCTACGGCGCGAATTCCGAACCAATTTGGCCTTCACCTTCCGAATGATATCCGGCGATGTTGCCATGCGTTTCGGTCCACCACCATGTCGTTTTGCAATGCTGCCAGTATCCTTATAACGATTTATGGTCTGATACACAAACATTTTATTGACATGCAGATGTTTTTACTGGTTAACAATCTGCGGCTGTGGTTTTCCAGCCAAATATAGAGCAATCACACTATTAGGCTTAAATTTCATTGCGGATAACTTTTTCTGAATATTTCCCACCACAATGCTTTTGAAATGAACTGTCATTAGTGTAATTTTGAGAATTACACTAATGACAGTTCATGTAATTATTTTAATGAATTTTCGAATTGCATTAATATTTTTCGATTTTTCGAAGCGCTTACTTGAAATGATCGAAACTTTGGTATTTTTTTCGGATTTGCATCAGGTAAATTTGGTGGCCATTGGACATTTAAAATTAACCGTGGAACGTTGTTCCTCTGCCAATCTTAATTGATGCGCAATTAATGACTCGGCGTCAAGTCCTGGAGAAATGACCAGGGTCTGCGGCCAAAATGGTTTTGTGCTTAAGGCTTTAACGCTCCCTCTAACACATGATCCCGAGCGTAACATCTGCTTTGCTCTTCCATTCTAATTTTTTTTTGAGCATCGGTGACAATGCGTTTTATGGAATTTCAAGGTCTTTAGTCCAAGATGATCTTTCAATGTGTGTTACATCTGTTTCGAGCAAAATGTTCGCCTCACACGCCATTTTTCTGCCGCTACGGCACGAACTCCGAACCAATTTGGCCTTCATCTTCCGAATGATATCCGGCGATGTTGCCATGCGTTTCGGTCCACCACCATGTCGTTTTGCAATGCTGCCAGTATCCTTATAACTATTTATGGTTTGAATATTTCCCACCACAATGCATTTGAAATGAACTGTCATTAGTGTAATTTTGAGCGCTCTGTCATCACTGGTTTGAAAGCAATGACAGTCTGAAGTTGGTAACATTTCGTGTCAGTCATACTGTACTTGGTTTCAACTATAAACCAAGAAGGTATTTAAAAATCAAACTAGCTAATTGACAATTCTACAATCCAATTTAACCGTACTTCGTTTATTGTACCATCAAATTTGTAATTATTACTTTAAATGAACCTGTTGTTTCATTAAATTTAAGCATAATGATGACAATCGTTTTGAGGGTGTATAAAATTTACGCCAATAAACTTCTTGGATCTAGTTCCACTCGTTTAACTACATGAAGCAATCAAATCGTGCTCACAATTATATTTTATATAGTAAATTTCAGTTAAAAGAATGTTCCTAATCCTGTTGGAATTTATTGGTAAGATTTCATAGACAGTAATAGTATGTGAAACATTTCCAATTGTATGACGTTGGATAGTCAAACTGGACTTTTTCTTATACTGGACTTATCCGTATTGGGAAAATGGATGAATAATGTAAAAAGATTAATATAAATGTTGGGGTTCTTAATTTACATTAATTTAGTTAAGAATTGACACTTTGATGTATCCAAATTGACTTACCAAAGTTTCTGTAAAAAAGTAATGTTTACGATTCATCTTTTATCTCAGTATCATTGTCTAACTTAATTTTCAAGATTTGCGTCGATATCATTTGATTGATGAGATTTCCTTTTCGACACATAAAATTAAGGTCTTCTAACAAGAATTTTTTTTGAGTCCTCAAAACCTGACTCGACTATATTCTGATTTTTATTTAAAGTTTGGCTTGTTTTCATATTAAAATTTTATATCTAGAAATTGTTTGGAACAGGCCATTTCAAGTTTGGATAGATTCTCAGAATTATTTTTTCTGAAGAGAAATTGTATGTCCAAGAAATGGAGGAAAACACATCTCATCCACGGAAATATTTAATTTCTATTTGTAATTCAATTCTTCGTGTTTCTATAATAATTTTCTTTGGAAAAAATAGAAATAATAAAATGGTGATTTATGATGTTGACATGTTTAAATAAATTTAAAGTTTGGAAATTATTGCATTTATTCCCAGGGAAAATTTTCTTCATTTCTAAATGTGCTAATATTGACGATTGACCTAGATAATTTTAATAGTGTATTTCCAGTCACCGATTTTATCATCCTATCATTTATGAAATATTTTATGTTGTAGAATATAGAAAATACTATTTCCAACGTAAGGTAATGATACATAAATATAATTCAAATTCTTTCCAATATTGAAGATATTGTATGATATTGTATATATTGTATTCTTGTGGATCAGTATAAAATATTTTTAATATTTCAGTAAAACGACATTCTCAAAATGTAAAATTTGGTTTTAATATTATCAACAACAAATAAAATAATATTACATTTTGATAACTCAGATCCATACTGTATTGATTTTATCATACAATTTAATGTCTTCTTACTTAATTTACCTTTAAAATGTCAGATTATTGAAGTAAGAACGAAGATAGTTATCTATTCATATTTGAAGTTACCCATCTTTCATGCCAAAACTACAAACTGGCATGGTGCTTTACAATGAGCAGATGTGGGAGTACATTGAGTCCCAAAAATGATTGGAAAGATTAGAAACAAACAATCGAGTTAACTATTAGTATTTGAGATGATAATTGATTTAATTATCTCTGAGGATCCAGTCAAATGAAGATTCAAAAAATTCAAACCATTTAGATTAAAATACCTGTCTTCATGCATTTTACGAAAAACGTATTAAATTAGTGTCTTTCCCGATAGCAGAAACCGGGTCCTATTGCCAATAATTCTGTATCAGGTATGTCATAATAATTTTTTTCAGACAATTCCATTCTGTCATAAAGTATATGATAATCAGATCTAAGTCAGTTTTATTAAGGAAGATACGTTCTTTTTATTTAGATATTTTACACATTATTGTGAAATTGAAGATGATTTACATTGATGTTATTATATAGGTTGATCTGATTGGCCTCATCATACTTGCTATGTTCATAAATATTAGAATTATCATGAGCAAGCTTTAGATCGTATATAATCAGAGCCATCTTTATTAGAGCCGTAATAATATGACGTATTTTTTGTTGAGCTTTTTTTAGAGGAGGTACATTTTTCATTTTCCCATAAGAATCAATGTAAAAATCACATTTTTCGAAATAATTTTTATCAATAAAAAATTATATATTTGATTGCTGTTTTTACAGTGTTAAGTACATAAAATGTTGAAGTTAATCATATCTGAAAATCAGTTACCTAAATATCTTAATAATTTAATAAAACATAAATTAAAATTCAATATGAATTTACAATATTGAATGCACAGTAAAATATGTTAATGTGTATGTGATGTTGATTTTAAAGTTAAAGAAGATTTCAATAAGAGCAGATCATTTTTTTAATCTAACCGCACACATTTACTTTTATTTTGCAGCAAAATGTCCGTAGCTGTATTGAAATATATTTAGATATAAGAAATTATGTTTTTGCACATAAATAAAATTTAATAACTACAATAAACAATAATTTTAATTATATAATAAAAAAAATGATTTTGCACCTTTAGTGTTACCTACTAAAAACGAAACTAAAGAATAAAAAAAAAATTTTTATGTCGATCTAAAAGAAAAAAAGGGTGTTCCATACGAACAGCACATTTTATTTTTATCTGACTGCATAATTTCCTTTTAATTTCGAATCAAAATAACCGTATTTTCTTTGAAATACATTTATATTCTAGAAATTATTAAAATAAAACATAATTATTGTTAAAAAAATAATTTTAATTATAAAATAATAAATTGATGGAATGTTTTTAGGTGTACCCTATACTATAAAAAACAAACCAGAAACATGACATGGCGGAAAAGCTTTACAAGAGACATCTGACATTCATAATAAAATTAATTTATTTGTTTCACATATCATAATAATTATTAATTATAATTATTATATTCAATATAGATAAAAGTAAATCTATTTAAATTTAATTTATTCAGGGTAAAATGTTAAGTTTTAGTACTTTCGTTTTAGTACTTACGATCTTTCAATAGATGTCAGCAGGGCGTAATTTTTTTATCCAAAAAGTCGTTAGATTCAAAAAAAATTCTAATGGATTTGGTTTTACCAATTCAAGTTAACAAGTTAACGGTTAAATTTTATATGTCAGTATATATACATACATATATACATACATACATACTCGTATATATCTTTATAAAATCAAATTTTCCTCCAACTCGAAAAAAATGCTAACCTTAAAATTCTTACATATATAAGTTTCTTGACAAAACACACAATTTAATCAGCAAATACTCGATTTCATACGGATTTTAGAATATGTTAAAGTATTTTATCCTGTAAAATGTAATAAAATTTATGATAAAATTTGATACAATATAATTCTACTGTACGATTCTAGTTTTAATTCCTATAGAATTATAGTGGGATTCTAGTAGTTTGACCGTTTTTAGATAAACGTTTAAGTAAATAAGTATATATTTTAAATCTAAATTAAATTTATTTATTTATTTTACATTAGTTTGGATTAATTTCGAAATTTTGAATTTTGATAATCAAAAAGTTTTTTGTCAAAAACAAAGTAGCTTTTTAGTAGTAGTTTTAATTTTTCCAGAGATGACTCTGTTGTCATTGATCGTACTCGATCGATATTTCATATTGCTCATGCGTATAAATGAGAATATTTTTTTTTCATATGATACGAGTATGTATGTATTTGTGCGTATACATATTAAAAGTTCTAATGCGATATTTGAATTTAATGATTTATTTATTTAATTATTTATATTATATTCAATTGATTTTATTCAAAAATATTTAAATGATATATTATATAAATAGTTTTTATATGATTTCAACATTAAAATGTTTATTTTGTCATACTTTTCATTGAAATATTTCATTTTAAAAAAATGTTTACTTTCCATATATTTTGTATGGAAATTTACGTTTTTTCCTCTATTTTACTTCCTCTAATTTAAGCTCAATTTTTAATATTTCGGCTCTGTAAAATTTAGATGGCTCTGATATAATGCTCATGTATAAAATGTTTTATAAATGCAAATGCTATGTGGTCTTTTTTTTTAAGTTAGAATTAAGATTTTCTCGTACTTTATGAATCCAGCCTTGGCTTATTTGCTAAATTATTCACTAACCCAGTCTGTTGATTTAAAATATGTTTACCTTAAGTCACATAAATCGAAACAAAATCAAATAGACTAATTTAAATTCAACATTGAAAACTTTTATCTTCTTAGCTCGTTCGCACTTCTACCATTAAACAGATCGAATTCATCTCTTGACAGTGCTCACCACCATTTTAATATTATTATGTTGATAACTTAGACAACTATTAACAATAAATAGCTATCTGTAGGATTGGATTAGAATAACTTGTCAGACATCATATAATTCTTATTTAAGGACCAAACATCATATATATTCTGTTAAAAAATACAGATACACATGATTATTGAATGGTTTACAGAAAATTGAACCGAATGCCAAAATATTCACGTGTCACCATTTTATCGTATAATAATATAATTAAAATCGTACAAATAATATATTTTTATAAAAATGTCATTTATCAAAATTTTTGTATTATATCTCATCATGTAATAGGTAATAATAAAAATCCTAAAACAATTTGCATCTAAAAAATCTATTCTTATTACCCCATTTCTTCTGAAATGTCTTTTCTCTAAGATATATTTTTTGTTATTATTATTATTATTCGTATAATAAAATATATTTCCAACATGTGTTTTATTTCGTACAAAACAAAATGATGATGGTGATGGTGATTTTTCGTAGTTTTCCTAAAACGACATCATAGTTTTTTTTTTGTATGTAGAAAATTTGATTGTTGTTGTTAATCTCGTCGTTATTCGCGAAGCAGTTTCCTCTTGTATAAATTTAATTTATTGAAAATAATAATTATATAATTAGTATTTGGCACTATACTATGATGATCCATGAAAATCAAGTGGCACAAACTTATTTTTTTTGTTTTGTTTAATGGTTATTTCGGTTTTTCTATTAATAGAGTAAAAAATAAAAAGAAAAGAGACTAGAATCAACATTCCATTCCCGAACAATGTATACACAGCTTTATAAATTTACCAAGTCCAGAAATAATCGAATAGAATATACAAATAAACAAGCGAACGAACTAAAATGTCGTAAAATTCGCGTAATCATAAATTTGTTTTGTTAAATTTAGCATTATGACGCTTTTTATTTTTGTGTTTGCGATTTTCATAAATAAAAAAAAACTCGCACACTTGAAAAATCAAGAAACATTATAAATCGTCTTTATTTTAAACGCGAACGAAGATGTCTGATTTGATTCTGCCGCCTCCCTTGCTCGAGTATTTAAATATGACGATTTATTTCGTCTCTATTACGAATGACAAGATTTTTATTTTTAATTTAAAATGTTTTTCGGTATTTTCCGGTAATTCTTGAATTCCAAAATTTAATATTATTTTATATCTTGGTTAAATGGTAAAATTATAAAGTTTTAATTTTCGAAATTCAGAGAAGGGTGTTTTCCGGATTAAATGATAGAAATAAAGCAAGTCTCCGACTAAAGTTCTTCAATTAGCCTTAATCCAGCCTAGCCAAAAAAAAAATAAAGAAGAAAACTAAACCCGATGAAATCGCTTGACAGAGCACTGATACTAAATTTGGCAAGCAGGATTGATAAAGAAACAGAGCTCGTTATTTATAAATTATTTTCCGGAAGAGGCTTGTAAAAGGAACTTTTGATCAATACATAATTTTCTCTACAAATTGTATCTCATGTTATATAATAAAGCAGATCTCACGAATATCTAATTGGATCTTTTTAAGCGAACAAACTTTTCCGAATTATAACAATTGTGGCAACTGTGAGAGTCAAAACAGAAGAAATGTTTAGTGGTATGAACCGAATTCGTTAAACTATTAATCATAGTCTTTCTCTGAAAGCAATAATGGTTTATGATTCTCTAGGGTTCGCATCCGGATTATTGACGCCTCAGCCGCTGATCAAAAACCAACCAGAATTTAGTCAAACTTAGAACTTTATTTATTTCCCACAATAAATTGGGAAAGCCTAGCCACTTGCCATTGGTGGGGACTATGGCTAATATTCGCTTCTCTTCATCCATTTTAACACGTCAATGAACAGAAATAATATACAGCGATTTAGCACTGCTTATATACAAATCGGATCGTTTTTTGATCTTTCTATTCTGCTTAAAACAGTAAGTGATTCTCATCTTCTAACTACTTCTCAAGCTTAAATTAACTATCATTACCGCTCGAAGCGTCAAAGAGATAATATATCTCGCTCAATAAAACTGAAATACGCATACAACATAAAAATATCACATAGTCTCTCCGTGGTTAAATTCGAACCATCTTCTGTTGACGACTAATACCTACACCACGTACTCTAACCACTCGACCATTTCGTTACAATAGTATATTAAAATTTAGCTTGAAATTTCTGGAATAGATGATAATCGATTAGCAGAAAATTTTAGCTTCTTCAGCATTCTGCAGTGGCAGAATAATAAAAGTGGTTGTTCTAGACGACTATTGTTATACTATCACTGCAGAAAACACCATTCTTCACTCCAGAAAAAGTAATAAAATCCCATTTCAGAGATTGACCATCGTTTCTTAAATGTCGTTTCAAAATATCCCAAAATCTTTCGATTTTTTTCCTTTGGTCAGCAGTTAATTACTTAAATCATTCTTCAAAAATGGTATCGAAATGTTAGAGAAGATAGATGAATCATTATTGAAAAATACTATATTGTTTTTTTTATAACTTGAGCTTTGTAAAAAAATTGGGTTTAGTCTTGAGACGTGTTAAAATTCCATCCTATAATTTATTAGAAACCCGGTTCATCACTATCGTACTATAATAATTCAACCATTAACGTATTTACGATGTTAATTGCTTTGTCTGCATAGCATTATTTATTATTAAATTATATTTTAGGATTAATTATTAGTAAAAACTAATAAAATATTAACATGTTAATACTTACTGGATTTTGATAAGTTTTATCGATATTTTTACTGTGATAAATACGATATTTTTACTGTGATAAATCACTCACTCTAAATTTTACTGAAAATTTCCTTTTTTCAATAAAAACGGCCAATGACTTTAATTTCAACTCGAATGTTGTTTTTACGTTGTTGAATTGTATCATCCAATTAGCAAACACTTTACCTTTTAAATAACCCCACAAAAATAATCAAGTGTGGTTAAATGCGGGTTTTCTGGTGGCAAGGAACTTTCAATTTCTTGAAACTATGCGATCAGTAAATTTTGTGCAAATGTCGCTCCGTCTTGTTGAAATCACAGTGATATTACTACCCCATATACCCCACACCAAACAGTGCCCTTTGTAGAATAAAGTTCGTGAATAACATGAAGATTTGACAATATTGCTTATTGACGTACCAATTAATATGAAAATGAGGTTCAACGCTAAAGATAATTATTGATTGAAAATCTTCATTTTGTTCAAGCATCCAATTAACAAAACGACAACGATTTAAATTGTCTGGTGGCCTAAATTTTTGATTTTAGTCTGGTGAGCTAAATCTTAGTTGAATGTTTGTGAATGGGTAGCTCTTGTGAACGTCGTCTGGTACATCAACCATTATAACCATCTCAGTTCATTATACAAACACTTTCACCAACAGCTGCCACAGCATCAGGAAAACGAACAGGATGAATATGTTGGATACAGTCAACGACGTTCTACTGAACCAGTTTCTTCAATACGATCATTAGTTTTGTCAACTGTATGCTCAGTAGGATGTCAATATCTACGAAAAATGTCACGTAATGTTGTTTTTGAAAAATTAAGTTCATAATAAATTTGGATTGTCAAACTGAATTGTTGTGTTGTTAATAACTCCATGATTATAAATCGCATATCTTTGTCATTTCATATGTGAAAGAATTTTTTTTAAGAAAAAACACCAATAGATGGCGCACTCTGTAATATAACTTCAATGGGCCGTGATTATGTCCGTAGAGTTCAAATAATTTGAACCTACTTAACTAATGTGGTTTTACTTCATTCAGTTCACATATATTGACTTTAAATTTTACAATCGGTTTTTATGTTTAAATTGGTTGTATAAAGTTTCTCGTTTTGATACGAGCTTTAATATCCACATAGTGTAAAACGTTACAAGACCCTATCTACTCCAAATCTAATAAGGGTATGATAGAAATACACACAGTATTTATATATCAAATTTTGGATGAAAAAAATTTCATAAAAATGGGCCCAATTCAATGCAAATCTCTTTTTTTGTCTTTTCTTCTAATATTTCTAAAAAATCATGATACGATTTAAAAATAGTTCACACAAAAATAAATCATCTATAAATTTATATTGTATAGAGTTTTCTTAGAAATACTAAAAGAAAACAAGAAAAGATAAACAGAAGATTTATATTTTAGGTTCATTTTAGTAGGGTTACATTCAATTGATAAAACGATCTAAATCGTTACAAAGTCTTAACGGTCCGAAAAAAGTTCAATTAGAACATTTCTTAAGTTAATGTAATTATTAGACTGTGTGTAGTTATAAAAAGCTCTTCTCATCTACGATTCCAGTCGCACGACAGCTAATTTATTTATGTGTCAAAAACTCGCAAGTAAATTATGAAGATAACACAATAGACCGTGATTTTCTAATTAAAGCCCAATTTGGAAAATATATTCATGCTATGATTGTTAAGAATATATACAGTGACTGTACAAAATGTCAACACGATTTTTAATACAATTGGAGGATGATGTTTCTAACTTATGTCGGAAATTGTAACACAATTTCCAAGAATATTCTACTTTTATTTAGACATTTTAATAGTTTCATAGAATAAAAATGTTAAATCAATACTTTTCATTTATATCATTTTTATAAATACGATTCCCGTATATGTATGTAATCGTAACATTGAAATTTGTTACAAGTTTGCATGTCGCCATCATATAATTTATCAAACGACCGACCATAATAATCACCCACGAACAAACAATTAATATGTTTAAGCGTCATTGGAAAATTCTGAATCATTTGATAATATTTGGTGTATTCTTGGATGGATTACGACATATACTATAAAATTATATATGTACATACCTGGAAAAGATTTCGAGACGTTATCGCTTAAATATATGAAACTAGTATTGTTTGTATATAAGCGCGCGTATTGTACCGCAACGAATACACTGCCTTTCTTTATGTATGGTGTATGTGTGTACCTTTGACATTTCCAAACCCTAACAGAGAATATTAAAATCGATGATCGATTTGTTGTTCTTTTTTTTTTACTCAGCTTTGCCTATTTTCCTTTTTTTGGTGAAGGTTGGTTGGTGGTTTTGTGATAGGACGAAAAAAAAAGTGAAAACTAATTTTTTGTTATTGTTGGTTGTAATATTATAAGAGCGAGGAATTATATTAGGGTTTTGATTTACAATATTAATTCATGCTTATTCGGCACTATATCGCATCAACACGCTTTTTTGAAATCCATGTATAATGCAGAGTACGAAGGAAATATTGAAAGTCATTGAAAATAATTTGATAATTTTCTTAAAAAATATTCATAAGTTTAAAAGAAAAAAAAATAGCGATGAGCTTATGCTGTACAGGGGCAACGGAAAATCCTCGTATATCGTATAGATTGTGATTGAAATTTCATATTGGCGCTTAAGGTAAATTAAACAGGTGTTTTTGATACACCAGCAAAGGGATTTTCAAAACCAAGACTGTTTGTTTTTATTATTATTTACCGAAATAAAAATTTCGTGTTTTCTTTATTGATCCTTAGAGATTAAATTTTGTTTTTATTGATTGCGAAAAGGATATAAAAATGATTTTAATCAAATCATACATATAGCAGCAGTTGGTTAGGTTATTCGATACACATTGATGAAAATATATATTCGGCATTTCATATTCAATACGTGATCGATTGTTTTGTATACTTAGTCCGCCATTTTATAAATCAAACACATGTTCATGTAATTAACTTTACCTTGAAAATATTAAGTAGATTTTCAACAAGATTTCATAGCAGTATAATTTTCCTTTTTGTTACTATTTTATTTTTCAAGTTTCGGTTTTTTTTGATTATTTTCTAGCTTTATACACAACCAAATCTATTTTACATCGATTTTTCCTTTGTTTTCTCCTCTGGCTCATCCACATGCTTCTTGAAATAACAATAAAAGCTTGTTACCTCGCTTTATACTTGTATACATACCTACATAAATGCAGTAAGGAAATATAATATAAATTTTATTCAATTTTATTTTTTGCCTTTTCGGAAAATTTACCTTGTGTGTGATCATCACACAAAGTAAAGTATAAAAATAAAAAAGCGAAGAATCGTTTTTATTTTTCATGCTTTGTTTGTTATTTTCTTTTTTACAAAGGATGCAAAAGAATGGACTGGAATTATATCTCTCGTTATTTTTGTTTTGTAAATTATGCATGTACGCTATTATATCAGCGTTTCAATCGTGGTTTATGTTTCGGAAAAATGAATATTACGGTATAACCTTGAAAAATATAAAGCGGCACGCGATTTTATTATATTCCGTTGTGTTGTTTGGTTGGAGAAACTTGAAATTTGGAGGTCGGACGGAGTCCCTGATGTTGTAATTATTATCTTTGATAAAGTCGTATCTAAGATCGGCTAAAAAGTCTGTTTATGAATTTGACAGTACTCGGAGATTAAACCAAATTCCGAGTATTGTTGATGTGTCGTATAATATGTATAAAAAGTTGAGATACTATTCTTACACTTGACAATTGCACGAAGACTTAATGTTACCCATCAAGGCACTGATTAAAGATGATTGAAGATGAATGAATCGATTTCGACAATAAGGACATCACATACGGATGGAATAAAAATTTATAAAAATTGTTCAAACGTCAAAAGCCCTTTGAAAAGATTTAATATTGATGAACCAATCAAATTTTAATGTCACAAAACGTTATTTGATAAATATTTTTTTACATATTTTATTTATGACAATATAAAAAAATTTACAAAACAACTAGTTATTTTTGACTAACATCGTTTAATTCTGACTATAAATAACTAAGCACTCGTATGTATCTTTCCCATAGTGTTCTTGTATTTACAACTTTAATGTTAGAGTGATGAAGGCGCCTCTCCTGATGTCTATGAGCACATTTCTTTATTTCCCCAGGGTCTGTTAATTCCGAGATCTCTATGAAGTTCATTATTACGAGTGTACCAAGGGATGTTTACTATCTATCTGAGAACTTTATTTTTAAATCGTTGAACTATTTGACCGTATGACCAGCCTGAGCTCTTGCTTGTACAGTTTTCTATATTCTAATTGGATCTGCTTTATTTTTCTCGTGTACCTTCCACTTTAACTTCATCAAGATTCATACCAAGGTATTTTGTTTGATTTGCATGTGATACAGGAATATTATTGAGAGAATATTTATTTTCCACTTAGCTACCGAATTTTTTATATTATTTATGGCTTTTGTACTTTGAGTGTGGCGATTGTGTCAACAAAAGCTAGAATTGTAGTATCATCCGCAAACTTGGTGATAGGTGTTGGTCGCGTTAAGTCGTTTATAAACAGTGCAAAAAGTAATGGTCCTAAAACACTTCCCTGTGGGACTTCTGCTTTCGCTTCTTTTACGCTGGAGTATACTCCTTCCTGTTTAACTCTGAAAGATATCCCTTTCAAGTACGTCTTTATTAATAGTTTACAATACTTAACTTGGAGAGTTTTCTCTAATTTAAATATTAAACTATCTAGCCAGACTTCGTAAAATGCCTGCGCTTTCTCCCGAAATATAGCTTAACAAATCTTTGTTTCCTCTTAGGACTTTTCTATTTAATCTGTTATTCTATGAACTTGAGTGATCGTAGAGTAGGTTACAGTAAATCCAAACTGATGCTGCGAAACGGCTCCTGATTCCTTTAATAATAGTCTCTCAAACAGTTTTGACATAATTGAAAGAAGCGACATTGGCCTGTATGAGGTTAATTCACTTGGTAGCTTACCTGGTTTAGGTATTGTTATTACTTCCGCAAATTTCCAAGAAAAAAGGACATAACAGATTCTGAATGACGCATAATTACGTCCGATATATATTTTAGGTAGTTGTTTAAACAGGAGATTTTGTTAATTTTCTTTCTCAAGATAGTTGTATGGTTTTTAATCAATATATCGTGTTGATTAAGTGTTGTTAAATAAGCCTGAAAGGTTTATGTTGTAGTTGCAATATACCATTGTAATTCCGTGCAATATTTATTAGGTATAAATATATTAGTTTTGTTTCTTACATTTTTCAACATCCTATTGTCTGAGCGATAATGTGGTATTACAAGCTTATTTCGCTAGTAATTATACCTACTACATATTACGTCTTTTGTGTTTGGCAACTTTATCATTTAAAAAGTATTAATAGACTGATAAAAAAATAGCGTAAATTGTTCATACTATTGGCATGTAATCGTTGCTCGTTAATCGCATATAACAAATCGTTAATTAAATGAGATAATTATCGTGTTTTGTGATAGTAACGATTAATAATTAATTATTGTAGAAAGTTCTAAAAAATTAAGTGAACTTGAATGACAGTTAAGATACAATAAATCAATCATTTTCTAAACAAATCAAACGGGATTCGATGGAAATTTTTTTCAAGTTTGGATCAGATAACAGTCCGTTGATATTCGAGCAAGTCTTACTTTAATTTGTTGAATTTTGTATTTTCTTTTAAACGTGGTTTTCCTCAATAATTTTTTCATCGAACTGATTTGAAAGGTTACAATATTGCAGAGTTAATTGTTTCACACTTTTGTAGATCAGGAAAAGAAATTTGTAAACCCAAAACACTGTTGGTAGCCATAACATCTGTACTTTCCATTTTTTATGCAAAATATGTCCAATCCAGTCCCATTGAGCCTCAGTTAATACACGCAACTGCCATGTAATACCATACATAGGTTGCATTTTATGTTTCGGAATTTGGCAACCCTGGTGTTGCAATCTGTCAACTGACAGCTCTATGATAAAGTTAGAAGTTTTTGAGGTTATACGTACTCAGAACGTTTTGACATACGAACGCGAGACATACGATTTGTGTTGTTTACAGTAAATTCAAAGATTCATCTGCCCCCAAGAATGGAATTAAATCGTGAACATTTTCGTCGATTATTTTTTACAACTTTTGACGTGGATTAACTCAGCAGCAGTGAAGCTCCATCAAGGAGCAGTGTTCATCGATGGTATGGTGAATTCAACCGTAGTCGGAGTTCACTCCAAGACGAATTTCGTGAAGGTCGTCCAAAATCAGTTGTTGTTCCGAAAAACATTGACAGCATCAATGCGCGAACTAATATTGCAAGATCGTCATGTGACCTATCGTGAGATAGAGACAACCTTAGGCATTAGTGGGAAAAATTTGTTCGCGTTGGATCCCACACAATTTGTCAATCGCTCAAAAAAAGGCTCGTGTCGATTGGTCGAAAGAAATGCTCGAAAACAACACAAATATCGCTCGTATGTCAAAACGTTCTGAGTACGTATAACCTCAAAAACTTCTAACTTTACGATACAGCTGTCAGTTGACAGATTGCAACACCAGGGTTGCCAAATCCCGAAATATAAGGCAACTCTCGTATCACGGGCCTAAATGTATTATTTTACTGTAGCAGTATTTGAACGATAATGGTTAGCTAGCTAGCTTTGAGGTCGTGGATTCATTTATTATACATTTTTAACAAAAAATACATATAGATAACATTTTCTATTTGATTTTATAGTTTCTAACACCATCTACCGACTATAGGCTGAAATCAAATCATCAACATCCCGAAGATCATAAAATTCAGCTGTGCCAAATGTAATAATCTTTCAAAAATATTGTTCAAATGTACGTTTACCAATTCTGTACGTTTTAGTATAGGTTATACAATTCATAGAAGTTTGTAAGTATTACAAATATACTTTCAAGAATGTAGGCTTTAGAACAACATTGAGTGCATAATTCATATATTTAATAAACAGAAAGTTATTAAAATAAATAATGAAAATTTTGTCGGGAAATGGCCATAGTGTGTTTTAATTTTACCGCCAAATACATATTGCGTTTGATCTGCCTTTAGTCATACCACCAAATTATACTGTAGAACAGTACATACCCCTCATCTCTTTATGCGAATTTTCTTATTTTATATTATTATCTGATTGAATCGTTGTTCATTACTACAATGACCAATAAAATATGTTAAAACAAAATATTGAAATATAACCGTAGTCACGTGATACTATAAAGTTATTAATTTATGGTCAAGAAAATTACAATATAATTGCTGGTGAGATTTAAAATTTTCATGCTAGATTTTTATTTTTATAAATTTTATTGACATTTAACTACTCTGTGGAATAAATATAAACCTAAAAGTTTATTTTTAGTGATTACACATTTTTAGTGCTTTTTAAGTAAAATAATTCCGGTGAAAGCTAAAACCTACATGTTATGTTGTAAAGTGTGAGTATGTATGTACATAAAAGCACAAATTACATATTATAATTGAATCGAATGACCCACGACGACGTATAGGTTCAATACAATTTTTCAATGAAAAAGAAAATATGACGGAAAATTTCATTCATTATAAAAGCCCAAATCGTTGCCAAAAGATGTAACATATGCGATGGGTTAAAAAAAATACATGTACAATACACTTTATGTGGAAAATTGAATAATTTTCTTTTCGTTTGTATTTTATATATACTACAGATATTTAGGTATAGGTATATACATACGTATATAATACTTATGTATATTATTTGCATGTATGTGATGTATGGGAGTTGTTTAAATATAAATCCACACACAAATTTTATATAGATGAGTTTCATTTGTGCATGTTTTGTTTAGACTAATAATTAAAAATAATTACGTTTTATTATAAATAAAACTTTAATTCAATATAATTTCGAGGAAAAATTTTTATTTTGCTCAAATACTCTGACAGTTTTGCTCAAATACTCATTTTAAAATGTATATTAAACCGCACTCCATTTTGAATTTGAATATATATATATATATACAGATCATTAGAATTGTGGTTTTTCATGTATAGTTCCCAACTATACATTTTCCAATTTGTATGTATATTCATCTCTATATGAGTTTTTCTATATAGTACGAGTATGTACCATTTTCTCACATATCACATAAAATGAATGCATGTTATATTAATTAGGTCATAGAGATATGGAAAATTTATATTTTATTTTTTGTATAAATTACAAAATAATGATGACCCTTAAGGGATGGATGGTAAAAATATTTATTTTCAATCGATATAATTAAAAATCCATACATTTCATGAGAAATCGTTCGTTTTATACGTGCGCCTTGTGAGTGCCTTCTGTGGATTTCATTTTTATTGGTGCATTGGGGAAATTATATAATAAATGTCAATAATTTAAATTTACTGTCGAAGATAATTTAATTTAAAGGTACTTGATCGATGTTTAAGCAACGTCTTCCATTATAAATGTGTGTTGTTACTCAAATTTACAGGATTTTCAATTTGAACTAAGATCCAAAAAACCAGTTCCAGTTTCAAGTTTAGGGTAAGGATGAAAAATTTATTTTTTGAAAGATAATGTAGGTATGTTACCATCAGTTTTCTTTCAATTACAAAACTGAAATTTACTGGTCTGGTTATAAATATTTATATTGCTAAAGTTGCTCGCTATTCATATAGCCTCAAACTAATAATAAAACAGATAACAACTATTAAACATTGTTAACTGAATAAAATTTTTGATAATAAATTTTATGATTTTTCCTCTACAATGTAATATAATAGCCTCTAAACATATAAGATGTGCTATATGAGTTCTTTGTATAATTTATTTCGCGATTGAAATTAGAATTGAACGGAAGTTGTAGATAGTTAAATATACAAAACATACTTTAGGTTATGATCCAGTTAATTTGGAATGAATAAAAATTCTTCGATAGAGTTCTGATATGAGTAGTATATGAAATATAAAATCCACAATAATCAAATGGCAGGATTTCATTCATTTACTGAAATTATTATTTAAGGATGACATGAATAGTTTGGTTTATTAGAATTGTGTATGGCTTATCCCGGAAATGTTTGCTGAGTTTTTGGGATACATTTTGATTTTCAAAGAAAATAGTTTTAAAATCTTAAATTACATGATAATTTTCTTGTAATTGAAAAATGTGTACATCCTAATTTTGACTAAATTTTAACTATTTCATGCAATATTTAAAAGAACATTTTATCAGTTTTAAGCGTAATATTAGAAAATTCAGCTAGATGTTTCGTAGACCTCCACATGCGATTGAATTATTGCATTTGCAATTATATTTGTATTTTATTAAAGATATTAACTGAAAGTTAGTTGAAATTAATTAAGTTGTAGCTGTACTTGTATAAGTACATATCGACGTTAAATAAAATTTTGATCTACAATAGGTAACCACAAATAGAAACTTTTATGTTCATCAACCACCATTTTAAAATGTTATATTTATCCTTTAGTTTAATAAATAACGAATAACTTTATAAATTGTGACAACTTGCGGACGATCACTAATCTCACTTCATTTTTAAACAATTCACTGGTTTAAATAACATCTACTTGACTCATTTTGCACTGCATACCCTCAATCGAATCGTTTCTCCATCATTTTAGCCCTGCAAGGCAGTAATAAGTTCTAGAGTTTAACTACGTTTCGATATTTATTTACTATATATATGCGTGTTAGTTTTTTCTGTGATTTGAAACTGAGTATCTTTACTGGTTAATGTGTCGAACCAGGTCCTATTTCAAATCGAATTCTAATATAAAAATGATTTTATATATGTCCAACCAATTGACTAATACCAGAACCATAAACTCTTATTATACAAAGACTTAAAATTCAATACTTTTTATTCAACGATTTTGAAAGCACATATAAAACTTAAAATTTTATAGTTATGGTATAAATTGAATAGAAATAGAAATTCCTTTATCTATTTAAATTAATAATTTTTATAATATGCAAAACTAAAAATTGATTTTTTATGAATGGCAGATGTCTTTGATCAAGCTTTTTCAACATGTTGTTTTCTGGTTTCGGTTTTAATGGCTCCATCATTTTATTATTATTATTAAAATTAATATTTAAAAGAATAATTATAATTTATTTTATAAACACAAAATAGTTCCTAGATTATAAATATATTTCAATAAAAGTCAATTGTTTGGTTAGATTAAACAAATGTGCAGCTCTTATTGGAACACTCTTTTTTTAGATCGACATCACATACAAATATCTTAAAAAAAAGTAATTTTCACATTGATTCTTATGGAAAAGTGTAAATGTACCTCTAATAAAAGCTCGACAAACAAAATGGCGTATAATTAAGGCTTTGTATCTTGATAGCTCTGCTAATATTTACCGTGTAGAACGCCATAACCACCATTGGTATCTACGGTATCTATTATAAAACTTAATATAAAGGGTAAAATTCATGCTATAAAATAAGTTTATTAATAGAGATATTAATTCTTAATTTTCCTCATCTTTAGAGCCATTTCTAATGATTAAAATACTTGTCAACATAAACCGCAAAGTAAAGGATGAGTTACACAAGTTTAAATCAAAATAAAACAAAGAAATACATTTATTATATATCAATGAAACGGGCTTTATTGCATAATAAATTTTATGATATTAATTTTTAAATATGATTTCGACCATGGAATACTAATTTTCACAAACTTGTCGCAGCGTTTACGACCGTACTTCACCAATAACTCTTCGATTGTTGATTCCCAGGTGTTCAATTGTCTCTGGTTTATCGACGTAGACAAGTGACTACATAAACCAAAAGAAAATAATCCGATGGGGTTAAATCACACGATCTTGCTGGCCAATTAATTAGACTATTACGCGAAATTAGTCTTTTATCAAAAATTTCTTTGAGTAAATCAATTGTAGCGCGCTGTGTGGCATGTAGTTCCGTCTTGTTGGAGCAACCACATATCACCAAGTTTATTGCCAGCTAATCAAGGTACGAAAAAAATTTCAAAAACAGTAATTTTCTGTGAATGTAATGGTATTTTGACAAAATCTTGTGGATTATTCTCACTCCAAATGCGACAATTTTGCTTATTTACATAAAAATAGGACCTCATCGGAGAACAAAATTTGAAATGGAAATTCAACATCAATATCAATTTGTGCTTCAGTACAATCGCTGAATTAGCGCCGCATACGATGGTCGTTTGGTTTAAGTTCCTGCACAAGTTGAATCTTGAAAGCTTTAAGCTAAGATCGTTTTGTAATTTCTTCCATAAAGTGGAAGGACACAACCCCAGTTGCTGAAAACGGCGACGAAGTGATTGATTTCGATCTTTTTCAATGCTTTCCTGTACAGCGGCTACAGCTTCTTTTCTTCGCACTGTTCGGCGTCTCACGGGTTTTGCATTATCACTAAGAGTAAACGTGGTTCGAAAACAATCTGTTGTTATTTGAATTAACCGCTCTGAAGGACGATTATGTAAGCCACAAAATAGACGAAGTGAACGAAAAGTTTGACGAACAGAATCATTATTCAACAATCTGCATGTGTTGCTTTGAAATGTTACCAACTCAAAGTTGTGATTCCCTAAAAAACGTTCTTTATAACTCAGCTTAAAGCTGAATGTAAACCGTCAACAAGTTCATTTAATTGCTATTATTTATATATATATATATATATATATATATATATATATATATATATATATATATATATATATATATATATATATATATATTTATATATATATATATATATATATATATATATATATATATATATATATATATATATATATATATTTGTATATTTGTATAATATTACTAAAACAATAATAACTTTAGTTCTGAATATAACCTAAGATTATGTATTTGAAAACAAACAAGTAGCATACTCTTTGTTTTAAAAATATTTTCAAAATTAATTCTTTTAACCCCGTTTCAGCCAAATTCTGTATGGGGATTAAATATATTTTCAATGTGCATAATTTACAAGCATGTTGCTGATGAAATAACCTTGTGTTGTTATACGATGAATATGTTGTAAACTCCCACACAAATTTAACGATTTTTTCTTTTCAGTATCGCAATTTTAAATCTCTTAATTATTAATTATTTACCTTTTATAATAAAATTAACGAAAACGATTCAAACTGTAATGTAAATTTTAGTTCAAATACTCATAACTTAAAAGCACTCTTTTAATAATATATTTATTAATCATTAAATAAAATACGTTTTGTATATATTTTTTATATTTTCTTTGGAATTTCCACAAAAAAAAAATCACCACATCTTTCCCGTTGAGCCACCTCTTGTCAATATCACAAATTTATTATACACATATTTTTTATCTAGTATAAAGCATTTTTTTCTGAGAATTCTATACTTTTTATTGATTTGCTTGTATTTTTTTATTTTCGGTTATAATAAATCGAATCATAAAATAAATTATGGTAGCACTTAGCGACTGATACATACGTACTCGTACCTCCCAAGCTATACATGATTTCAATAACAAAAAAAAAATTTTATGTATATACGATTTCCAGAAATTCTAATTAAATTCTCATGAAAAATATACAATTATGTAAACAAACTTCATTTATAAAAAAAATAATGCAAACGAAAAACAATAAAATACCTTGAATATTTTTAATTTTCTTAAAACAGGAAGTCACAAGGATTTCTATTTAAAACTTTTTTGATTCGTTTTCGACAGTAATTTAATTAAGGATAGTATGAAATAAAAATGTAAAATCATAACTTTGATTTAAATTAGTTATATAATTATTGAAATTTAATTATAATTAGTTTTTTAATAAATAAGTACAAGTATATACTTATTCCCGGGCGTTGGATTATAATACACGAGTAAAAACCTATGTGTAAATAACTCATAAAAAATGAAATATTGATTTGCATTAGCTTTCGAAAGAATGATAAATTCCAAAAAGCACAGATATTTAGTAATTATTGTGAAAATAATGAATTTATTGATCATTTTCTATGTGGGTTGCTTGTGATTTATATTCAATTTTTAAATTAATTTTTTAACAGAAAACTTTGTATAAAGGATGTTTTGTTGATTAACTAGAACTTATCGAAGCGTTAACTGTTAAACCTGTTGTCATATACTCTGGCAAATCATCATGATAGTCTCACGCTTGGTCGCGATCAAATTATCCAAATTTACTTTGAAATTAAGTTGTCGATTCGTGGAACTAGAGGTTCCATACCAACTACTCTTTAAACATGCAACAACTCCGACAATGGAACGTTTAGTGCGATTTACACACTGGTGACATTGTCGAATCTTAGTTTTTCTAAAATTAGGCCGGGATTTGCGTTACAGTTAATGGAAAACGTTACCGCACATAAACACTGATTTTTTGTTTCAAAATATGAATGGCATTGATGTTGTTTCAACATGAAGGTGTTATGTACCATACCGCACAGGCAACTATTGAAATATTGTAATTAAAATGTGACGATAAGCTGATTTCGAGAAAGAAACCGATCCATTGGGTTGCAAGGTCGTGACCTCTTGATTTTAAACTGTGGGACACCGTGTAGTTACTGCTTGCCATGTCGATCAACCACCTCGTTCGTGTTATACAGGCAGTTAATCGTCAGTGTGACAAGTTTGAACATCCAGAATGTGCTTCGTCCAGCAAAACCGAATGGTCATATGCTCAAAATTATTTCCAAATGTTAATGTCTACAAGTATAAACTATAATTATGAATTAAATTATTTAATAGGATATTAAATAAATAAATTATTAGAATTTTGAATAACTCCTCCGTGCGAATAGCTTAATTTAGAATTTTGAATAACTCCTCCGTGCGAATAGCTTAAATATTTCTCATTTATAAAACAATAATATTTATAGAACAATAATATAAACAAATTAAATTTGAATGTGAAAAGTATTTTTGTTTTGGAATTTATTTTGCGAATTCCAGGAAACGAAAAAGCGTCTGGAAATCTCCCATCTATAGTCATTTGGTCTTAAGAATTGGTTCTATTTATAACATTTTTAGAATTTTGATCAACAAACTGTTTGGTGGAGGTTATTATTGTCATAATAGAAGTTAAGATCCCAAATTATATGATAATTACAATATTTTGTGTTTAGGCTAAAGAGTTCCTGGTTCAATTTTTCCAATATTGAAAATTTTAAAACCAATTGTTTAAAATTTTGATCAATATTCTTTGTGTCATATATTGGGCATCACTTCCATTTATCTAGTTAATTCCTATAACGAACGAGAATTTCTTAACAGGGGGTCTATTATGAAATATATCCGACTCGGATTTATCCGTTAACGGAAAAATCCGATTCGATTGAAGAAAATAAATTCTTAAAATTGCGATAACTTTTTGCTTAATATTATGAAACGTTAAAATGCGATCAATCGAAAAGAAAATACGTCAACTAAATAGCAGTCGGATTTTGTCTTGTGCACTCGGAAAAAATCCGATTCGATTTTGCTTTTTAGTTTCATAATAGCACGGATATATCCGTTAACGGAAAAATCCGACTCGGATTTATTTCATAATGGAAAAAATAAGCCTTATGGTGTAAAAACTTCTAAGTTCAACTTTATGAGTGTTTTAACCTCAAAATAGATTTTGGTCGACAATATGTTTGTATTTCAAGAGTATTAAATTAGTTTAAGAGGCCAGAGTGAAAAGTCTGGTATAAATGAAACAAGGAATAATATTTTCGGACACACATTTTTGTTATCGTAGTCGGCTTTTGCTCGATACATTCAAGGCAGAACCATTGAGCATCTTTACACTTAGGTAACTTTTCTATTCGTAACTTTTTTTACACCCTTCACGTCCACATACATTTTATTTGTACCCGGTAACTTTTATAATTTTCTACCAACACAAGTAAAGCTCAAAAACAAAATTAAACTAAAAAATACAACAAAATGTCCTTGAGAATATTTCTATTTCATTTTTCTTTGTGTTGCTGTGTTGAAATTTTTTGAAGCTACGAACTTTTTGTTTGAAAAATGAATCCGCAAAAAAAACCCTATTCTGTAGGTAACGGGGGTAAAACGAAGTTGTTATCGGATAAAAGTTACCGTAGTGTGAAGATTCACAATGCAAAACTAGAAAACAGCTGTTTTTGTTTGTTTTTATTTTCCTTATTTTTTTTGTTCTGCTTGGGCGAAAGTTAGCGAATCTTATTTATCGCAGTTTTATTTTTCTTATTTTTCGATTCTTTCCAAGTAATACGATTTGGCCAACCTCAAAATAGGCGATTGTTGCATCGAATCTCCTCGTTAGAGCCGAATGTCTTTCCGTCGAGCCATTTTTCAAGTTCGGAAACAAAAACTAATCGCAGGTGCCAAGTCTGGAGAATGTAGTGGATGTGGAAGCACCACGAAGCGTAATGTCACGTGCATTGTCTTGATGGAAGAGAACTTTTTACTTTGCCAAATGTGGTCGTTTTTCTATCAAAACGTCTTTGGAACGGTCCAATTAGTTGCAGTAATATTCGCCATTAACTGCTCTCTGTTAGAAGGAAATCGATGTGGATTATGTCGCGTGGATCCCATAAAACTGTGGACCCGCCTTAAGCTTATTCGGCGCAGATTCGTCAGTAAAAATCCACTGTTTAGACTGTTCTTTGGTCTCCAGTGTATAGTGATGGATCCCTGTTTCATTCACAGCTATTAAAAACTACTTTTTAATTCACGTGAATACATTTTGGTGTGATGACTTCATGTAACATTCTAAACGTTCGGCATCAGTTGTGCCTGTACGACCACAACGAAAATCAGTAAACCATTTGTGTATCATTTTAATCGATCTTGAAGAGTTCCCATTATATTTATCAAGCTTTATTTTGGCTTAATGGTTTTTCCACGCAAAAAATAATGTTTAAATAACACAAAATTCACTTTTTTCCATGTTTGTAAAAAAAAACAATGGCTGGTTACAATGTTTGTCAAAACTGAACGGAAAAACAGATCAGTCTGAAACATTTTATTTGGTCTAGTGACAGAAGGTATTGCCACATGACATCTGGGATTTGCGATTGTGACGCTCTTTGTTTGCAATATTACCGAATTTTTCAATCCGCACTTGTTATTGTAGGTTGAAATACAAAAGTTTAATATGGATCATTGCAAACAAATAAGAGTATTGGATATCAGTAATAGGGAGTGCTTTACTGATCCCTAAAGTTTGTTGCATTTTTCCACGATGGTTAAATTACTCAAAAAAAAAACATATTAGTAGGACAACGTGTCAAAGCTTACCAGAATTAAACGATGTTTTTTGCAATACAGAAAATTTTACAAGTTGCGTTGGTCATGGTCAGGGTTACTCAAATGCGTGAAAGCAGACTTGTCAGTAAGAAGGACAATATATAAACGGTGTTATTTCTATAAATAAATTAGTGATCAAAACTCAATAAAATCATGAATAAATTGCATGCTTCCATATTTTAGACAGGATAATTAAAATTACTCGAATAATAAATTAATAATCAGTAATTAGTAAAACATGTAAATATCTATTCGTACTATTTTAATCTATTTAAAAAATTATGCCATTATGGGAGTGAAAAAAGGTAAATTAATATTAAAAATGATTTTGTGTATATGTTACGTTGAACTTTTCAGATTTTTATTAGTAAAAAGCTTAAAACTGGAAAACTAGGTTAACTATACTCGTGCAATAAACGTACCATATGCAAATTTATATATAAACATATGATTTTAATTATGTATTGTACAAAACCGATGTATTTTTTATATAAATTTAATAAAAATTCATTAAAAAATAATATCTTTGATACATGAACTTTTTGTGTTCATGTGCTTTACTTTATAGTTATTAAATTTATATTAATTATAATGTTAGGATAAAAGCTTTTTATTGGTAAACTGCGTTGTCGGTGGTTTTATTCAATTTCCACATAACCAATTATTTATTGAGTGTTATTTGAAAAAAATTGGAGACACAATCTAGTATAATTGTATATCTACCTTATCATGCACATAAATGTATGTATACATTTATTAATTTCCACATGAAAGCTTTATTGATTTATCTAACAGACAACATAACGCAATCGTAATATTAATTTTTATTGAATTTATAAATTAATGTTACATTTATTACAAACATAGATAATTATACGCCATTTTGTTCAAAATTATTAAAACAATGTGCGAGTGGTATGTTACTGACATCTTTATTGTAAATAAATAACTATATATAAACAACACTTGTGCACATGGAATGTAAAAAAAAAATCATTCAACCGTATTTTGTTTTTGACATTTTGAAAATTATGGTCTCTGCACAAATGTAATAAAATTAACATAATGCGACAAACTGAAAAGGCTTTTTTCATTCAATTTTTTGATTAAAAGGTCAAGTTAATGTTTATATTATACGATATATACTTATTATATCGATTATTTTGATTTGTCTCCGCCATTTACAATGTAAACAATCTTTACCTATTAAGTTTGCAGTTCTATATGCACATATGTAATACGTTAATTGGTCTGTCCTGATTAATTGAGTTTATGCAAAAATCAACATTTTCAGCGAACAGTGCAATTTTTGCAATAGGCAAATATTACGTACAAAATTGATTTTTTTTCCCAGTTCTATTCTCTATATTATGAGTACTCGTATCTGTTTTATTCTGCATTTTCTCCACTTGACCTAAATATGGTTTTTATGTTCATTTTCAAAAAGGAATCAATTGTTTGTGGGAAAATGCGAATTTTTTTTCCTAAAATATAGTATACAGTTGTCTCGTTTTTGCATATATTGATTTAAATATTGTGTATAACGCTATTATAGAAGAGATAGTGACGTCATTATTTTACAATGTTGTATATATTCTTTGTGAAATATCATACCAAGGACATGGATGAAGTATAGGATAATATTCGTATTCACCCCTATTTTCCATGTATATTATGCATGCGAAATTTAATATTAGGGTAAGAATGGATCTCTCCATACACTTAGTTAGGTGTTCAATGTATTCGTAGTATACGTCGAAATAAAAATTCGTTGGAAACATTTTAAACCATTGCCTGTTTATTATCTGTTATGTAAATCTGTGTTAGTAGAGTTATGATTTATATCCAATGTTGCCACCCTATAAAATTATAACATGTATGTACATAATTTTGTTGCATTTTATTGATTTTTCCGTGGTTTTTTTCTCCAAAAAAACACATACTCTGATTTTTGTGTGGCCCATTTTATATAATCATATACATTGAATGTTCACTTTTCGAAGAAAAAAGCGCGACTATTTAACGGTTATAAATTTAAAGTGCATAATTCACGAGGGGATGTTTTTATTTAACCTGTTTTGCAGATGCAATTCATATTTTATTAATTTTTAAGAAATAATCCTCTTGGGTTTGTGCGTCGAAGATTTACTTAATGGATATTGATTTAAGCGAGTAAAGATGAAACCAAAACAGGAAAATATGTTTATATGTGTTTGTTATTCTCCCAATAAACCAACCCTTCGTGTATTGGTATCGAAATATAATAATTCGTAAATTGGATTCAAGAACACCTTGTATTATTTCCCACCCAATTACAGCCTTCCTAGACCTTAAGTATTTGTCATAATATTGCGATTTTATGTTATGGAATTTTTCCTATTACGAAATTTTCAATGAAAAATATTGTGAATATAACAAATTGTTTTTGGCATTGTAATGGTTTTGAAAATGTGCCAGAAACATTTTTTTTATTATTATAATTGTTGTGTACATGATGTCGTTTGCATCCTGTGATATTTATATGATTACAACGCAGGTCTTTGAATTTACACAAAATCGCATAAATTGAGGTTTCAAAACCCGGAATTTTGTTTCAATTTTATAGGTTGCACATCGTAACATGCACACATGTGTGACGTTTACAATAATTATTCAGTGTATGAGGACAATTTCTGATGTTGATTATATACAAGCATTGTTTATATTCATTTTTTTTCACTTCTATAAGAAAATGTGATGATCACAAACAGGTGATTTACTTGATATTAATTCTTTTCGTCGATTTCATCATCCGAAACGAGTTTGTTTTGTATACATACTCGTATGAAGTATAGAGTAGTGTGGGGAGAGTAAATTCGTCATTAATCATTGTTAAGAAATGTTTTATTATTTGTACAGTAGGATATATGTACAAACAATACATTATGTATATATATGTATATATATATATATATATATATATATATATATATATATATATATATATATATATATATATATATATATAAATATTACCACGGCTGCTGCTCGCCTGGGTCACACGAATTTTCTTATTCTATCATATTCTGATAAAACAAAACACAATTTTATGAAAATACCCCAATCGTTGAATTTATACAACGAGCGCATGATCATCTTCCATCTATATATCTATATAAAACATACATGCCTCGATTACATTGGCCTCTGTCTGACACACGACGAAAAATTCAATTATAATTTTTAACGCAATACATGAAAAATATTTTCCGAATTTTCTTCTTTTCTATTTTTGTTAAAACAATTTGTTTTTCTTTTTCTTCAGTTCGTTCGTAGCCTTCGGAAAAGGCATTTCCAATTTTTATTTTTATAAAAAAGAATTAAATCTAAAAAGAAATTTTTTTATTATAATATTTTATTTTTAATATATAAAATAAATAGTGTGAAAATCTTCTTTTTTTTTGAAAATTGGGAAAATCGACTCGGAAATACACAAACAAGATGCTAATTATTAGAAGTTTCATAGTGAAAATTGAGCGATAGCTTGGGAGAAAATCAATTTAATATCGTTTCTTCATTTTAATTTTTTTTACATTTTGGATTTGTTTTACCAATACCATCGCACATACAACCATCACAAAACAATACTACTATAAAAGTTATTCATATATACATACAAAGATATATATATATGTGTATGTGATTATCTAATAATATTTTATTGTTCGGAAAAATAGGAAAATGTGTGTGGAAAATTAAATTACAAAAATATAAAAATTATTTTTATGTGTATATAAAAAAGTGTCCTAAAATAAAAATTAAATTAAAATGAAAATCAAGTGATATGGTAATTTTGTGAAAAAATTTCGTTTTCTTCTTAAGTTGTGTGGAAAATATTAAAAATTAATATTGTGTGGAGACAACAAAGTGATGATTTTTTTATGTATTTTATGTGTGTTCGATGAAATGTAGGCCATTTTAATTTAAAATATTTTAAAAAAATTAAAATAAATAAAGATGGTGTCCTGTGGGAAGTTCGACTAGAAAGGGTTGGAGTGTTGTTGTAAATGAACACGGAAAATCTATATAGAAAATGTTGGCGATGTTCCAATATAAATAAACCAGTTCACTAAACAATCTCTAAGCATACATTTTTTACACATACACACAATAAAATCCAGACACGATCAATGGATTTTTTATTCGCCATCTTTTATAGTGATTTTGCAGAGATGGTATACTATTTTTTTGTAATGCCTTTTGCAGTTCGATTTTAATTATCTCTATTGTTGCAACAGATAAAATATTTAAAATTATATCAAAACGAATTATAAGATTAGTGTGTTGGTTAATGCTTTAAAAACAGTTTAATGATAGATTAAAAACAGGTGGTTTGGACAGTTCACAAAATTTTATTTGAAATATTTGTTAGATAACAAAGGAAAGTTCAAATTAAACATTATGATTTTTTTTTGCCTACTGTACATAGTGAATTTTATCAGCCATTATTTTATAATTCAGAAATTAGGTCAACTCGAAATATAACGAAAAAATGGCTTATATTTATCGAACACAATATCAAATACAAAAGAACATTTTGGGGTCACCACTTGTTAATTGTTAATCCGCACCATAATATTATTTATATTTTTGTTATTTATTTGCAGTTTATCACAATAAATAATAAAATTTACTTAAATTAATAATTAATTAAAAGTATTTATTTAATTGTTATTTTTTTAAACTATTATCCCGCGTTTTTTAGTTGAAAATATAATATAGATTTATATACTACTGCGCAAAATATAAGCACTGTTTTAATACCGCTTCTTAATTTTAAACATCTTAAAGCAATAATTATATTTATATAATGTTTCATAATTATTGTTATTTAAATCAATGTTAAATTATTCATAACAATTTATTTATTATATTATTATATATTTATTACACCTTTAAAATGGAAGAGATTCACATTAAGAATCTCTTCCATTTTAAAGGTGTATTAATTTTGCGGAGTAACACATAAGTTTTTAAATTAAAATAATATTTTAATAATAGTATGTATTTCTTTTCTCAAAAATAGTTTTAATAAAATATATAAATACATGTTATAATAATATTAAAAGTAAAGACATTTTAATAAAATAAATAGCTTTAAATAATTCTAATAATATTATTTATTTACTCAACAAAAAATTTAATGTTTATAAAAGAAGTAATAACAATAAAAAAAATTATAATGTGATAGTGGTAATGTGATTAGAAAAATACTATTTTTTTAAGTTTTAATTTAATTTTTATTTAAAACTTATTATTATCGCGAGTGAGTAATGTTAGTGAATTATTATTATGTACACATATAAAAAATTAATTAATTCTAAAAATATATAATAAAAAATTATTTACAAAAACATATATATTTACATTTATGAAATAATAAGGATTCTTTGTATAAAAATAATAATATCTACAAAAAACTATATACATACATTATATTAAGTGCTGCACTGCCGAATCATAAATTTACATAGTTTTCGCTATATACTATATATATATATATAAATATAAAAATTTAAAAACAAAAAATTCCAATATTTATTTTTAATTAATTTTTTATTTACTTCTAAAATTTTTTTTTTCTAGTCTGAAAAATTATTTTAAGAGGTAATTTTAAGATAAATTAAATGTTTAATTATGTTGATGATTAATGGGGTTTTGTTTTGTTTTCGTTCTTTTTTTTATTTGCAGAATTATTTACCTTCTAATAATTATTAAATAAATTAATTTTATAAAATTAATTTAAATAATATTATATTATATATAAATAAAATATAATCAGTTATGAGCTCTGCACCAACTCAAATCGCTGTGGCTCCAACAACTGCCTCACTAGTATCTCAGCAGACACAAATACAGAAAGATTATTTAGAGGAACCAATTTCTCGGCAAAATAGCCTTGGTAATCGACATAGGGTGAGTCATTTTTTTTCGTTTTTGCATTTATATAAAATAAAACAGATGACCCCAACACCACCACCACCACCACTATATCATATTTTATTAACTATAAATTTGTATTTTATTTGCTAATTTTTTTGTAATTTTGCCAAAAACAAAATAATTTTATCATTAGAGCTAATGTACTAACTATTTTTTTGGGAGGGGTTGATAATGGGTAATAGTAATTATCATATCGGATACATAATGTCGTTACCCACAGTGACATGTTCACCCTTTACAGAACAATTAATAAAAATGTATAAGAGATATTCGTGTTTATGCTCTATATACAATTATCTCTCTATATTATTTTAACTGCTACTCAATTAATCATGGACGATATACGGGCTATAATCACGCATTAATTGTTGTGGTATATGTATATATGGTTTCGTTTAGTAGTTTAATGTTGAGGTATCGATTAAAATGTCAATAGCATATATTAGGTGTTTTGGTCAAATTATCGGAGATTTATAACAATATCAATATTTACATTATAGTTCGATAATCGTTGAATTTTGTAGGCTGCTGGTATTTAAACTGGGTTGCATAAATCTAAATCCGTTCTTACACATATTATCGCGTGATCCATTTTATTTTCAATCTCATTTTTATTTTATGATAATCATAGTATATTAAAATAGCTTAAGTACTTTTTTTAATTATGATTTAATTAAGTACCATATAGGGACATTACTCACATATAAGGTGCATTATTTACTCATACTCACTGATTTTTAATAATTGTTTGGAGTTTTTCAAAATACATTTAGAATCCCTTGTTGGAGTGCAGAACTCACCGTACTATAGGCTGTCATGGAGAAGTACAATCTGCGCAGATGGTCTAGCCAAATCGGATTCATCGTAAGCTCTTTACCGTTATAAGTCAACGGCGAAAGAGTTGAGAATACTTTGGCTCCTAAAATGATAGTAGATCTATATTCTAAGACTTCCTATATTTGTACCATCAAATTTTTTTATTATTATATTGAAACTATAAATGTTTCCAAACTAAGCATCAATTAACAACTGAATTTTTAAAAAATAAATTATATTGTGGTCACTGTTGATCCACTAATGCACCAATGCCTGTCCGTTGGTAGGTAGCTGCTTACATACTAATGAGCTCAAAGACTTTGTTTCTGTTTAGTATCCTAACAAAATGTTCATTATCCAGTATCCGAGAGGCTTCCGCATTGACATATTACATTAGACTTGATTCATTCTTCGTTGCAAATCTTTTTGTTTCGTGTTTTATATTCGGAATCCGAATATACCAGTGTGCATTGATTATACTTTATTCTGAAATTTTTGTGTAATTTTGATGTTAGTATTTCTAGTACAGCGCAAAAGCTAAATGCCATATAGCCAAATCGGCTGTACGACCTAATTGTAAATCAGTATTTTGTTGTATATGCTTAATTTTGACCTTAACTGGCTATATTTAAAATTAAGCTCTTTTCTTTGCTTCCTCACGTGCTCTTTTTTTTATTTATCAGGGTTCTAATATGATGGAGCCACATTGTTTCAGCTGATTGACAACAGGTCGTAATGTTGACATAGCAGATTTTATTTGCTTTTCCATTGCTTGGTGCGGTGTCTTCAGCAAACGTTGCTTACGTGATCGGACTATGGCAAATCGTAGATTTAGAACTGGAGCCAGAACGCTGGCTTGTAGGACTCCTGCCTTTACCTCTCTCACTTCAGAAGATTGATATTCTTGTCCTACACTCAAAAGTCCCGAAAGCATAACCTTTAGTTCATGTATTAAAATCTCGTGCCATATCTGATCGTAAGCTCCAGAAATAAGGTTGAACAAAAAATCAATTATTTTAACTCAGTTTATAGTTTATTCAAGGCATAGATCTATGAGATTTTGATATAACTATTTGATTAAGTAAACAACATGCTTTTTTATAAACGGTTTTCCAATAAGAGAACCTTTCATTTTGCATAGCTGCTATTTGGGCAGCAGTCAATTTTGAAGCTGTCATCTTTTGACATTTAACAAGTAAAAACTACACCATTACTAAAAATGGTACGATCCACGCGTCAAGGAAATTGTTTAAATTCACTACACAGTTCGCTAAAGCACTAAACTAAAACCTTTTTTGGTCGAATAGTGAAACAGGTAGATTTTCATCGAAAAATTATTTTCAGTCATGAGGCCTATTTTCAGCTCGTAGGCTACGTTAATAAGCAGAATTGTCGCATTTGGAGCTCAGAAAATCCAACAATGATTGTTGAAAAGTCGCTCATCCTGAACATGTCACTGTTTGGTGCAGTTTATAGGTTGGCGGTGTGATTGGACATTACAACAGTAACAGTGAATGGATTGCGTTAAAGGCACTACGTGCCACACATGCTACGAAACAGTCGCAATTTTGCAAGAAAAGTTTTCTGACCGTGTTATTTCTCGAAGAAGTGATTTTCTTAGACTTTTTTCTATGGAGCCACGTGAAAGTTAAGGTCTATCCCAACTACCGATTTAAGAACTTAAGATGGAATTCGTGAAGTTATCGAAGACATACCGCCGCAAATGTGCGAATTGGTAATGGAAAATTTCATGGAAAGGATATTGTGCTGCAAGCGTAGCCGTGGTGGTTATTTGGATGGTATCGTTTTCAAATGTTAATGACATACCTTCCTCTTTACAAAGAAATTAACGTTTTTTTTAAATAACTAACTAAAACCGCTTATTGGAAACCCCTTTATAAAGCTATATTAATATTGTGTTCACAATGGATCAAAAAGCACTTATACAATATATATTTTATTTTGTTTATTTAAATAAAAGATCTAACCAGTTTATCTGTGATTGAAGATGTGTTTATATTAATTCTGGAAAAAACTTTTATTTTTAAATCTCAATTAACGAAAACAATCAGTAATGGAAAATTTTAAATACGATTGGAATTATTTTATTCGAATGAGTAAATCTTACTCAAAATATTTAATTTGATGTTTATACTCAATGGATGATTTCAAGTTTAAATAGTATCGCACTGCTTTTACATATGAAATCATTTTGCAAAACCTACTTTGCATAGTGAAAGTAAACAGTACCAAAAGAATATCCTTACGATTTATGTTATATAATAAAAAAACAATTATTTTGTTATGAAAAAAAATCCAACCTAACGTCAAGTTCAATTTCAAGTTTCTTATTCCAAAATTAGTATGAAATATGAATTATATATTTCATAATAATTTTGGTTATTCGTTAGAGAAGAATATGGTCTGGTGTGCCATAAGGGCTCCCGCTGTTCTTAAATTTTACTCGAATTATTGTAAAAAACAAACAAATGTGTTATATATATATCAGTGGTTGTCTTACACACTTATATAGTTAAAATCACTCCAATACCTTACGATTTAAGACAAGTTCAAAATATTTACATTTTTTCATCGTCATAATTCGAATCCTAACGATAAACTTAAATTAAAATGTAATTACGTAATCAAGTAAACAATCAAGTCACTTAATGTGTATTATATAAAACAAATTAAAATATTGTTCCACCCAACAATGTCCAACTGGGATTTCCACAAACCGAAAATTTGTGATATTCAAACAACCGACCTGATTCGAATATTATTAGCGTGACTAAAGTGCTAATTTTAAACTCACAAATGTATACGACAATTCCTTACATTCCAATGTCAGAAAAAAATTATATAAAACAAAAGCAACAGAAATGATAAATTAAGAATTTAGGATTGCGGCGCCTACAATTCCCAGAACATAAATGCTCTCTCAATGCCTCCGCAAACAAACTTCAAAAAATGCGCGTTAAGCGTTAATCAATATTCTAATTTTAGAAATAATTTTTTTTTAGTTTGTGTTTTACGATTTCAAATTAAGAATACAAAACACAATATATTCATGGCTCTCGAATATATATCGCAAGCACATATAGGATGACGTTCACGCTACGCTGTACATTTCGATTTTGCTTAATAATATTTTTATTGAACTTGTTTAATGATTCATTTAGTTTGATTATACAATATTTTTAATGGGACTACAAGAAACATACAGTATGTTACACAGTCTAATGGCTTATTAATGGCATTACTATGAATTACGTCACATATTTGATTCCCCGTATACCTTGTGCCCTTTGGGATTCAAGACGAGCATTTCAATTGAATAAACATATTCCGAGAATACGAAATTAATAACAAAAAATAATTTTGCTATATACAAGCAGTAAAAGTTTAAAAAATTTACTGAATCCTGATATCTCTTCCCACTTAATACATCGAACTAAAACAGAAAGCTTCATACTTGAATACGTTTTATGCTGATAGTTTAATATTTTCAATGAGTATATATATACATATATAATGTTTGTAAATAGAATGGGGATTTAAAGAAATATGTTCTGAATGCACATTTTATAGCCATTTTAATTTTTCATGTCAGGCAAATATAGAAAGTTCAATAAACCGAGTGTCTGTGAAAATAACAAAACGTACGTTGAGTTCTGATTAATTCAATTTATAATAGGTGATATAAAAAGTTTTCGCGGTTTTTTGGTTTATTTTTGAGCAAAATGTTGTTTATTGAGCTATGACCTTTTGCGTGGTTTATCGTCAAAAAACTTAGCATCAAAATTACCAACCAAGTTCCGGCAATTTGTTCCGAGTCATCAAACACAACTCCTTTTCTGTTGGCCAATTCGGTCAAACGGTCGAGTTTGGTACAGTACAGGACCAATTTGATTGTTTCACTACGTCATAGCAGCTTACAATGGACAATTTCCAGTCTTTTCCAAAGTTGTTTGTGGAGGGTCACCATCCTTTGACCATGGGCGCTTACGTTTGATATTCTCGTATATAATCCATTGTTTTTCGCTTGTAATAAATCCCAGAGCCACACATGACGAATGTGAAATATATCAGTAGGTGGAATTTACTCGCAAAATTAACGTAAAACTATTTGAGAAAGTAGTTTTCCGAATATCTATCACAACTCCAAAGGCGACATAAATGATCAAAAGAACAACCTAATATGCAGGAAGGAAAGTTAGTTCTGATAAAAGATGAACTACTTGGTACAACAAGACAGTACCAGAAACATCACAAAAAAGGCCAGTAAAACCAGAAATCCAACAACCAAAGGTTAAAAGCAAGCTTTACAACGAAAATAAACAAAGTTATGTGTTTTCTGGTATAATGATTATGGTTATTGCGCCATTTAAAGGCTTTACTAATATTCTGCAATAATAAACCGGGCATCTACTTTGAAGAAATAGGCACCATAAGACTTCTAGCATCGAAATAGAAAATTGTGGTACATTATGATTAGAAACCATTAATTCTTTAAGGAAATTTCTAACATTATAGGCTATAGTCATACACTTAATAAAGCATGCAACCATTTACGGTCTGAAGAAGATAGACACACAATATGCGGGGTAATCCACCAACAATTAAGCAGGCAACTAACAACTATAAACCAGCAAAACAGGAGTTCAGGTTAATCCAGAAGTTCAGCAAACAGCTTCGTCATCCGAAAAGATGGTTTGGCGATTCGGTGGCTCTCGTGCGAGAAAAGCTGAACACTATAAAAATGCAATTATTCAAACAATACACAACAAAGACCTTTTTAAAAAATCAAACTTCAATAATTGGTACAACCATCAACATCGTGAACCAAGATCATCACGTGAGCGCAAAACATTTTGATATGCTTCATAAATATATCGAAACGTTGAGCAATACAAGCAACCTTCTGGTTGCTGAAAATCGACGACATAACAACATTCAATCAGCAATCATTTTTGCGTTTCAAATGAAAGAACTACAAGACACCAAAATTCGATAATCGATGTACTAACCCAATCCCAACATGGTAATATCCATCCACTACTTCTCACACCGCAGCAACAAGAAGAAGAGCTGAGAAACATATTAAGACAGATTCCTCCACATTATCAATTTCCGCTGGTGCATATAGAAAGCTTTCAATTTTTCAATCAACTAGCATTTCCTGTTTCTTGAAAACTCGTCACAATGGATCACTCCTTCTATGAGATATTTGGCAATAAATTCGATGAATCTATTTTACTGTACATACATCCTAACAAATAAGAAACGTCTGAAGCGAAAAGTGTGTGGATCAAAAAATGGTGATCAAACAAATGGATTTTCTTCTTGAAAGAAGAAACATCTTTCGACTTCTTCTGTACATAGGTAATATTAATAAAATAATAAGATTTAATGGGACCGGCAGCTTTACGTGCTTATCAAATTGCGTATTAAGAGGAAATTCCTTCGTAATAACGGCAGTCACATACCATATGAATGGTTCGATTTCGTTATGTTTCAGCAGCACTTAACTGATGTCAATTCGATTTTTAAAATGTCTTTACGTTAATTCATGTGGCACTCAAACATCGAGTTATTTTGTAGCCTTCTGTTTTCAATTGATTTCAAACTATGGATGTATCCGCTATATCCTGATAGCTTACGTGCCAATGTTGTTAACCTTGTCATCTAAATTTCCGGAATGGAATTGAGCAACCCAATTCGGGGTTCTTCGTCCACTTACAGCATTCTAACAGTCACATACTTTTCGGCAGACTTGTAGCGTATTTCCTTAGATATTTCATTTGAGACATTGGATGAGTGTTGCCCGATATATTATGTAGGCAACCCCATCTAGTGACAAAAAACCGCGGTAACTTTTTATATGACCCAATATTGCATTTTTACCTTTTTTGTTTGTCAAATTGTTTAAGTTTTTTATTTAGGAACGTAAAATTATGCTGTGTTTAATTCGCTGGGTAGGCATTCTTGTCATAAAATTAAGTTACGAAACACACGCGATTTATCAACCAATCCACCATATACTCATAATACAATTGAGTTCGTTATTATTTTCACACCAACGAGATAGTATTTTACAAGATAGTAGTCAATTTGTTCCGAGTCATCAATGCACAGTACAACACCGAATTCATGATTTCGTCACGTGTAGGACAATTCCCTCCCAATCTCTTTCAAAGTTGTTTGTGGAGGATCACCATTACGACATTTTTCATCGACTGTAATGATGTCAATTAGGTTGATTCATGTGGCACTTAATCAATGAGCTTCTTTTTGTAGCCTGCTCTATTCAAATGATTTCATAATATTTCCTGACGGCTTGTGTTTCGGTCTTGCTCGATCAATTGCAAAATATCATCGCCTTTTTCAGTAACTGGCCGACTAGAGCGATAAGTTTTGTTCATCATCAACACCATCTAGTGACAAAAAACGCAATGACTTTTACATTTTTCCTCTTTTTGTTTGTCAAATTGCTTGTTTTATTCGCTGTCTACACATGCAGTGTGTGATTCGCTGGGTACACATTCCTATCATAGAATTAAGTTACGAAGCACACACGATTTATCAACCAAGCCACTACTCATAGTGCAATTCAGTTCGTTATTATTTTCACACTAACAAGATAGTATTTTTTGGTTTCTTTTATTTCATCTCGTCATAACATTTTTGTTTTTTTTCGGTATATAAATGAAAATATGTTTTCTATTTTCATCTTCTTGTGTTTAGAAAAACAAAATATTTTATTTATAAAAAGTTAAATGTTTGGGCGATACACAGAGCCAACAGAATAATAAGAAAATATATAATGATGTTGTTCAAGTTCAAAACCAAAAATAACGAATACATATTATTATGTATATGCATTATGCAAATAAATTTAATTTAAATGGCATCACAAGCAAATCATAATGAGGGAGTTTTTTTTAGCAGCATAATGGCACAAACTATATAGGAAAAGTTCTATTTTGACCTAATTACTATCACACTTTTTCCGAGAACAAAACATAAAAGGGGTAAAATTATATTGTAACGTGATACACAGGTATTTGTCCTCTGTTTCACGTGAAACATAAATACAAATCTAAAAGAAAATTCTTTGCATTTAGTGTGTTTCGTACTTTAATCTCTATTTATATATATATTCTCGTATTTCTCTATTATTTTCTTACACAATTTTCGAATAGTAAAATAAACTCATTTTCTTCAGTATATCAACAAAATAGCTGTATGTACACGTATCCATTTTCATAATCAAAAATCCAGCAAATGATTTGAGAATTTCGATGGCCATCTATTATTCAGGAATGGAACTACTACTTATGTATTGTATTTGGCATGCGAATTATATATACATATTTTATCAATTTTCTGGCATGTTGCCAGTCACACTAACAACATTTTTTTTTGTATATCGATTTTCCGGATATTGCGAATTTGGTTGAACAGGAAGTTTTGTTTATATATTGTATTAAAAACTAAAAAAAATAGATATATAAAATGGTAGGAAATCATGGTCATCAATCTAGACATATTTATTTTTTAGTTACGCGTGGACCTCACCTTAATTCATCATTTCGTATCGCAAATCAATAAAACAATTTTCGCGTGTTTACATCTTCCCTCATCGTGACTGCTGTGACTATATGATTTAAAAATACAAATGAAATCCCAAAATCCTAAAAAGAAAAAGTTCGACACCATAATGTCGACTGCCAATCTATAAAAACTTTTATATATTCGGATTCGTTTTTACAGGAACCACTAACATTAAATTAAACACGCGATTAAATAGTTTTATGATTTATATTTCTCAACCGCGGTTCATACCCCAACATTCTCAAAGAAAACCGATTTTATTTTTTTTTTTTTTACTAAAACTAAGGTTGAAGAAAAATCGAAGTCAAGGTCACGATTTTAACCAGTTACAGCCGCATTATGTATATATACATATTTATATAAGCTACATGTGCCGTTGTTTATGAATATTAAACCAATTTCGGTATGTGGATATCGATTTCCAAATTACTTAAATGAAATTGTAATTTAATGACGTCATCGTTGAAAATGAGGTTACAATGTGTACCTTACATATATGTGTACCTCAGACATTATATAATCGTTTGACAAGTAATTAAAGATGGTGGTCAAAGTTTTTCTTATTTATCCATAAATTAAGCTTAAAATTCCGTTAAACTTAACTTTAAGATAGTATAAAGTTTTGCATTTCTTCTCTTGTGGTTGTTTGGAACTCGACTTTGTCATTGGACTTAAATAGTAATTTATATAATTTTCTCTCCGTACCAGTTTCCAGTGTATAATGTGAAGGAAAAGGGACAATTTTAATCGTTTATTTGTAGTCTAACCCACCAACTTTCTAAATTTACCGATACAAAAAACTCGACATACATGTATATACTCTTAGGTCTTCGTAAAACATTTCCTTACTACAGCATTATGTTACTTGGTTTAATCTTAATAAACATTCTCAGAAACTAGTGTTTCTTTTTGAGTATTCCTTTTCTTTTCTTAATCGTTTATTAAACCGATTAATTGTGGTTTTCTAAGTTTTATAGCTGTTAAAATGAGAAACCAAAAAATTTAATTGTTTACACTTTTACAAAAGGAAAGTTTATGATTGCTATGACTAAATTGATTTTGTGGTATGAAACGATTATTAAAAAAGTTTTAACGAACTTTACACAAATGTGTGTTTTAGTGGAAAAGATTCAGTGCCACGCTTATTCAAAATTAACCTATAAATTGGATTTAAAAGTTGAATTGAACTTGATTCTATAGCCAGAAAATGTATCTATAAGTACTATAGTGTCATGATGGTAAGCACGATATATATATATATATATAAATATATATATATATATATATATATATATATATATATATATATATATATTTATATATATATATATATATATTTATATATATATATATATATACATATATATATATATATATATATATATATATATATATATATATATATATATATATATATATATATATATATATATATATATATATATATATGTGTGTGTATATTTCATATCGTGGTTTTGGCATCCTTTTCTTTCCAATCCTCCCCCGCATCAAATTTTTAAGCGGCTTATTAGTTGACACATCAACAGCTTTTAAATGACTTGTACGGCCTTCATAAATTGCAACTTTTTCTGGATTCATTTTAATTCAATGATTTGTAGTTGAATCTGTTGTATTGGTTCTGAATTGAACCCACACGAACAACGCGTGCTTTTTTGATAACGCACCTAAACCTATCTTGCACGTCGATTAGAATACAACGAGGGATTTCATCTTTCGGTATAATGTGTTTCTTTTAAAGTTTAACATAGGTGGATGGTTTGCTGCCATGTTACTGATCTAATACCGTTTGAATCTACAGGACGATTGGAAGGAACATTAAATGATAGAGACACTACATCCGTTTTGGCTAAGAACAGAATAAAATCCCGATAAACTTAAAAAATTCTAAAATTTTAGCTCATCGTCATCAATAGCCTGTGTCTCTTCATAAATCTGTAGCTCTTCAGAACCAAGAAGTGAACCCTGAGTCGATCCGTTTGCAGATACCCATTGCTGCGCTTCAAAAATGATCATTTTATTCTATTGATTCGATGATCTGTTATCCAATTTTTTGTTTGTGCTTACTGGATATTTTTGGTCTTGTTTTTCCATTCTCGAATAATTTTTTCTGCAGGTGTGGTGGACTAAAATCTCTTTCTGCTGCTCGGTTTTCTTTACTTACGCATATTTTATCACTTCTAATTTATATTTCACATAAGTCCGTTTCATTTTCACAGTTGTTAAAATTTACGAGAGACCCCGATTTATTTCCATGGGATTTCCCTATCGAACTAAAAGATGCACTTCGTTCCGTAAGACATACTTACAGTTTAGATCGAAATTTCAGAGTAAAAAGTGGCGAAAAATACAGTAAATAGTTTTGGGGTGCCATTATTGCTCTTGATTAAAGTAAAGAAATCGATCGTTTATCTTATCGAAAACCACCAATGAACATAAATCTGACCGGTGAGTACAGATCAGTTTCAGTCGAGTTTAATCAAAAACCAACCGTTTGTGCAAATGATTCAAAGAGGTTTTATCAATTGTAGAGTGTGGATAAGTGAAAGAGATATTGGCGGATTATATCAAAAAACTGCGATTTAAATAGCGTACTTCTTCAGATTTTGGACAATATGGAACCTTTCGTGGCAGATGAAGAAGCGTTCTAGCTCTGTCATTCGGTGATTTCGGGTTCGAATCCTGGGTTGACCGAAAATCATGATTGGTTATTTTTAATCTGTAAGTGTATTAAGGTTAAACCGTGAGCCCTAGTGACATTGAGTTTTGGAATAATTTCCGCCTTTTTTAATTTTTTTTAACAGTGAAAAACATTAATAGTTGGAATTTAAAATACATTAATACATGGAATTTAAAAGCTTTATCCTAACCAATATAGACTTACATAAACTTTTTGAGCAAATCATCCAATCATTCGTTCATGGTATTCTAAAATAGGTCTCTATAATCAAATGAAATGAAAAATTTTGTCATTATACTCGTAATTTATACTCGTTAACTTTTTCATCTATCCTACAATAACAAACACCAACTTAAGATTTCTTACATAACTAAGAATAGTTTTTAGTAGTACATAAACCTCTTGCCACATTTTTAAGCAACAAAAAACCTTCCAATAAAATAATATAAACTAGTTAAATCTGTTCTTGTTATTAGATTTTCGTCAATAATATTCATTCTAGTCACTTACCATTCCTTCCTCTTTAAGCATACCTTAATGCAAATTTTCTCGTATGAGATTCTCATTCAGACAACACCAAAGTACATGAAACCATAAAAATGTTGACTAAATATTTTTTTGATTATTGGTTTGTAAAAGTAACTGAGGCAACAACCCAAAAGATACGCCTTAGGTAGCATATGTAATCACAATAGAATTGGCTGTTCTTCGACCCCAAAACAGATTGGAAACCATACTAAACAACTTTCGATGAAAATATTTTTTTTACTTCTTAATAATTCATGCAATAAATAATCGTACAAATATTAAGAAAAACTTAAACTATTTTTCTTGATTAGATTCTTGTTAATGATGAAAACTTTTACGAAAAATGATTTGTTTTACTTTTAAGAATTTAAATTGTTGTTCTGCTGTAAAGTGGAAATGATAGATTTTTAATAAATATTGTAAACTTTTTGAATGGTATTTACAAATTATTTATTATAAATTAATTTATTTGACGAAAGTACACATTTCAAATTGTTGAATAAGAGATTAATTGTATAACTTTTACGACTTTTATGCTTTGTTTTAATGCTTTGTTAAAAAGAAAAGCACTAATGGAAGGAAAATCAATATGTTAAAATTATAACTTCCATTAGGTATAAAATTCTCTTAAATACCGACCAAATGGCGCAGTGGATAAAGCTGTGGCAAATGGAGCGGGTGGTATCGAGTTCGAATCCCGATAGGTATTTTTCACCATCTGATGGAGCCTATGCAATGGGATGGGTGGTAGATGGGTGCAACGTTATTCGGACTGTCGTACGTCCTCAAAATAGATTGCAAAGATATAAACAGACAGACAGACAGAATTTCTTAAATGTTTTACATTATGTATTACCTATCTATATATGCATTAAATGTAGTACCTCTATATATTGTAATTCTAGCACGCCATTCAAGAAATTTTGATATAAACGTCTCGGCAGATCTCAATCTCATAATGAAGCAGAATTCCATAGAAAAATACCTCTAATAAAAAAATTGGGAATTTGAAGACCTAGAAGAAATTCGCGCGGGAAGTAATCGAAGAATATCGTAATGCGACCTGCTAAATAATATCTTTTTGAATAGATAACTTCGTTCTTTTGGGTTTTGGGTAGCTTCCTAATAAAATCCAAAATACTAATTGAACTAGGTTAGGTTAGGTTTGTTGTGGCTGCTATCGCACACTTAGACCGGCGATCGGTTCGTTGTGATACCACTTTGTACGGCTCGTCCGAGTTTTTCCGTAGTACCATCTGCGCATTGCATAGCTCCATGTCAGCCTATAGTACTGACAGCCTATAGTACTGACATGGAAGATGGATCGGCCCATGAATTCTAAACACGACAGGGGATCCAGATATATGTTCATTTTTCACATCGATCGCACCGCCCAAACGATCGAAGGTGAAAAACCCATTTGAATCTTGCCCCGAATCGGGATTCGAACCCGGTACCTCCCGCTCCAACTGCCGTAGCTTTAACCACTGCGCCACCTGGGCAGTTAATTGAACTACAAGGGGTGACATATTTTCAAATTTCCTAATTCCGAAAATATAACGTCATATTCACCTGAAACAGACCAAATAAGACAACATCACCATAGAGAAACTGCGGAAGGAGATCGAGCAATTATATATTCTGTCTAAATCGTAGTTAGCCAGAAAAATATTACCCACAATATAATGCTGTTCTAACTTACTATTTCTATAAATTTGGACATCACCAGCGAAAATGTGAAACGAACAATGGTGAAACGAGGAATCTGTGTCATTAATCTACATAGAAAATAATAAAAGACCAAGTAGCTTGAGGTTGGAATAAAATGTAAGTCTGAAACCTGTGCAATGTCTTCAGATACAAACAAAATCTTAATTATAACTTAAGTAATTTATTTTGTTTGATAAGCTTTAGACTATCAGCGAAGCACTAACTGAGTTCTAATTTGCTTCTTATCCACAGTAGTAATAAACTTTGACAAAATTTTTTGGAATTCTTCTTAACGATCTATAGTTTGTCCCGACTGTTAATTTATGCAAATAAGGTTTTGTACTTCAAAAGCTACTATGAAAGTTTATGGTTAATTTCGCTACCAAAATTATAGATATCATATTTTTTTTGGATTATTTTATCTAGTTCATTCAACCTTGGCATGTCCTCTGTATATATATATTCCAATGCCAATTGCCATCGTATATCTTCAAACGACAAAAGGAAAATAATAAAACTTTTAGGGTAAAAGTAATTTTAATTTTATATTAAGTTCGAGTATATGGGGGGTTGGAAAATGTTTAAATTGATTGCTATTATCCATTTATTTGTTCCATCTAGTGGTTAACACATAAAGTAACAAAATTTCCTTCTCATTTTTTATTTACAGGGTGGATCAAAAGGTAAACATTTAACACGAAGCCATGCTATGCGTGAATCTACATCTCCACCACGTACACCGACGCCCCGTTCGTCAGAATTAATAACACCGACTTCGCCAACAGGTGGTTTATCACCAACATCGCACGATTCTATAATGGATTCTCGTTTAAACTTCCAGCAAACAGGCTCATCATCGACGGCTTCATCGCCTTTACTTGATACATCATCAAATTTACATCATAGTAATAATAATAATAATAATAGTCATAGTAGTATGAATAATAATAACAATAATCAATCGCCACCACAAATATTTTCAATCGATGGTGGTGGCAATCAAAGTCAATTGGATTTGGATTTTCCAAAATTGACACCGCCCAAATCAAAATCGCCGCGTAACAATAATAATAACATTAACACAAACAATAATCATAATAGTAATGTAATTCGTGAGTCTGATAAGACTATAAATAATAATGTTACAACAGTAAGTTCATCAAATGGATCTACAAATACAGAGCCACCACACCACATGAATAATAAAATTGTGTTCAACTCGGTGTCTGTCGTCGATAAATCAGCAACATCATCCTTATCTTTAAATGTATCACCGCCTACCTTAGTTACAGTTACAACTATATCAACCACAAATACTACTAATAATAGTAATAGTAATAATTGTAGTACTCAAGTAAACGATTCTAGTCTTCTTCAAGTAGTTAATAATAGTAATAGTAGTAATACCGCTTCATCACAAACAAATTCAATAACAAACAGTACGAATGTACAATTGCAACAGCAGCAACAATTAAATAATTCAATAATAAACGTTCCTTCGCATCAGCAGCAGCAACAACATAATTCCTATGATAATAAAATAGAATGCCATAGTCCACGTGATAATAGTAATACAAGAAATGACCATTCGCCATCATCGCATCACACAAGTCCAAATAATCATAGTAGTAATTCAAGTTCGTTTCACAATGATGATCATTTACATCGGGTCGATAGTCCAAATGATTATTTAAATCGTGGTGCGGGTGGCGGCGGTGGCGGTGGCATTGGTAGTAACAATAATAGTCTTAATAAAAAACATCGAACAGGTGCTAATACTAAAAGTTCGAAACCAAGACTTAAAACAATGGGTTCGTCGTCAAGTGTCGAGGGTGGTAACAACTCATCGGGATTTATATCAAGAGGTATGGAAAATACAAATGATTTTTTATGTCCTACTGTAATTGTTTTGATTTGTTTATTTTCAGACAGTTCAACAGAACAATTTACCGACCAGAGTGGGGTCGATTTAATTCAATTTTTCAAGGAAACTTTAAATAAAAACGCTAAAGATCGTAATATGTTGATGAGAATTGAAAAGGAACTATTATCATTAGCATTAGACCGAACGTAAGTTATTGGTTAGCATTAGATCCAATACAATAATTTAATATTATTTGGCTTGTTTATTCTCCCATTATAGTCGAAATCAAATAAAATTTCCCGCAATGTCATCATATAATCGTATGCTAATTCATCGAGTTGCAGCATACTTTGGAATGGAACACAATGTCGATGCAACACAGCAAAGCGTTATTGCGGCAATTACAAAATCAACGCGTGTGCCAGAAGTACAATTTGCTAGATATTTTTCAAGTACTCGATACATAAATATTGTCTGCATTCATTTTTCAGGTTCGTTTCAAATCATTGATACGTGAAACATTCAGCGAAGAACCAAGAAAATCGATTTTAAAACGTGATGCCCACAGTTTTGATGAGTGTCGTCATTTTTTAGGACCCGATCGTGGTGTGCTTGATCGTAAAGCAAAAAGTTTTGAAGAACGCGAAGAGGAATACGAAAAGGTTAGACGAAGAATATTTAAGGGGAAAGAGGTGAAGGTTTCCATAAATAATATTAAGTGAACACCTTTTGTAGTGCTTTGACCATTTTATATTTTATATCATACCAGACACTAATTTTTGTTTTTTGCATTCTCAAATAGTCCTTTCAGAAAAGAAATATTCTCTTTCTCACATTTAACTTTAATTTTAACTTAATTATAATTTACAAAACACAAAAAAATTAATTTTTGAATTTAGGTTGGCCACATGGAAGAGCATCAATGGCCGTGGTCTAGTTCAGATAGTTCAGAGACAAATAACCAGACAACACGATTAAAAGTACAGAATAATCGATTGCTTAAGGTGCAATCAGTTGAGGCACGACAATCGTCAGACGGTCGGCCAAGTGTGTCCAAATCGCATAGTTTTGGTGGTTATGGTGGACAACAAAATACAGGACCTTTGCATCGTGGTGATTCAGTGACGTCGACAAAAAGTGCAGGGCCACGTTTGTTTTCGAAACAAGATTCTACGGGCAGTACTAATACACCATGGCGTCTATCGCCATCAAGCAGCGGTTATAAAACACAATCGATTCGTTCTGATTCAGTAACACCCTCACCTACTGGTTATGGTAGCGGTGATCACACCCCAGAGCCATCGATGGTGCAATCGCCTAATGCTCCATGCGGTGTGGTATGGGCTGTAACCGATATGGCTAGCGTACCACGTGGCAGTGTACTTATTGATCCACAAACATTGCAACCGCTAGTTAATCAAGATGGTACTATCTACCATTTCGATCCGGCCAATTTACCTTCAAAAAGTATGGCAGCCAAACCACCTACGCTACAGCGTAATAAATTCGAAAAGCAAAAATCAATCAAGTCGATTGTGATCCAATCGCATAACGGCAACGATTGTGATCATAATATGGAACATAAACTACCTGAGACAATTTTACATAATGTGATCGATGAGAATGTTGAAAATATAAGCGTGATAGATAATAATGAAATAGAATCTCAAATTGAAGCCAAAGATATTAATGGTGAGTTGTTCAAAAGCAAATTTAATTAAATCACAAAGCTTCTAAATTTATTATTTATTCTCAGAATCTCCTAGTCCATGTAGTAATGACGAAATCAGCTTAAATAGTATTACATTAAAAACGGATACAAAAATGATTGTAAAACATCAAAAGAGTCAAGCAACTAGTCCAAATTTACCGCACAATATTCCAGAATACCAAGAAACCCAACATAATGAGGTTGTGGCAAGTCACAGTGTTGCTGTGTCGTGTGCGATAGAAAGTCAGGAACCACAGTCAATATCCAATGAATGCGTCAATGAGACAAATACCAATAATAATATGATTCAACAGACTAATAATAGCGTTAATAATAATAATAGTAACAGTGGTAGTAATAATAGTAGTTGTAATAACAGTAGTCATAGTAACAATAGTAGTAATAGCAATAGTACAATAAATGACAGCAAAAAAGAAGTAGAGTATAAAACACAAATTCCGCAATCGGCAATTACGGTTATGAGCTATGCACCCAGTTATCAAGGGTTGGAAAATGGCGCGGTATTTCCCGGCAGTGCTGCAACGTTTCCTGCATATCAACAAGGGGTTTGTATTTTTATAAAAACAAAACTATCACGGCTCATCTTACTTATGCATTTTTTTTATCCCACCAGGCTGATGGCAGTGTGTATGCTTTGCCTCAACCAATGATGTATGCATATCCACCGACTATGGAATCCGAAGTACCGGGTTATTTTGTACCATTCTACGATCAAACTGGTGCAGCAGGCCGAGATGGTACAACCACATTAATAGCAACACAACCAACAGGAACTACGTTATATCCGCAACCAAATACGGGTACAACAGCTGTCGTACCATTGGCAACATATCCGCCGCCATTATATCAAGGTCAAGTTGTTTATACCCAAGAACAATTTACCGGAAATCCAGCTAATGGCCAGTTATCGCAATATCCAATAACTTATCCAGTTGGTTATCCATATTCATATAACGGTACATATCAAGGATATTGGGGCCAACCAATGACCACATATTATGTGCCTCAAACTCAATTAACAGCGGCACCTACACCTGTAAGTACATCAATGATTGTACAACAACCACAATCGTTACCAAATGCCGGCAGTGTTCCCAGCATGGCAATAAATCAATCTAATATTGGAACAAATAATCACCACCACCATACAAGCAAACGAGGTTCCCCACCGCAAAATTTAAATCAAGCTACTCAATATGCTACCCATTCAACGGTACAAATTAGCGATCCATCAACTGGTACAATGTATGCAATCCCTCCAATTTACCCAAGTATGCTTCCATATACAACATCGTCAGCAGCTGCAGCGGCCGCTGCAGCCGCTGGTGTAATATCTCATCAACTCCCACATCAAAATACTGTGATAAATTCTGTAATACCATCTCACCTTGGTGGTCCACCACCACAACAAAATCCTACACAAGCCATGGAACAAACAGCAACATTTCATCAGATAAATACATCCAATTCTACACCACAATCAACTCCTAGTACACCTCTATCATTACCCGTGTCCCATCATCCACAAAAGAATCCACTATTCGCAACACCACCAACCCTTATACCAAACGGATTTACCGCTGCAGCTGCAGCAGCTGTGGCCGCCGCAGCTCAACAAATGACCGGATGCAACGAAATGACCACATCCTACGAACGAAAAACAAACAGTACTAACAGTGCGAACACCATAAATCGTCGCACAAGTTACAATAATCCGAATGCCATAAATACTCGTCCATCATCAAATCCAAGTCATCAAGCTGGAGGTGGTATAATAACGGGTACAAATGGTAATGGTTTCTATACAACACAAAACCATCATAATACAGTACCACGTAAATACGATGGGAACAGTAATAATACAACACCACGCGGTAATATAAATACATCGACATTGATAACACAAAAACGAGAATCAACATATAAACCGCATCACAATAGTACCAACATAACTGGTGCACAAACGTCCGTGAATCAAGTGATTCAAAATCATACTGGTGGTGTTACTAGTTATGAAAAAATTCGTGGTCCACGTCCAAAACCATCAAATTTAGATTTGCGACGAAATAATCACAACAACAATAATAACATAAACAATAGCAACAATAATAATAACAACAGTAATCGTAATACGCCGAGCACCAATTCAACGGAAAGTAATAATTCGCCGAATAGTATTACATCGAATAATACAGAGCATCAAACAATCTACATGACAACAACGCGTAGTGGTAGCAATGGCATAACAACCGGTGGACATTTGACACAGTTACATCATCAGAACGCTGCAGCGGCGGCGGCACACCATATTGATCCGTGTCACCAGCAGTTAATAAGTACTTATAATCCAGCTGGAATGTATGTTAAATTTGGTCAATATTTTACACATGTAAGTAGCTGACATTCTCAGATTTTTTACTTCCAATCATTTTGTACTTATGATATGTTATCTCTTATACATTTATAGCCATCAATGACATTGTCAAGTAACCGACGATCACCACCAACGGAAATTCGGCCGCAACTCACGCCAATTACAGGAATGTATCCAATGAATGTTATGTTATCGGGTAAGTTTATTTTAAAACGTTCTCTAACAATAATCTGATTTCGGTTAGAAGTTTGGAAGTGATTTCGCCGAATCAGTTCTTCATACTTTTGTAACAAACTAGAACATGTAAGATAGGAAGCTTCATCTTGATGTTCCATACATAATGACGGGCCTAACCAACACTCGCTGTACAATTTTAATTTATCCAGATTTGCACAATATTTAGGTTTCAGAAATAGGGGTAAAACATACAAAGCTTGATTAACATTCTGGGGCAATCTTCTCCCATCATAAATAATAATCACTTGAATTTCATGACTTTCTCTAGCGACTTGTGACAACTACTGGAAATGATTGTGTATTAATGAAGCAATAAAACTAGATATAATCAGATATTTACCTACAGAATCACTTTGGATACTGTTTCCAGCCGGTCCCTGAATGACACGCATTCTCAAACTCAAATTTTCCGTGTGTAGATTTCAAATTAGCGAGATCAGGTTTACAACCACGGTCAATTGTCATTCTGGGACTGGCTGGAAACAATATTCAATGTTTTTGAGTAAATGTTCTGGTAGAGGCAGCAGAAGACACAATTCTAGCATCGTGAGATTGTCCAAATAATTATAAAATTGTCTTAAGATTAACAACATCGCTGATACATTTGTTTAACAAAATTGAAATAAATTTTAGATTATCGAAATTCTTAGAGAAGCAACGAGTTTCAGTCGATATTCTCTCATACATGTTATAAAATAAGGCAGTCAAACGCGCCATGTTTCCTTATTTACTGTGATAAGGCATTTGTTCTTTTACTGGCTCAATCGGGTTCGATAAGGAACCTGCTCTTCATATTGTTGCAAAAAAAGTAGATGCCAGATCGGTCTCTACGTCGTAGAGCCATCGTCACTGATAGCGACCTTTGCACCTACCGATTCGGCCATTATCAGCACGCAGAACCTGAACGAGCCGGTGTACTTTCTTTAAATTCGTATTAAATTCATGATTGAAAAGAACTCACTCTGTATATGCATAAATCACACACAAGATTCTTTTCACGAATGTAAGAAGCCATCTCTCGTACTTATTCGTCAAGGTCCAACTATATTCGGGAACTCCAGGTGAACGGTTTTTCTTTAATCTCTGCATGGCCTTGGAGTGGAATTCACCAAAATAAATCCTCAATGAAAATCTCGGTAGAATCATATTCAGTTGACCGAAATTTTAAGATATGGTGTAATCCGGTGGCTCGTTTAAACAAACCACGCGAATTGCGTTCATTGCTGTGTTATTGTTCTCTTAAGACCTTCCACCATTCACACTTTTGTCTACAAATTCGCTTAGCTATCCTCCTAGCAACAACCGCCTATATCCTTGTTAACCGGGTTTGCGCTTCATTATAGGCTATATTTCGTTGCTCAACAGCAAGACGACACTCATCAAACCAATCGTTTTTAGGATTTGTTTTCATTATACCGAAAGTTTGCGGTATAATGTGGCATCGAAACTCGATAATTTTCGTACTTCCCAGATAGTATTCACTTCATGAGACAAAATGCTATTCTTCATTTATCAGTCCTTCACAAGAGTATTGCATTGTATATTTTTCTGTCCTGCGTGACTTGTACGAAAATTTCCATCGTAGCTTGGCAATGACCAGATAATATTCATACCTTCGAATTTTGTTGAAAATAGATACGATCTCACTTGGATAACCCGAGTTCGCCATTTTGTAACTATAAAATTTGACTTCGCGATGTTAACGTGGAATGTACTTGCCACTTTGAGATCATGAGCGATCTCGAAGAATATCATTCATTCTCCATTTGCAGTTACAGTTTCGTTTCGGGAGTACGGAATTATATTGTTGTATAAATCGGTCTGATTTCTGCCAGCTCTAGCATTAAAATCACCAATCTGACATAGTGATCAGGTTTAGCGCGGATCAGGTAATCCTTATTATTGTAAAATAAGTCTTTAACTTGTGGTAAGATTACACAGATAATTGACAGGTTGGCTTAGGTTTAGTGCAAACAAGATATTCGTTTTTATTTTGTTTTGTCGACATTTTTAACACTTGAATTTTTTACGGATGCCCAACGATCAGATTTTGTCGCCAAACAAGCTGTGGAGGACTATTATCCGATCCGGCGTGAATTTTCCTATTATGAAATTGTTTGGTCGACTTTGGAAAATCTAAGTATGAAGTTAGCAACATGTAATTCACTTGAAGCTGTTAAATTTTATTTTGCTGTTGTGTTTTGATTGAAACTGACTTGTCAAATCAAATCTATTGATTAAATCTTGCTTCTTCAACTGTGGAGCATTCAAAACATACAAATTGGATAACAAAAAAATAAAATTTGTCTACTAACCTAGCAGTCGGATTTGGGCATTCGATTTTCGGAAAATCCGATTTTGCTTTGTCTGCTTAGTTTCATACTGAGCATCTTTACACCAAGGTAACTTTTCTATATGTAGCTTTTTTTTACACCCTTCACGTCCACACACATTTTATTTGTACGCGGTAACTTTCATAATTTTCTACCAACACAAGTAAAACTCAAAAACAAAATTAAACTAAAAAGTACAACAAAATGTCCTTGAAAATATTTCTATTTCATTTTTCTTTGTGTTTGTGTGTTGAAATTTTTTGAAGCTATGAAAATTTTGTGGTTCAAAAATGAATCCGCAAAAAAAAAATTTGTAGGTAAAGGGGGTAAAACGAAGTAGTTACAGGATAAAAGTTACCGTAGTACGAAGATGCACAATAGCGGATTTTTCGATATCGAATTTTTCAAAGTAAGAATTTTTATATGGGTCACAATATTTAAGAAACATGGATGCCCTCACTAAGAGGACCGAAAAGCGTGTTACTAATGATATATACTATGGCTATCAAATTGGAGCAAAAATATGAAATAACATCCACACACTCTTACCACAGAGTTTTATGTTGGTATTCTATTCTTATTAATTGTCAAATGTTCAGCTGAAATATGTTATGTTATGTTATTGCGGCTGCTAACGCAAACTTAGACCGGTGATTGGTCCGTTGTGAGACCACTTTTATGTATGGCTATAGGTCCGATTTTTCGTAGAAATAGTACTGACATGGACGATGGGACGGCCTATGGATTCTAAACTCAACAAGGGGATCAAGATGTGTGGCTCCGCCAAAACGATCGATGGTGAAAAATCCCTTTTTGCATCTTGCCCCGGATCGGTACGTCCCGCTCAAAGCCGACTCTCCAGCTCCAACTGCCGCAGCTTAAACCACTGCGACACCTGGGCGGTTCATTGAAATAACATCTTATCATTTATAAAACAAAATTTATTGTTGACATCTCAAATGTGAAATTCAACTGTTTTAAATATTTAATTTCTTTACAGCACAACGTCATATTGCACCTAGACCACAAAATCCCAACTACAAAGGTAACAAGCCAAGGTAAAAACTAATAAGTAATGTAAACAACCTTTTATTAAATAAAATCAGAAATAGCTAAAATAAAAGAACTCTATAATTAATATTAATTACCATATATATATATAAAAATTATATTAAATAATTAATTTTAAAACAATAAATAAAAACAATTTAATTTAATTCTTTACGCCACGTTCTAATTATTATTATTACATATAATTTTTATTTTTTATTTTATTTTTTTATTTTCATTCTTTAATTAATTATCAATTTTGTTTAGCGTATATTAAGTAAAACAAAAAAAGAAAAATGTGGAGAAACACAAATTTGCCATAATAATAAATTAATATATAAAATATATATTTAAAATTAAATTAATTATACACTACAAAAAAAAAATAAACAAAAATACATTTAAATAAATAAATAACAGAAATAATTACAAATAATTATTTATTTTTAAATATGTTTATTCTAAACGAAACTAAATTAATATTTTTACGACAATCAGAAAAATTTAAAATTATTACAATTTATTTTAACTATGTATGTATGTACTACGTATTTGGAATTTAAACAAAAATATAAAATTTTTATAAAACTAATCAAAAACATTCCTTGATTTTTGTGTTATTTTTTTTCTTATTTAAAACATAAAAAATAAATAATTATTTGTATAATATAATGTACTTAAGTATAAAATATATATTACAATTTATTTATTTATTTAAATCATAATATAATAAAGATATATAAAGTAAATAATTTAATTTTTAATTTTTTTATTCATATTTTATTTTTATTTTTATATTTAATATCAATAAAAACTACATATTATATATATATATATATATATATATATATATATATATATATATATATATATATATATATATATATATATATATATATATAAATATAAATATAAAATACATATATATATATATATATATATATATATATATATATATATATATATATATATATATACATATGTGTGTATATATATGTATATATATATATATATATATATATATATATATATATATATATATATATATATATATATATATATTTATATATATAATATTAAATAGATATACAAATGAATATATTCATCTCGAAGAGGTTTTATTTATAAAAATAAACAAAAATAAAATATATAAATAAATAAAAAAAATTGTTTGTTAAAAAAAAGATAAAAAAATAAAATAAAAAATAAAAACAATACTTATTAGCATGGATAATAATTAATTTTTATAATTCTTATTTTATTCTTTATGATTTAATCTTTTTCACATATATGAAATTAATAAAGTGAAAACAAAAGTTACAAATTATTTATAATACCTTGATTTTTTATAATTATTTTATTTTTTATGATTTTGTTGTCTTTTATAATTAATTTTATTATTATGAAAAACGAAAAAAAATACAAAAAATATATGTGTTATTAATTAAATATTACGATTATTATTATATTAATTTTAAAGTGACAAAAAGATATATTATTAAAAATAAATTTAAAAAAAGCAAAAAAAAATATATTGATTTAAATATGTATTTATTTTAATTTATACAAACAACAAAAAATACAAAAAAAGTGAAAAATAATAAAAATATACAAAAAAAAATTAAAAACCAAAAAAATTAATAAAAGCCCTTTAAAAATAATAATTTGAATTGTGTTTTAAATGGAAAGAAACATATTAGGCCAGATATATTTGGAGTAGATTGTAAATTCCATGTTAACGTATAAAAAGGTTATTCCAGACTTTACCAGGAAGAATAAAATTTATACTTAAGGCAAACCTAACAATATATCATGAATCTATCGTGATAATTTTTTTTCTGGATATTGCGGGAGCCTTTCATTACAAACGCATATACTAAATTATAAATTACTAAATTTGGTTTCAAACTCTACATCATCAGGTGGATTAAATGTATGCTTGAATCTCACATTGTGTTATACGAAGTTGAGGATACGTTCATTTTGGCCATAGCTTCCAGAGGTTGCTCCTAAGAAGATGATTTGCTTTCAGCCCTGTTGTGGCCTCTGAGCATTGACGAACTTGTTGTTACTCTGCGTGAGTCCTGTTTTATCGCTCAAAGTTACGCTGACGATTGGTTATATTAATAAGGCTTAGGAACACTATGCCTGGTAAATATAACCAACCCATATCGAACCTTTTTCTGTACCATCTCTGTTCGGATATAAGTTTAATAGCTCAGCCCACTGTGGGCGTGTAAAATACAATATGTAATTATGTCTATTATGAAATGATGCTATTACGATTTACAAAATCCAACTGCTATTTAGCTGTCGTATTTTCTTTCGATTAATCGTATTTTGACGTTTCTATATAAAAATAAGCAAAAAGTTATCGAAATTTTACGTAAATTTGAAAAATTTATTATTAAATTGATAAAATAATTACTAATATAATAATTACTAAATTGAAAAATTTAATATTATGGAAATCCAACAAGTTTCATAATAAGATAAATCCATATCGAATTCCGTTAACGGAAAATCCGTCTCGGATTTATTTTATAATAGACCCCCAGGTTTTCTTTATGTAAAATATATGTGGGCTTACTTTATATACCATACGTGATATGTTAATCTAAGAATTGTTGTTTAAATTACCTACTGTCTAGCATTGAAATATTAAACCACCAAACACTGTTTGGTGGTTTAATATTTCAATGCTGTAGACGAAATATATTCCGAAACCGCGCTGCTATAATTGTGCTCGTCATAGGTGGCTGTTAGTTTACGCTCTGGTGGTTGTAGAGGGATAGGTCGGTGAACAGTACGGTTTCGACACACGCACATGATCCATGTTATTTCATAGAATACTAAACCCCAGAAAATGCAGTGCATCATAGTGTAATTATGAACTTGTTGGAGACCCTTATTAGTTTCTAATGCAGAGGTATCTAGGGTCGTCCTGATTTTGTAATTTATTTCGCTAAAATTTCGTAAACTGCTTCCCGTTCGTAAATGGTTATCTCTCAACATGTAACCTGCATTTAAGGTGACTACTCCAGATCTTCGAACATTATAGAAATTTATCATGATATCGGTTTGTTGAATTTATTGTCATAATATTGATAGGAATGCGAAATGATATGAGATTAAGTGTTGCCGTGCAACATATTAGGAATTGCAATTTCGGATAATAGCGTGTATTCCGTAGAGAAGGTATGACGATATCATTAACTTCATTCTGACGTTGTGTCCTGGAATGGTAATTGACGCTGGCATATGTTTTCGAATCAGATATTGTGATCTTCTAGTTGTTAAGGCGTGCGTATTGTTGGATGTAATATCTTACGATGTGTAATAGAAATAAACTGCCCAGCATGCTTTGTTGCGTTTCCTCGAGATTTTAAAAATTCAGACCAATTCGATCATGTTCAATAAATAATACTCAACGGATCCACTATTCTCGAAATCGGTATTCATTCAGCAGGAGCATTCATGCTTCAATCGTTGTTGATCGTTGATATTTTCTCAAGTTTTCCACAGATTGAGTTGTGTTTTATAAACTTTATTGTTTTATCTGTAGCTTGTAGATGGGCTTGTTTGTAAGCTATCTCCTTACAATAAGGTGTTTTGCTGTATAATTTGTAAATGACCTTAATTGATTAATTTATTGCAACCAACTTTTAATTACGTATAATTTTTGTGCTTTCGTCTCCAGATGATTATTGCTGCTTTTATGGTTAATGGTTCTCACCTAAGCTTTCCTCACAGAGAAAAACGTTATAAATGTGACCACATTGAACTATTTCGTATTATGTTTCTCGGGATGAGGTGTCAAATATGCTCACCGTAAATACGCCGATCAATTCAAAATTTTATACGAGGTGAGACTTGGCGAGAACTATAATAGGAGTATATTAAGTTAGTGTTTATTGCTTAACATACTGCCACGACTTTTTCGATAAGGTAAATTAAATTCCTTACTTTCCTTTTTAACGTAATTTTATCCTACAAGCTTTGGTCCAGTTATTTATGAGCCCAGTCTTCTTCTATATAATATACGGTTGTTTAAGTAACAGTGGCATATGCGGTCACGACGCTATTGTACAAATTAAATACAGAACGTATTCCAGTAGCTAACTTAAAACATTCTTACCAATATTTGCCGCTTAGGAGTGTCAGACTATAAAGCTAGTTGGATTTCCCAACTAATACCACCAAACAGCTTGAAAAGTTTATCTTTGATTTGGTTACTTGATTCAAACACTCGGTAACTATGCTGCATCAAGTTTAAAACAATGTGACTTAAATTTTAAGAACTCTGGTGTGCTTAACTTCTATTAATTATTTAGATGTTTGTCATCCCATCTGAAAATTAATAATAATAATCGTATATATTGTATATATAAGGTCCGACCCGTTGTCTTGATACTGTGCATGAAATCAATGGACATCGCTAGGTCAGTCACGTTCAGCGTGCTGATCCGAACTGAATGATACAGCAATATCTAAAGGCAGTCACGCATTTAGATGGGCGAAGAGATCGTCGTCGCCGACAAAAACTTTACGGCGTAGAGAGCGATCTGGCATCTTCTAATTGTTTACAACAAAATGAAGAGGTGGGATTGTGATATAGAAGATGGAGTCAGATAGTTGATACAGTACAATGGCCTGTAAAAACTGATATTGACTTAAAATATTTCGAATTATTAATTTCTTTATAATCATTGTAATAGAATGACGAATTCGTATTTGGTTGTTTCGTTCACGTTAATAGTTCAATCAAGAGAAACATTATTATTTACCTTATCGAACGAGTCATCAAACAAGCAGAATTTCATCACAGTTTCAGAACGAAGTATGCTCAACAACGCAAACGTTTTTCAATTATGCATACGATGAATTATGAAACAACCAACAAGAATAGACATTAATACGCTAATACCTTTTCTCGTCTTCTTAACACAACAATTAATGTGATAATTCCGCTTTCATTCGCAAAAGATTTAATCTCTTTTATTTAAATGATGAGAACTTGTATTAAAACAGTTAATAGTTAAGCTTATGACGATGCATGGAGAGCATCATTCGAAATCCGAAAATTAACAATTGTACTTTGAAAATCACCAAGATGGATTATCAGACTCACAGTGATATATATATAATCCATTATATCGATTAAATTAATTTACATATTTCACGATAGATGGTTGGTGTTATTTAATTATAAATAGATCATATAAACGCGCGAATACCAATATTTAACAATCAATTATTATCGTTGCCCTCAGTCTAAGAAAGTGTGTAATAGAAATGCTTAACACAATGGCGGGTTTGTATCTTGTTGCGGTTCGTTCGACTTTTGTTTGTGTATAGTCTTCGCAAATATTACATCATTAGATCGGCGTCGCTCGAAATACCATAATCAATTCTTATACGTCTTAGTATCTTATGGACGTGTTAAGAAAAGTTCTTTATAACTTTATCGGTGTTCATAGTGTTAACAGTGACTTATCATTTTTTAACAAATATTATAACAATAATTATATTATTGATAAGATTAGAACCAGTGTGTCAGATATAGATAGAAATTATATATTATTTAATTTTTGTTTGGTTTGATTATGGAAATCAAAGTTCAAATAAATATTAATTACAACAAATACAACACCATTTCGGTTTCTGATAAACGATTTCGTGTAATTTACAAAAAAAAAATCGTTAAATGGTTTCAGTCGGCCTACAGTGCTTATTCAGGGATAGACGATTAACAATAAATACCAGACTTCTTAGTTAGTGTATCGGTTTCTTGGACGAAGCTTCTTCTGTTATTAGATGGTGAAAGCTCTTGTTAATAAACGATAAAATTGTTATAATTATCATTTCCAACTTGTTCGAAGTGTTTAAGAAAAATAATTATTAATTACTAAGTGCTTAGTGAAAGTGATTTTGAGTTTTTAATAAAAATTATTTTAACGATTTGTTTTGTGTAAGTAAATCTATAAGAGATAGGCGATAAGAATAAGTGTTTATTTTTATTATAGCTATAAAAGTTGAAATGTTAACATAACATGCATTTATATGGTCATTGAATAAGTGGCAACAGTACATTAAGATTCTTAAATATTAAACCGATTATTGTTACTTTGGTAATACAAAATTGGATTATACGCTTTTGATTGGTTTGGTTTTAATCGTATTGGTCACGTTACAATTATGTATGATTTTAGTATATCAACTACACTTCATATATTGATGTGCAATTGTGCTAATCATGACATGATGTAGTCTCAGGTACATTTACTGAGAAAGTTAGATAAATTCACTTTTTCACGAAGTATGAGTCGATCTAATGTCTGAATAAAGACATTAGATGGATGTCTGAATAAAGTTCGAGGAATATACGATCCATTTTATACTAAGTTCGGGTTGCATTTCACTTCAATAGCCGTAATACACGGAGCTTTGAATAAAGATCGAAAATGTTCTTGATTTAAAATCATTAACCTACCTACCGCCCAGGTGGCTCAGTGGTTAAAGCTGTGGCAGTTGGAGCGGGAGGTACCGGGTTCGAATCCCGATAGGGCCAGGATGCAAAAGGGATTTTTCACCATCTGATTACGATCGGTGGTGTTAATGAACACATCTATGACCCCCTGTTGGAGTGCAGAACTCATGGGCCGACCCATCTTCCATGTCAGTACTATAGGCTGGCATGGAGCTATGCAATGCGCAGATGGTTCTACGAAAATCGGACCTATAGCCGTACGTCCTCGATTTGGCCGTTAAGGCGTAAAGTAGGACGTAACTAAGCGAACCGCGAAAGAGCTGGGAGAGCCTTGAGCCCCAAAAAAGATAGCATAGAATAAAAAAAAAAAAAAAAAAAAAAAAAAAAAAAAAAATTAACCTACCTGTATCGTGTCTCGAACTAATTTTCGTAGACACACTTGAAATTTTCGACTTACGGTTCATCAGCTTATCTTTATGTCGTCAAAAAATTTTCGAGAGACTGCAAAGCTATTATCATGTAAGTGTTTTATGTTAATACACGAAACAATGCACGAAAAAATCCAGATCCCAAAAATATATGAATTCTAATTCTTGTGTCCTCGAAACACTTTCGTTTCCGCTGCAGATTTTGAAAAACGGGTGAAATTTGAACTAAGAATATGATCACCATTGAAATGTGATATATGGCCCATTCAAGATAATTTTTGTTAATATGTTTGTGATCTTTGGGTTACACACCTTGCTACGAATGAGCTTATAAGCTCAAATTTGGGTGAATACTTAAAAAAAAAAGATCATACTCGCAAATGTGTACATAAGTAGCGATATACTACAAAATGGTCATAAGTGTCCTAATCAATCCTGGAAGAAGTGATTGATTAGACGAACGATGTTGCTTTCAGTGTTTTGGAATAACATCAGAGATCTTATTCAAAATGTTGGATAGGGTTCTTAACTTAAACTTATCATAATTTTTTCTTTTCGAATTGTTTTCAAGGCGATTTCAATTCATATTAAACGCTAAGCTGAATAAGCTCAAATTGTACAAAGTGTTGATCAGACCCGTTGCGATTTATCGATGTAACGCAGTTATACCTTAATGGATGAGTAAGAAAGATGGCTTCCAATATTCGAGAGAAGAATTGTGTAAGTAATTTATTGTCTAAAACTCGACATTGATAGTGCATACCAAGTTCTTTTCAACGTTGGCTCGACGTTTTGCGTGCTGCTCCGGACCGAATTGCACAGCTGTTCTTAAGAATGGAGCCTTTCGGTAGGTAAAGAGGTCGTAAAAGAGCGATCTGGCATCTTCTTACTGTCTACAACAATATCATGCAATCACGAAGTGAGATCCTGACTCTATCCAAACCGTGGAGTCAGGTTCTCACTTCGTGACTGCACCAATGTGGTAATATTATCCAAATTATACCTCACTATAGTTCAACAGAAAATGCAACACTTCCCCGATGAGGTAATTAATAAATCATAATTATTTCACTTAGCTTCTCGTTGATACACAGTAGTTTTGACTGAACTTGTGACACATTGGAAAAGAACGTCGTTTAACGCGTTATCGATCTTTAGTGACTATACGTTATACAATAGTAAATACCTTACCTACATCTTATCAACTACACGCTTATATCAGATATAGTATATTTACTACAAAGTGGTTTAAAATCAATAACATTTATAGGCCTTTTGTATAGTGTAAACCTAATTAAACCAACCTGATTAATACTTATCATTTTTTTATATTGAGATTATTTTATATTGAGTGGTTTGTATAATTTAAAGATTATATATGAAAAACAAAAACAAATTACGTATATGTACCTGTGTATACACAATAAATCAACGTACTTGAAGTAACGTCGTCGCCCATTCATCACACAAAATTACTAAATTTTGGCTTACTATCAGATAAGACTTAAACCACTATCTGGCTTATACTGTAATTACATTCATTCTACAGTACATAAGCTGTAAAACTAGTTGGAATTTGAATCTGCCATAAATCATGATAACTTCAGATTTTAATTTTATCGCCCATGGCCCGAAAAACTTGAGGAATTTTGAAAAACTTATCTAATTCGTAAGATTTCCTTGAAACGATTCCTATACATGGGGGGCATGCATTTTGTTTACTACTCGTATCACATAAATATTTCATTAGTTGTGATTACTGAGAAACACTATCTAATCACAACACATTTTTCTTGTGTCCAATAAATATGTGACGACAGTTGACTTTTGAACATAGATCAAACTACATGTGTATGTTTAAGTTTTGGTATTGTTCCTTGCATTAAAAAGTCTTCTCTTTCGAAAGTCGCACCCTAAAAACTTGACATATTAAGACTGTGGGTGGAGTTGTAGTTTAAAAATAATTTTCAAATCTGTGTAGCTCACTTAAGTATCATGCACATTTTAAGTAAGTATATATATCATAAATATTGACGTAATCTTATCGGCACCTAAACTTAAAGTCCACGAACACTGTCAAATATTATAATTGATGTTATTACAATGCATACTTCAAGTTTCATCGATGTGGTTGATTAATGATGGAACCAATAGGTCGCATAGAACAACATCGAGACTTTTGGACAGTATTTTAAATCTTGGTTTAAGCCGAATGAGAAGTACCACACCATACTCATCAGTATATAGTATATTCGCATTTTAATAGAAACCATCCATGATGCTTCATCATCGGCCCAATAAATATTCATCCAAAATTAAGCTGCTGGTGAATGTGGTGCCGGAAAGGTGGTGCAGTGATTAAAGCTGCGGCAGTTGGAGCGGGAGGTATCGGGTTCGAAACCCGAGAGGTGCAACATATGCAAAAAGGGATTATTCACCATCGAACGTTTTGGTGGAGCGATCGGTGGTGTGAATGAACACATCTTGATCCTCTGTTGAGTTTAGAATCCATGGGCCGTCCCATCGTCCATGTCAGTACTATAGGCTGACATGGAGCTATGCAATACCCAGATGGTTCTACGTAAATCGGATCCATATACCTACATATAGTGTTATCACAACGGACAACCACCCAACAACAAAAAATGTGTTTCTTTTTAGCCGACATGTTTTGATTTTCAGGTCATATAGGCTCAATCTCAATTGTTGACATTGTGTGTTGATCAAATAGTTGGTTCGATCTTCGATTTAATGTAACCTTAGTAGTTTTCATTGCCATATATGTAGTTATATGTTGGTGTCTGTCAAAATGTATGTACATTGCTGAATTGACCTGGGCTTTTTTTTACGTTTTGTTTTAATTGGGTGCAGGGCGGATTTTTAGACAGTCCTAGCTCCTTGTAACTGTCAGAGCTCCTGCACCCAACGCGCGATCATTCAAGTAAAGGTTAATAGCTGCCTTAAACATGTGCATTTTATACTTCAACGGAAATTGAAAACCAGCCAACGAATTCCACTTCTTAGATGTTCGATAAATAAATTCGCGCTTTGCATCTTCAGTTCGAGGTTTCGGCAGCTTCACCGTAAACCTATGCGCATCAACCGTTCGTCGTTACCCTTCCTGGCGTAACAAATGGTGGTATTTTCTCCTTTAGTTCTGCAGAACATTTACCATTAATTAATCTATAGAACACGCAGAGTTCTGCAACATCTCTGTAGACTCTGTTGTAGACTGTCTAGATCTTCCGTAAGTCTGGGGTTTCGTATTATTCGGATGGCACGCCGCTGAACTCTGTCCAGCAACTAGAGAGCAGTGCCATATGCTCCACCCCAACCCTGACAGCAATATTCTAAGCACGGTCTAATAAAGGTTTTATATATTTGGAGAACCTGATGCGATTTAGGCGACACAATTCAAGTGTGTTGGTTTTGCTGAGCAAACACTACACCATTTAATACAAGCTCATTTAGCTGATTCTATCTGTAATAATGAAATATAGTAATTTTACTTGACGAAAGTAATTCATCTCAATTTAATCAAATTTCTATAATTTTGGATCATGGAGCTCGAAAACCAGCGGCGTGTACAGGCTATACGCTTCGGTTATCAGATCCATAATCTCGTTCGACGCACTTACTGGGCGATTTAAGATGGATATTGTGGGAACTAAGCATACCACACCCACTGCAGCTCTTGAGATGGCTGTGGGTCTGCTGTCGCTTGATCTTTGAATCAGAAGATGTGCTGCGCAAACAGCCGCTCGCCTACCAGAAAGAGACAACCAATTAAGTCTTTATGGGCATTGCCAAATATGGAAGGAGGTGGGTCGGCACAGAACTGCCCCCATTTCCTCAGACACTATGGTGTCGAAGCACAGTTTTGGGAATTTATTTCATGTAATTTTTACCAAAAGATACAAATAGGACACAACAGCGATTGACAATAATGCTGTTTCATCGATTGTTTGGAGACGGTTATTGTCTTGAACCCACTAGACGACTGCCTGATTGAAGTTAGACTTCACTGGATACCCAACCACATTGTTATCAAAGGTATATGCCGTTTGCGTGCAGCTTCCACTTTTGTGGGACCTGAGCTGAGAGTGACGTTATTATCTCTTAAAAGAGAGATCGACTGTCATTTTGTTCATCTGCCCCAGAAGAGATGGGACATCCTCATCTCTTGTCACCTATCCAAAATCATCTTTCGAACAATAAATCAGCAAAGATTCCAGACCTTTTTGAATTATCATAGATGCACTTTGAAGATCTTGCTGCGGGTATTCTCATGGGTCATTTTTAGTTGAATATTGAAATGTTCCGAATAAAATTTCGGGACAACGCAAACTGAGAACAGTGCGAGGAGGAGTAGAAGAAACTGTACTATTCACTATAGTGACGACCTTGAGGATACAGGATATCTTGGACTTACTGACTTGTCATTAGAATGCTTATTTTTTTTAAGTAACCACTCCATAAGAACCTTTTATATTGAGAGATCAATCACAGAAAAGGCAATTGCTTTCCCTAAATTGTCATTACATGGGATTTGATGGCCATCTGTTAGAACTCCGAAGGGATACTCTCAGGGTGATTAACGAACTTCTATCTAGACTAAGCAGGCGCGAATTTGATGTCTAAAGTTATAGGGATGACCTGGTTATAATCAATAAGGGTTAATTCGACGAAAGAAGCCAAATATCTAAAAGTCATCCTATATAACAAATTGATTTAGAATCAACATATCACCAAGGTCAAAAAAAAAAAGCCACAGGCGCTTTTTGGGACTGTTAAACGCGTTATGGTAAAAATTGGAGATTGAAACCAAACATGGTCTACTGATCATATTTAATCATTGTCAGAACCCTTATCAAGTACAACTACTGCATATCAAAAAGAACGATGCCTTGACTGCATTGAAGATGCAACGTGAGGAAAAAGTTAATAGTGGTAATTTGGTGGGTCTACTAAAAATTCTAATGGAATTTCAAGACCACTGGTATGCAGACCAAAATAGAATTTCACAAATCTTTTGTTGCCTGAACGGGATGAATTGAACCAAGCAGGACCTTTATTCGAATATGGTATGGAATATGGTCGAATCAAGGATGAATTGTGAGACAGTCATTGTCTTTGGTCCCTACCTCGTCATATTCAAATCTCATGGAGTGAACCGCATCGTATTTCAAGCAGAAAAGCACACGTTAGTAATCTCTACGGCAAGGCCTAAATGTGCAAGACCTTACCTTCTATCGGACAGCCAGGCAGATTTATAGACACTCAGGTCAAATACCAGCAAGTACTGTTTAAACTTGGCAACTCTAATGTCGGTGTCAGGGGATGCTGACATGGAGCTATGCATTTATTGAACGGAATATATTAACGATGTTACAAGAAGACATCACAGAGGAGTGGTGCAAGCAACTAAATCAATCTAAACGGACAGTCTATCCGTTCATCGATAGAAACAAGCAGTTTTACACTCAGCAAAGTCGAGTTGATATTATTCACTGACTTCGTCGACGCACATAATATTTTTAAAATGGAGCTGAGCTAGTGTGTTCGAAATGTTTTTGCCATTGGAATTGGAATATTGCCCGCTTGCGATTAAACCATTATTTATTAGGTCGCCTACTCTGTGGTTCAACGCCCAATTGTCCTAGCCTAGAATAATAATAAGCGTACTTAAACAACACATTCTCTAGTTCAAATGTTACATCATCTTTAGAAACCCTTAAATAAATATTTCTCAGTGACACATGTCTGTTATCTTACAAAACCGTATATATAACATCTTGAGTTGATTAAACTCTGCAGGGTCATATAAATACTATAATCGTTCAATATAACTATGTATATTGATACTATTTATGTAACACGATTAATCCGTCAATCGACGAGATTAAAAATCAATTGTTAATAATAATTATTTTGAGCTGGGTGGCAGCGTCATCCTATAAACTTCCGTTCAGATAATAAACGGATCACAATTTAATGATATATTCTTATCGTAAATTCACACGAGTCGCGTACTATATGAGAGATAACAATATTATAAATTTATATTTCGTGATAACGTTTAAGGCACCCAGAAATTACGTTAAAAACACAATCAATCAAACAAAAATTATACGAATAACAAACTGTCTAATGTCAACCGAATATATAATATTATCTTGCGACTTAAGTCTTAATTATCATATGCTGTGTTTAAGTGTCGGTTATTTTTTTGGTTGCTCGCTAACAAGTAGCCATGCTATCTACCACCTGGAATTTACAATATAATCATTAAATCGCATACCTTATCTTTGCATAATGTCGTCTCTTATCGATAATATAATTAAGCTAATTATAGTAGCAATAATATAACGGAATGACTGCTCGAATATATATCACGAGACATACTAATAATTTATAAATAATTCTCGTCGTCAATAATAATCTTTCGAATTATTATCAGCGAGTGCCAACAACAAGAACTGTTATCATCTTTTAGACATTTAAATTAAATTATCGTATTGGGAGACGACAGGGCTAGTTCGAAATGAAATCGAATGGATTTTTTGTAATCTATTCTGTTTTTTTAAACATTAGTATAATTTTGTATTTGGCTGTTTTTAGTACAAGCTTGTCCATTTTATACACCAAAGTTATTTAAATTAGTATTGTTGTGTGTCTTAGATAAAACTCTCCACATCATTAGTGCGGACACAATTAAGTCTACAGAATAGTATTTGGTCTAATTAAATTAATATTTTCCAGCAAAATGCCGATAAAGTGGATCGATGAGACGTGGGAGCAACGCAAGGAAACTCTCGCAATTGGTTTCCTAGCATACTGGGTATTTTTTGGAGAAATGACCTTCCTATTATTGACCTCATACATTTTGGTGAGTATTGCATTATGAGTTATGAACACAAAGTAATTAGTTATTGTTTATAGATTTGGGGATCATGGATTGGCCGTACATTAATGATCATCTACTTAATATATATTATACGTATTGATCGAGATAGTGCACGCAAAACTGGTGGGCGACGACAAGGTTCGGATTTTATCCGAAATATGCACTTCTGGAAAGTATTGTGTCGCTATTATCCAGCCACTCTGGTTAAAACGGTAGATTTGCCACCAAATAAAAATTATGTGTTTGCCGCATGCCCTCACGGAATTATAAGGTAAAGTACCGGCACTCATTTTGTATGACGAGCGTTTCTAGTTGATAACACCAACAAATTAATTATTTATGATTGATTTGATATATAGATTATTGTGTTGTTATCAAAGTTTTTTTTCAAGTTCACGGTCAAGTATTTATATAATTCTATTATACTTTTACAGCTTGGGTGCATTCTCGGCATTCTGTACGAATGCGTTAGGTTTCAACGACAAATTTCCAAAAATTCGGGCAAAGCTCACCACATTCGGCTATCATTTCAATATACCGTTTTATCGTGAGCTGCTCATGTGGTGGGGCATGTCGAACGTAAACGCTGATTCAATCAAAAATTTATTGAACGCTCCAAACGATCCCAAAGATCCGTACAATAACGATGGTTATCAATCAAATGCTGTTGTTATTATGGTCGGTGGTGCCCAAGAAGCGTTTAACAGCAAACCTGATTGCTACAAAGTGATACTGAAGAAACGAAAAGGTTTCGTTAAAATCGCTCTAACAACTGGATCAGACATTGTACCAGTTATAACGTTTGGCGAAGTTAATGTATACGATGTTCCAGACATTAAGCCCAATTCAAAAACAAATAAATTCCAAATTATATTCAAAAAGTTTACGGGCATAGCGCCAGCATTTTATATAGGTCGTGGCGTTTTCCAAATGAATTGGGGAGTTATACCATTGCGCCACCCCATGGTGACTGTTATCGGGGCGCCCATATCGGTAACGAAAACTGAACAACCAACTCAAGAAGACATTGATAAGTACCACGATATATTTTGCAAGAATATAAATGAATTGTTTGAAACTCATAAATCAAAATATCTAAAAAATTATAAAAATATAAATTTAATTATTGAATAAAACCCAAAATGAACCCAAAATGTCCAATGTTGTTGTTTTGTATATATGATGGTGTCACTGACGTCAATTATTCATTGCGATAAGCAGAATTAAAAATCCGAGCACAATCAATCCAATCATATAAAATAAACGGGTAATCACCTTATCTTGCCATTTACGATTTTCGATGCATTTTTTGTAGGGCATGTGCGAAAACGACACGGAATTGTATAGCGGAATCCATTTTGTTGGGAACATGTAAAATAGCAGATCGTCAAACAGTTTTCGCAATCGAAATGTTTTACGATTAACCAAGTCTCGCATCTAAAATTAAATAATAATAATCATTCAAATCGGAATTATATAATCATCTTGAAATGCATACCTCAACGTAATTGTACATGGCCAAATCAGATATTGCGTGTAAATCCTGCCAACGTGTCTCGCTATACACCTCCAATGCCTTTTCAATATTATTCGAATATGTTGACAGTAATTCGTTTAAAATCGTACAATCTTCAAAACCAGCATTCATCCCTTGGCCATAGAATGGCACGACTGCATGTGCCGCGTCTCCAAGCAGTAACACTTTTGCACCATGATGATACGAACGACACTAAACAAAAACGACATAAATTTGAACTATTTGGTTCGAGTATTAGCTAAATATTCATTCCTACCTTGATCGAAATTAACGCTTGTGGTTTGACATTGAAAAAATCTTTGATTAATTTATCTCGTCCGATAAGCGCAATCGAATCGGGAAAATATTTTTCAAAAAATTCGACCAACTGACCAACCGTTCGTATATCATCGAAATTTTTGAACGGCATAAATAACGTAACGGTCCACGATTTATCCTGATTCGGGAGAGCAATCATCATGAATTTGCCACGCGGCCAAATGTGTAAATAATTTTTGGGCATAGCAAAATCGTAATCGTTTGTCGGCGGGATGCACAGCTCAATATATCCATGTTCGATGTACTTTTGTTCGAAATCAAAACCCGGCTGCGACAGCATACTACGCCGAACGACACTGAAAGCACCATCACAACCAATTATTAAATCGGTCGCGATTTCCTTCTCTTCACCCGACGTAACGTGAACGAAATTTAAGCTACCGGTCTCAAATTTCGTTTTCACTAATTTATGGTTGAAGTGTAAATCTATGTTTTTATAGTTTTCGGTTGCATTCAATAAAATCTCGTTCAAATGTTTACGCCCCACTGAATAAATTGCTTGATTTGTGTTCCGATCGTACGGCACAATTGTATAATTACCCTTGATGTCGTGTAGTAATCGGCCATGCATCGGAATTCCATGTTCGAGTAGTTGTTTTTCTAAGCCAACTTCGGCTAGTGCTTTACGGCCTCTAGCCGATAGGGCCAGATTTATACTTCGTCCCACTACCAATTCGGCGGTGCGAATATCTTCGCGATACTCAAACAGATCGACATGAAATCCTTTACGGGCCAAATAAATGGCAGCCAATGAACCGACCTAGGAATTATATCGAATATTTACTTAAGTATATTAAGTTGTATACAAAAATGTACTCACTAGCCCGCCACCAATTATAGATACATTTAAAGGGCGCTTGTCAATTTTATCGGCCTTATGTAAACTATTCTCACTAACACATTTTGAATTATTCATTGATAACAATTTTTTTTTGTTTAAATTAATTTAATTCCAACCAGTGTCGTTGAAGTTTATTCGGTAACTAATTAATCTACTATCTTAACGATTCAAAATATGTATTCTCTCATGAATGTTCTCAATCATTTTGGACATCATAATGAATATTGTATGTGAAGTCTTATAAAATTTTGTTTTAGTTTGGTTTCGTCATTGACAATCAGTCTTACATCGATAATATATAGTTTTCATTTCGATTGATTTTCAATTTTCGCGGTTTCCATATCAGATTTCTTATGCATTTTACAAGTTAACCATAGACTCACTTATACTTATGTTGATATCAATTTTACCGATAGATGCACCATTGCAAAAGGTTATTGCAAAATGTTACAACATTTATATAACATTGGAGAGGATGTTACTTGCTCTTCAAGGTAATGATTATGTATTCTGAACCAGATTAAATTTACATAAAAGATTAAAATTGGATTCGGTAGACGAAACGATGATTGATATGGGACTCGTATACTTATATGTTCGATCTTAAAGAAAGGTTATCGGGTCTACTTATTTGTATATAATATGTACTTACAGATTAATCGGTCGCGCTTTACACAAAATGAACCAATGATATAATATAAAGGGTTGGAGCGTGTAGCTTTATGAAAAAATGAAGCATAACAAAGCATTATGTAAATTTGAATGTGTATTGTAATCCGGAGTTGTTGCTTGTATCTTGTAATCCACTAGGCCGGTTTCGATCTGATGATGACGTCATTGAATGACTGTGTGATCGAAAAGATCAAATCCATCTCATCAAGCATATGCTACCGGACTTGATGTTCATACTGTGCGATTCATATGTATATGTTCAGTCATGACGCGACAGTACTAGTGAACTACAAGAACTTAACTCGAAATATCGATTTTTTTAACTGATTGTGGTGTGACCTAAATTTGCGATTTTGCTTGAGTTTCTCCGAACGCCACATTACTTTCCCGAAAGTGAATTCCCCCATCCGTTTGATTGTGATTATGTAATGCCGTAATACGTTGGGGTACCTGAATTCGTCCGCTTAGTGATTAGGCTTGTTGCGACATCAAACGAATCTGACTGCATGCCGTTCGTCCGTCTTATTGAGTTTGGTTTTGTTGCAGCATGATGCGAACTTCCTGGGGGCTATTATGAAATTTTTACGATTTCGGAAAATACGAAATCGTAAAATACCAACCGCGGCGGATATTCCTATTATAAAACTATATTTTTGATCGTAAAATTTAATAGAATGAAGTTTGCCATTTTGTGTTATTTTTAAAATAAAATTGAAATCTTTTAATTAAATAATAATTAAAAAGTTTTATCCAAATTATCATTTAATTAATTTCTATACAATAATTATATAACTTACATTTTAAAATAATTAAATAATATTTTAATGTTCATAAAAATATGTACGATTATATGTGTTTTTTACGAAGTAAGAGTGAGAAAGAACTTCGTGTTTTTTACGAAGTACTAAAATAAGATTTCGTTTTTTCCATTTTGTTTCATAATACGTCGGAATTTACGTCGGAATTGGATATATCTGTGCCTTGAGCGCGAAACGAACTACCACGTATTGAGAGAGAAGACAGAAATTCCATTATGAGAAGTTAATGTTGCCGTATTATAGGTTAGGTAGGAGGTAGGATGGAAGTAGGTATTGACTTGTTGTTTCTTAAACGAGGTCACCAATTAAGATCTTCCTTATCTTAGATGTAGGGAGTATGACGCGAGCGTCACAATAAAACTCAACACCCACGTGTATTTATTTGATTATTGTATTTATTTGTTTATTATATCTTGTAATTTATTATTTAATTGTTATTGACTTAAAATTAATTTATTTTTAATTTATTCATTAGTTAATTATTTAATTATAATTATAATTTAATTATTATTTTATTTTCCACAACACAACTCGACCAGATGAACATCGTAATGTTTTCGAACATCGAAATTGTGCGCCGCCGTAAGGCATATTCAACACATAAAGTGTTGTTGTTTGGAATCCATTGAGCTAAACCAAACATCGACGAACCAGTATGAATTAAAACTAACTAAAACTTATAATAACATTTTTAAATTTCTAAATTATTTTATATATACTGAATTAATTTTATTAATTTTATATATGTATATAGAAACGCTGTACGAGTATATAATTCATGAGTAAAATTATATACTTTGTTTGTTTTTTAGTTTTTTGTGGTCAGATATTGCTATCCATATGCCCTCTCGTTCGTCTGTTTCCAATTCCTGTTTACAGTAATTACTTCTCAGGGGAAGGGCTGAAGCATTGGATTAGTTGAGTTGTAGTTGAACAACTTTTATTTCTAAAAATAGATAGTTAGTTTGAGATATTAATTTAATTTAAAGTATAATTAAAATGATTTCAAGTTTGTTTTGTTATGATGATGAAGTGTAATATAATAAAGGGTCATCCAAATGTGACGCCTAGATGTCAGCAGTATATAATTTTTACACGTGACATCTTTTCAAATGACATAAGCCATTTTGTTTTATTAGAAGGTAGTACAGTTTTAACCATGTACAGGTACACATTGCAACAACGCGTTTACATCATTAAAACTTATTATGAAAATGGGCGTTCTTTGAAAAATACCCATCGAAAAATTCGTGATTTTTTTGGTGTAAATAATCGGCCAAATCAATCTTCAATTCAAAGATTAGTGAAAAAATTCGATGAAACTGGTTGTGTTACTGATAAACCAAAAAGTGGAAGACCAAAAACTGTACGCACAAATGAAAATATTGCTGCTGTTAGTGAAAATGTAGAAAATGAACCGACAACATCAATTTCGCGTCGTTCGCAAGAATTGGGCATATCTTATGGCTCCTTATGGAGGATTTTGCATAAAGATTTACATTTACACGCTTACAAAATTCAATTAACCCAGAAATTGAAAGAAAGAGACCATTTACAACGTCGTAATTTCGCTAGTTGGATTATTGAACAACGAACGACAGATCCATTGTTTTCAAGCAAAATTTTGTTTAGTGATGAAGCTCATTTCACAATGGATGGATTCGTCAATAAGCAAAATTGTCGTATCTGGGGTGATGAAAATCCTCGTGTTATTCATGAAAAATCTCTACACCCACCAAAAGTTACTGTTTGGTGTGCATTTTGGGCAAATGGTATCATTGGGCCATTCTTCTTCGAAAATGATGCTAGAAATGCTGTTACTGTGAATGCTGAGCGATACCAATCAATGTTGAGAGACTTTTTATGGACACAGTTGAGTCATATTGATGTGTCTGACGTCTATTTCCAGCAAGACGGTGCTACATGTCACACAACTCGACAAAACATTACGTTTTTGCAATCAAAATTTCCTCAACGTGTAATTTCACGAAATTCAGATTTCAATTGGCCTCCAAGGTCATGTGATCTAACACCATTAGATTTTTTTTGTGGGGTTTTTTGAAAAGTCGAGTGTATGCTAACAAGCCACAAACAATTAATGATCTAAAGAACAACATTCAAGTTGCAATTCGTGAAATAACACCAGCAACATGTCGGAAAGTCATTGAAAATTTCGATATTCGGATTGATGCCTGCAGACGCAGTCGTGGTGGACACTTGAATGATATTCTATTCCACGTATAATTGTAATGGATCATACTTTTAATAAAAAAAAACAGCTTGAAAAAATTGCAAATAGTTTATGTTTTATTTAAAAGAAACATGTAGGCGCGTTTTTTGGATGACCCTTTATTAATGATTCTTAACATAATAATTTAGTCTTAATTTCTAATTTTGTTAATCTAATTTATTGTTATGATATTTTTTTTTATAATATATTATTTCAATTAGAGGTAACATAAATAGTTACCTCTAATTGATTTAAGATGATTCTATGAAAATATTTTGAAATTCAATATACATAATTCATTTTCATTAAGTGCGAGTATAGTTAAAGTGCTTAGTAATAAATTTCTATATTAAGTTATTAATTATTGCTAAGTTAGTTTCGTTAGTGATTTATTATGTGTCGTTGGTTGGTTGTTAGTATGAGTTGGAATCCTTAGTGTATTATTTTCATTTCAACAATATTATAAGCTTTAATGGTTAAAGTTTGTAGTTTATTTCATCTATGAACTTCAAAACTATTTTGTACTCTTTTTCGTCCCCATCTCTGAGTATACTCTGTAGATCCTTTTGTCCTATCAACGGATATTTATTCCTTATATAACATCATATTTTGTACATTGATTATGCACAGTGATCATTATCTTCTATCGTGTTACATAATGTATAATTTGGTGAGCCTTCAGCCTTGATTATGGCTTTATATTTTTTTATATATGCGTGTCCAGTTCTCAGTCTCGTAATTTGTTTAATTTCTGTGTCTTTCAAGATACTGTTTAAAAACCAAAGTGACTTTTTAGGTTCTGGGTTGATTTGCCTGTAGTACAGTTCTATAGAATATGCCATCTGTGTATATTTCTCACTCCATTTCTAGTTTATTTCATAGTTTATGCTGTTTATTGTGTCTGTTATTACGGGATCATTGTCAAGAAAGTGTGTAGGTTATTTAATGGCATGTTTCGCTAAGTTGGTCGCAATGATATTGTCTTGTATCCCACAGTGACCTGGAATCCATTGAATGGTAATGTGTTATTTGTGGTATCCTATTGTGTCGATAATTTGGTTTTCATAGTGTTTATCTGTTTTGAGTGGAAGTGCCGAAATAATTGATTTACACGAGCTTTCCTCTTCCTATTCCTACACCAATTCCTATTTTATTATCTATTATTGATCCGTCCGTATATATCAAAACCATCTTTATTAGAGCCGTAATAATATAACGTATTTTTTGTTGAGCTTCTTTTAGAGGAGACACATTTTACACTTTCCCATAAGTAACAATGTAAAAATTACATTTGTCGAAATGATTTTTATCAATAAAAAATTATATATTTGATTTCTGTTTTTACAGTGTTAAGTACAAGAGACCATTTACAACGTCGTAATTTCGCTAGTTGGATTATTGAACAACGAACGACAGATCCATTGTTTTCAAGCAAAATTTTGTTTAGTGATGAAGCTCATTTCACAATGGATGGATTCGTCAATAAGCAAAATTGTCGTATCTGGGGTGATGAAAATCCTCGTGTTATTCATGAAAAATCTCTACACCCACCAAAAGTTACTGTTTGGTGTGCATTTTGGGCAAATGGTATCATTGGGCCATTCTTCTTCGAAAATGATGCTAGAAATGCTGTTACTGTGAATGCTGAGCGATACCAATCAATGTTGAGAGACTTTTTATGGACACAGTTGAGTCATATTGATGTGTCTGACGTCTATTTCCAGCAAGACGGTGCTACATGTCACACAACTCGACAAAACATTACGTTTTTGCAATCAAAATTTCCTCAACGTGTAATTTCACGAAATTCAGATTTCAATTGGCCTCCAAGGTCATGTGATCTAACACCATTAGATTTTTTTTGTGGGGTTTTTTGAAAAGTCGAGTGTATGCTAACAAGCCACAAACAATTAATGATCTAAAGAACAACATTCAAGTTGCAATTCGTGAAATAACACCAGCAACATGTCGGAAAGTCATTGAAAATTTCGATATTCGGATTGATGCCTGCAGACGCAGTCGTGGTGGACACTTGAATGATATTCTATTCCACGTATAATTGTAATGGATCATACTTTTAATAAAAAAAAACAGCTTGAAAAAATTGCAAATAGTTTATGTTTTATTTAAAAGAAACATGTAGGCGCGTTTTTTGGATGACCCTTTATTAATGATTCTTAACATAATAATTTAGTCTTAATTTCTAATTTTGTTAATCTAATTTATTGTTATGATATTTTTTTTTATAATATATTATTTCAATTAGAGGTAACATAAATAGTTACCTCTAATTGATTTAAGATGATTCTATGAAAATATTTTGAAATTCAATATACATAATTCATTTTCATTAAGTGCGAGTATAGTTAAAGTGCTTAGTAATAAATTTCTATATTAAGTTATTAATTATTGCTAAGTTAGTTTCGTTAGTGATTTATTATGTGTCGTTGGTTGGTTGTTAGTATGAGTTGGAATCCTTAGTGTATTATTTTCATTTCAACAATATTATAAGCTTTAATGGTTAAAGTTTGTAGTTTATTTCATCTATGAACTTCAAAACTATTTTGTACTCTTTTTCGTCCCCATCTCTGAGTATACTCTGTAGATCCTTTTGTCCTATCAACGGATATTTATTCCTTATATAACATCATATTTTGTACATTGATTATGCACAGTGATCATTATCTTCTATCGTGTTACATAATGTATAATTTGGTGAGCCTTCAGCCTTGATTATGGCTTTATATTTTTTTATATATGCGTGTCCAGTTCTCAGTCTCGTAATTTGTTTAATTTCTGTGTCTTTCAAGATACTGTTTAAAAACCAAAGTGACTTTTTAGGTTCTGGGTTGATTTGCCTGTAGTACAGTTCTATAGAATATGCCATCTGTGTATATTTCTCACTCCATTTCTAGTTTATTTCATAGTTTATGCTGTTTATTGTGTCTGTTATTACGGGATCATTGTCAAGAAAGTGTGTAGGTTATTTAATGGCATGTTTCGCTAAGTTGGTCGCAATGATATTGTCTTGTATCCCACAGTGACCTGGAATCCATTGAATGGTAATGTGTTATTTGTGGTATCCTATTGTGTCGATAATTTGGTTTTCATAGTGTTTATCTGTTTTGAGTGGAAGTGCCGAAATAATTGATTTACACGAGCTTTCCTCTTCCTATTCCTACACCAATTCCTATTTTATTATCTATTATTGATCCGTCCGTATATATCAAAACCATCTTTATTAGAGCCGTAATAATATAACGTATTTTTTGTTGAGCTTCTTTTAGAGGAGACACATTTTACACTTTCCCATAAGTAACAATGTAAAAATTACATTTGTCGAAATGATTTTTATCAATAAAAAATTATATATTTGATTTCTGTTTTTACAGTGTTAAGTACATAAAATGTTGAAGTTAATTATATCTGAAAATCAATTACCTAAATATCTTAATAATTTAATAAAACATAAATTAAAATTCAATATGAATTTACAATATTGAATGCACAGTCAAATATGTATATGTGTTTGTGATGTCGATTTTAAAGTTAAAGCATATTCCAATAAGAGCGGTACATTTTTTAATCTAACCGCACACGTCTACTTTTAATTTGCAGCAAAATATCCGTAGCTGCATTGAAATATATTAAGAAATAAAAATTTATGTTTTTGCACAAATAATTAAATTTAATAACTACAATAAACAATAATTTTAATTATATAATAATAAAATGATGTTGTGGATACTTTTATAGTATCCACTTAAAACGAAACTAAAAAATAAAATAAAATTTTTTTATATCGATCTAAAAGATAAGGAGTGTTCCATACGAACAGCACATTTTATTTTTATCTAACTGCATAATTTTGTTTTAATTTCGAATCAAAATAATCGTAACTTCTTTAAAATACATTTATATTCTAAAAATTATAAAAATAAAACATAATTATTATTAAAACAATTATTTTAATTATAAATGATGGTGTGTTTATTGGCGAACCCACTAAAAACCAAACCAGAAACATGACAAGCATTACAAGAGACATCTGACATTCATAATAAAATTAATTTATTTGTTTCACATATCATAATAATTATTAATTATAATTATTATATTCAATATAGATAACAGTAAATCTATTAAAATTTTCAGGATAACCTGTTAAGTTTTAGATGTACTTTCGAGATCGTTTAATAGATATCAGCTGGGCGTTAATTTTTTTATTCAAAAAGTCGTTAGATTAAAAAAAATTAATTTTTATAAAAAAGGTTACCAATTTAACATAAAAAAAATTTAAATATCGAGGGTCGAAGAAAAAAACTTAATAAAAAGAAATAGCCCAAATTCAAGTACTACACAGCGAAAATTATTCTCTACAAGCAATTGCAGATAAAATAGGGAGAATATGGCTCAAACAATAAAAGGCTGAACTGTTGAGGCCACATCTGCAGCCGACAAGCGAGCCATACTAAGGGCAGCATCCAATTGCGCACTATCTTGGGCAAACATTAAAGCTAGAGTTGGTGTGGAGGCCAGCCGAATAACAGTATGGAAAGTGATTAAAAAAGCAGATTACCTTATTCGAAGAAAGCTCCAAAAGAAACCACCTCTCAATCAGGAGAGGAAACAGAAAAGGTTAGATTTCTCGAGGCAGCATATGACATGGGCTGACAAATGTGTCGTTTTTTCTGATGAGAAGAATGGGTTTAATTATTATTTTCACGACCTTCGAAAAGAGGAAAAGTTTTTAGCAAAACACCACAGCCGAGAAGGAGGCGTTATGGTGTGGGGGGTATGGTATATCATTTTATGGTCCGGGAGATCTGTCATTTCCAACCGGAATAATGACCGCAGCAACTTACAAGGGCATCCTCGAAGAAGCTATTTCCCCGCTTCAATGATAATTTTAAGCCATTGCCATGGGTATATCAGAAAGATAATGCCCCTATTCATACAGCTAACATAATCAAATCATGGATATCGTAGCAAAATGTAAAGCTTTAGCCGTGGCCTTCGTATTCTCCTGATCTCAAATTCATAGAAAACGTGTGGGGTTGGCTGTCTCGGAAAGTTTACGAAGGTGGTCGACAATTCGACAGTAAAGAAAGCCTTATTAAGGCGATAAATGAAGCCTGGAACCAAATTTCTTTAGATTATTTAAAATCCTTGTATGACTCCATCTCAAGCAGGTTGCATGAAGTTATTTGTTATAAGGGAAGTAGTACACATTATTAAAACCATTTAAACTCAATTAATTTTTAAAATTAAATCGAACTCAATTAAATTTTTAGTCAATAAAATAAGTTTTTATTAAGATTATTTAATCGTTCTTATTCAAGTGAAGTGAACATTCAAATTTACCATTATTTTAGAAAAAAACAAGAAAGCAAAATTAACCATGAAAAAATAAATTGGAAAATTTGATACAATATAATTCTACTATACGATTCTAATTTTAATTCCTATAGAGTAATAGTGGGATTCTAGTAGACCGTTTTTAGATAAACTTTTAAGTAAATGAGTATATATTTTAAATATAAATTAAATTTATTTATTTATTATACATAAGTTTGGATTAATTTCGAAATTTTAAATTTTAATAATCAAAAAGTTTTTAGTCAAAAACGAAGTAGCTTTTTAGTAGCAGTTTTAATTTTTCCAAATACAGATGACTCTGTTGTCATTCATCGTACTCGATCGATATTTCATATTGCGCATGCGTATACATGAAAATATATTTTTTTTTCATATGTTACGAGTATGTATGTATTTGTGGGAATACATATTAAAAGTTCTAATGCGATATTTGAGTTTAATGATTTATTTATTTAATTATTTATAAAATATTTAATTGATTTTATTCAAAAATATTTAAATGATATATAATATAAATAGTTTTAATATGATTTCAACATTAAAATGTTTATTTTGGCATACTTTTCATTGAAATATTTCATTTTAAAAAACTGTTTACTTTCCATATATTTTGTATGGGAATTTTTTTTTTTTTCTCTATTTAACTTCCTCTAATTTAAGCTCAATTTTTAATATTTAGGCTCTGTTAAATAAAGATGGCTCTGTATATATGCATCCATGATATTTGTATTTATGTAACGTTTTAATGTTAGAGCTTTTAGGTCTGTATTATCAAAGCCCCCTGGATCAAAATCAAGAATGCTTTGGTATTATTTTGGGATATTTTATTTTTAATTCCAGGTATTTGTGATATAATTTCAATGTTTTGAGGATAGGTTGATTTAAGGTGTATTGGCTTAATGATTTAAGGTGTATTGGCTTTAGTATGTTGAATTTATTGTATAAAGATTTTAATTTATTTAGTGATTTTTGTTCCTTTATATCTTTTGCGAGTGTTTTAATATAATTGTTTTGTTATGTATTTTAATGTTTTTTTTATGTTATTCATTTCTACTGCTTCAGAGAGAAGTGATGGAATTGGTGTTGTTTTAACAAGTCCAAGACATATTCTAATGCTTGAATTTTTTATAGTTTCACATATTTTGTTCGCCGTTTTATTATTTTCCTCGGTAATGATATAGCTATATTCGATCTTTGATTTTATGATCGGTTTGTATTTGTTTATCATTGTAGAAGGATGGGTTAAGTCAATATTTTTAAAATGTTTATAGTTTTTTGAATGTTTGTTTTTGTACGTTGGTAGTGTTTTGTTAGTGATAGTCTATTTAGAAAATGTGATTTTAATGGATTTATTTTTAATTTTAGTGTTTCTAGTGTATGATGTAGTTCTGTTAATGTGGTATTAGCAATGTTATTTAGTTCGTCATAGTTATGATATTATTAAACAAATGTCGTCAGCAAATTAAAAAAATTTAGTATTATTATTGTTGAGTTCGTGTATTTTTGTGGTGTAAATGTTAAATAGAGTGGGACTCAAACAACTTCCTTGTGGTACTCCCAACATTTGTGTATTGAATTTGTTGGGTTTTATTTTGTATTATTATTTGTCTGTTTGTAATAAAATGATATATCCAATTGAAAATGTTTGGTGGGAAGTTCTGTTGTGTCATTATTGTAATTAGTTTTGTTTTGTCAACGTTGTCAAATGCTTTTATAATGTCAGTGTTAATTATAAAGTACTTGAAGAGGACGTAAAAGTCGAAATCGATCAAAAATTAAAAAAAAACAGTTTGTTTTAATAATTATATAAGTGACAAAAGATAAAACACATAAATAAAAAAATGGAAAACCGTGTAAACTCAAAATGTTACTATGTCAATTTTTAAAATTTTATAATATATGTTTATTTTTAAAGTTTCTAATCTGTTATACATATTTGTTCTATAATCTGCCATGAAATTTTTTTGTGAATAAGGAAGCCCACTCCTCCGTAGCCGTCTGGTCTTTCTTTGGATATTAAGTCATAATTATTAAATGTAATAGTTTCTGTCGGTTTTGTCCAAGTTTCCGTTAAAAGTACTATGTCTGTTTTGTTAGTGTGCATGTATTGTTCTAGTAATATTTTGTTATTTTTTAAACTTCTTATATTGGTTTGTAGTATGTTCATATTATTCATTATTCTATGTTATTAGGGTTTTTTTTTATTTTTTATTATTCTATTGTGGGTTAGGTAATAGAATTTTTTTAATTTCGATTAAAATCGTGTCTACTATTGCTGGGTTTTTGTTAGTTTTATTTTCTTGGTTGAGTCATGTTTTTTAAAGAGTTCATCTCTTGTTTTGATTTATTCCTTCAAGATTTTTACAGTGTTATATAATATTTGAAGTTTTCACTCTGTTTGATCTGAATCATTCATTTATTTCCCATCTGTTTCGCTCTGTATTAAAGTTATTCGTTTGGTCTGTTATGAAGTCCTGTTGTCGCGATATACCATATGGCCATAGTTTAAGCAATTTTTACAATGTAAAGGATTGGGTATATATATTTCAACTTTGACTAGAATATTGTCATACATGACAATATTATTTGGTACTGAGTTTGATCTATAAATGTTAATTTTATCAGTTCCATATCCGTCACATTTTTTGTAATACTATCCCATTTCGTCATTCTTTCGAACTTCGTGATTTCCACATTTGATTTGATATTTTCTTTTAGTTCGTCCATTGTTATATCTGCTGGAATATTTTTTATAATACCAATTGTATTATTGAAATTTGATGTGCCTTTCCTAATTTTATTATATGTTTCGTTACCATTACTTTGTAAGGTTTCAAGTCTTCTTTATTATATTTGTTCTGTCTGTCATTTATATTTTTTTCGGTATCGTTCATATCCGTATTTTCCGCCATGACAGCGTTTCTATCTCGCGTTTCTTTTTTTGTTGTATTAATTTTTGTTTGATTATAATTTCGTTTAGTAGTTTGTAATTTGGACTCCATTATATCTGATAGTCTATTTTTTTTGTTTTGTCATTCAATTCGGAGTCTGAGTCTGTATTAGGTAGTGGTATGTTATTTATTTGGTTCAAGTAGTTTATACTACTTTCCCCGTTTGTGTTGTATTGTGTATTACTATTTATTTTGAAATTCACTTTCTACTACTTTAATTAACTTAAACTTACCCGACTAAAATTTGATATTCACTATAACTTTTACTTTATTCATTTAAGCTTGGTAGTTGATACACTAAGGTTGCCTGCTCATTGCTCAATGTCTCAACTATGAATCCTTATTACTATTGTTTACGATGTAGTCTTATCTGTCAAATCATAGTACGATTCAAATTGTACTGTGATATATTTTATATGTAAAGTAATGCCACCTATTAATTAGCATAATAGACCAGTCTACTATTTACAATTAATTATGACTATCTTAGGCTGTTTTCGAAACGTATACTTATTTAAAACTTATTTGTGGAGACATACTTATTCATGTTTATAGTTAGGCCGAACTCCGAATTTGTTTAAGCAGAAATACATTTGTATTACCTTTGTTAATTAGCTATCAGATTTTGTGAATAAAACATTAAGAAAAAATTCATTAGCTATTTTATTGCTAAAAGCATTTACCGATTTGATATAACGAAATATATTGTAGTATCTTGAATAAAAGGTGATACTGTTGGTACTCAATTTAACCAGCAATGGATTCTAAATCCACCTAATCTACATCATGGGAAAAACCGTAGGAAACTCCTCCAGGCCACGCTTAGCCCGTCGATTTATCGAGCCATTTCTACCCCACCAGTTGTCATGCGTATGTTCGAAAGATGTAAATTACATTTTGTGTAGAGTCGGTGTTCTAACGTATTTTAGTTCAGCTAGTAACCAAGCGATGGGTTAGGTGAACATAATATGTTTGCGTTGAATATTGTGGCAGTTCGAAATATCATTTGAATATGATATACGACTGCTACAGGGTTTTCCAATAAGCGGTTTCTTTCATTTTCTTATTTTCAAAAACCCAGTACATATTTTTTACGAGAAATCAATGAATGTTTAATTCATTGTAAAGAGCACCATACAATTATCCATGACCAATTCGCTCATTTGCTGCAGTGTGTCCTCGATAACTTCACGAATTCCATCTTAAATCGATTGAACATCATTGACATACACCTTATCTTTCAAGTGGCTCCAAAGAAAAAAGTCTAAACGTATTAAATCACAAGATCTCGGTGGCCATTTTTGTGGCACGAAGCGCTGTCCTGCTGAAAATAAACGTCGTCCACATCAATTTTATTCCCAAGCCCAAAAACCACACCAAACAGTAATACGTTGAGAATGGAGGCTTTTCAATAATCATCCTTGAATTTTCTGTGCTCAAAATGGCACAATTTTGATTATTAACTCAGCCTCCGAGCTGAAAATGATTTTTCGATTAAAATCCGGATCATTTTGATGCATTTGAAGGACTCGATCAGCGAAGATACGACGTTTATCAACAAAACTATTATTTTGGTAATCGACCGACCGGCTTGAGTTATTAATTGTATTTTTTTTTGCGGTTTTTACAGGCCATTATTGGCCCGTATCGTGTCAACAATCTGACTCCATCGGTTTCGATCACGAGCCAGCTCTTCAAACCGTTGTATAGGCAGTTTGAAGATGCCAGATCGCTCTCTACGCCGTGAAGCCATCGTCGCCGACAGAAACCTCTTTGCCTACCGAAAGGCGGTTCTCCCTTAAAGGTTCGCTGTATCATTCGGTTCGGATCAAGCACGCAGAACGTGTCCGAGCCAGCGTACTCGCTGTCCTTTAATTTCATGCACGATATCAGGAATTTACATTAAATTCCTGATCTCGTGATTGAAAAGAACTCGGTAAGTGCCATCGACGTCGCGTTTTGGACCATATATCACACGCATAATTCTTCGCTCGAATGTTAGAAGCCATCTTTCGTACTCATCCGTCAAGGTCCAACTCTCACATCCATACATGACAACGGGTCTGATCAACACTCTGTACAGTTTCAGCAAGATACAGTTTATGCCCTGTGGTTGGGGGCATTCGTGTTTCGTAAATATTACGAACGAAACATGAGACCCATAGAATACCACCACAGTATCCAGAGCTTGTCGTAGGAGACGACTAAATCTGGTTGGATCGCTGGGCTGACGACCCGCATCCGTAAAAAAGTGAAAATGTTAAAAATGTCATCAAAATTAATTGTATTAACTGAACTGAAAAAGCCCTTAGACGACTTAGGTTTATGCAAAATACGGTGTAATGCCGTTTGTGGAATGTCTAATTCCAAAGATCGACGAGGCAACGACAAACCTTGGTTTTCTTCAACACTACGGGCTACAATTAATTTTTCCATCAGTTTTACTATTGCCGCCCGCGATAAGGTGCTTCATGATTCAGTTTTTACTTGTCAAATGTCAAAAGATGATAGGTTGAAAATTGTCAGCTGCAGGCTATATATAAAATGCAGTCAAATAACAGGCTATTCAAAATGTAATCTCTTGTTGGAAAACCCTTTATAACAAAACTTTGTCATCAAACAAAACATGTAAAAACGTTTGGTAATGCAACAAGTAGACATTTAGGCGATTTGTCTTCGAAACAAAACTACATAAGAAAATTGAAATCAGTTCGCAGTCAGCCATAGCATATCTAGGTACAATATAACGAAAGCCCCAGAAACGTGTATTCAGTTAAAACCATTTCGCGCACTGTTTATCACATTTATAAGAATCTCGGCTGGAATCTCAGCAATCTCTGTTACCGCACTTACCAAATGATGGAACTTAGGAATATGGAATATCTGCGTTTGATGAGTAGCTTGTTGTTAAGCAAAGCAATAAATATAATTATGCTTTAACTCAGTTTAAAATCGTATTTTGTACTCTTGATGTAGGAATATTGCTAGTCTTCTGAAGCCATCGGCCCTTAGTATGTAAAAAAATTGACATACTCTCATTTTAAATATCATCGGAATTTAACCGTTATCTTGCCGCATTAATGGACCATATCGACCGATGGTTCCACCAGCCCATAAACCACACCAAACCGTTGTTGTTATGTCTTGATGAATTGGTAACCTCTGCGGACTGCGCTTCAGCTCAAATACCCTCACATGTTATTAGATAAGATTTCTTTCATTGCGCAGTGGGTACAATCTGCGACAGTTCAGACGGAAGATACCGAGTTCCAATACCAATTGACGGGCCTTGGAGGCAAACGTAATTTTTCGACATTAAATAATGATCGGTAATGTATATGAAGACATCTACGCACACATGTTGGAGTGTAGAACTCATAAGGCAATCTATCTTCCAATTCCGTATACTAAAGGTTGTCATGAATCAATGGAATGTCCTAATGGTCGACTCGGGTCGGACCTATAAAACCGTTCGTCCTCGATTAGGCTTAAGTGTAACAAGGGACGTTAAAATGGAACTACGAAAGAGATAGGAATGTAACAGTGTTAAAACAAATAGAATACCTGGCGCATTGGACGGTAATATCACATGTATGAAAGAGTATTGGCTGGAACTTGTAGCGTTTTCTTGGAGTCTAAAAGTGGAGACCATGTATCGCAAGGCTATACATTGCTACATAATGTAGATGACCTCGGCAATCTTGTAGTTGGATTTCTCATTGGGCCACAGGTAAAAAAGACTGTATTGGACTTTCAGGCAGTCGATAATCCAATGTGTAAGCTTCACGTGCACATGATATTAGGCAACCTGTCAATTGTACATGCGCCTACTGATGTAAGCCAACTCTTAGATAAAGACTCATTTTACAATAATTTGGATAATCTGAAACCGCTGTACGATGTTAGATTGGTGACTTTAATGCTAGAGCGGGCAGAAATCAGACCGACCTATAGAACTGCAACACGAAACTGCAACAGAAAATGGGGAAAGAATGATGTACTTTGCGATCGCTCATGTTCTCAAAGTGGCAAGTACATTCTTTCCCCATAAAAACATCCATTTGGAAACATAGACAAATCCACGTTAAACATTCCGAAGCCAAATTGATTAAGCCATGTGTTAATTTCAAAAGAGCGGGCTCGGGTTGTCCTAGATGTGATATTGTATCGGTCGTCAACAAAACTCCTAGGCAATGACCATTTTCTGATCACTCGAAAGCTAAATGTAAATTTTCGTACAAGTTAGGGAGGACAGAGAAATATACAACGCGATTCTCCTGTGAAGGTCTGATAAATGAAGAAACGCTACGAAAATATCAAGATCTTGTGAGCAATAGCATTTTGCGATCTAATTAATATCAATCTCCAATCTTATTACCAATTGCGATCTTATTACCTTAAGATCTCGATCAACTGCCATCGAGACCAGGATGGAAATCTCTGTGTTACAGACGGTACTCATTTATGGCATTAACATTGGTATGGCGAAATGAGGTTATGCCTGAAGACTGGAAAGTGGCTGCATTATGCCCAATTTTCAAAAAGGGTGATCGCTTGAAATGCGCGAACTATCGTGGTATCGCTCTCCTTTGCACAGCATACAAGTTACTATCATACATTATCCTAAGGAGGATTCCGTCCAAATCCAGAAGTCACTGATAAAGTTTCTCGCTACGGATGATTCTTTTCAAGTACTACGAAACATCTCGCGATGTACATCAGGTATTCCTAGATTTCAAGCAAGCCTATGGCTCGATCAATCGAGGGAGACTATGGTATGCGCTTGAGTATTTAGGAATACCGAAAAAATATGTACATCTCTGTAAAATGCAATCAATTCCGGTGTTCGACAAGGACAGCTGTCTCCGATACTTTTTAATCTCATGTTGGAATACATCCTTCGTAAAAGTAAAACACCTCAGGACAATATCTTATTCCGACAATTCAATCAACTTCTTGCTTATGCAGATGATATCTGTGGGATTGGATTAAATGGCAACGGAGTGAAAGAGATACTTGATCCACTGGAACAGTGTTCAGCTTCCGTTGGTCTCAAAATCCACGAGTCAAAAACCAAATAACGGGTGATTTTTTAAGAGCTTGAGAACTTTTTTTTAAAATAAAACGCATAAAATTTGCAAAATCTCATCGGTTCTTTATTTGAAACGTTAGATTGGTCCATGACATTTACTTTTTGAAGATAATTTCATTTAAATGTTGACCGTGGCTGCGTCTTAGGTGGTCCATTCGGAAAGTCCAATTTTGGGCAACTTATATTTGGGCAACTTATAGCAACTTTTTGTTGCCAAAAATGGAAGAACTGAACTTAGTTGACATGTGGTTTCAACAAGATGGCGCTACATGCCACACAGCTCGCGATTCTATGGCCATTTTGAGGGAAAACTTCGGAGAACAATTCATCTCAAGAAATGGCCCGGTAAGTTGGCCACCAAGATCATGCGATTTGACGCCTTTAGACTATTTTTTGTGGGGCTACGTCAAGTCTAAAGTCTACAGAAATAAGCCAGCAACTATTCCAGTTTTGGAAGACAACATTTCCGAAGAAATTCGGGCTATTCCGGCCGAAATGCTCGAAAAAGTTGCCCAAAATTGGACTTTCCGAATGGACCACCTAAGACGCAGCCACGGTCAACATTTAAATGAAATTATCTTCAAAAAGTAAATGTCATGGACCAATCTAACGTTTCAAATAAAGAACCGATGAGATTTTGCAAATTTTATGCGTTTTTTTTAAAAAAAAGTTCTCAAGCTCTTAAAAAATCACCCTTTATCTTATCTCTGGTTTTAGAGACCAAGACGCAATTGATTTCAGTAGTGGTAACCACACGTTTGAAGGAGTGATGAGATTCAAGTATCTTGAATCTCTCATCACTCACGATAATAGTGTGGGCGAGAATATCAAGGTCCGCCTTGCCGCTGGCAATCGGGCTTTGTATCCTTTACGTCCACTGCTGAAATCAAAATATCTTGCAAATGCGGATAAGCTGAAACTGTACAGAGTGTTGATCAGACCCGTTGTCATGTATGGATGTGAGAGTTGGACCTTGACGGATGAGTACGAAAGATGGCTTCTAACATTCGAGAGAAGAATCATGCGTGTGATATATGGCCCAAAACGCGACGTCGATGGCACTTATCGAGTTCTTTTCAATCACGAGATCAGGAATTTAATGCAAATTCCTGATATCGTGCATGAAATTAAAGGACAGCGAGTACACTGGCTCGGACACGTTCTGCGTGCTGATCCGAACCGAATGATAAAGCGAACCTTTAAGGGAGAACCGCCTTTCGGTAGGCGAAGAGGTCGCTGTCGGCGACGATGGCATCTTCAAACTGTCTTCAACGGTTTGAAGAGCTGGCTCGTGATCGCAACCGATGGAATCATACCGATGGAATCATACCGAAGTTCTTTTTAAATCAGGAATTCATAGCGAATTCCTGGTATTGTGCATGAAATCAAAGGAGAGCGAGTATGCTGACCCGATCACGTTCTGCGTGCTGATCTGAACTTAGAAAGCAAATTGGCATCTTCTTATTGCATGAACCAGTATGAAGAGCTAGCTCGTGATCGAAACCGATGGAGATTGTTGACACTGTACGGACCAACGTACGGTAAGTCATAAAAAAAATGTAAAACACAGCGTAAATTACATGCTAAACACCAAGAACTCACCGTTCGCAGTGCCAACTATTTTAAAATGTCAAAAATCTACCGACGTTCGGTTTAGTCATTAAAATAAACCAATTCGTATCTGGAAAATCAATTAGTTTTTGGTACTATCCTGGTACTTCTCCGGGAATAGGGAATTGAGGAAAGATTTTATATGTAATTTCTGTTCAAATATATTTTTTCCGGCCTACTGACGAAAAAAGTTCGATGTAAATATTTATAAATTGGGAATAATTTTTCCATACCAAAATTGGAACCGAAAATTATTCCCAATGAAGATTTTATAACAGATGGTGCTTTAGTAGACAATTAGATTTGATAAAGAGATGGCGCGTCGGTTTTTTTTACATAATCATTTTTACCTATAAAATGGAACAAATGACCTTATGTAAATTACACGGTTTTTACTTGTAAAAAAACATGTGTTAGTAATTTATACACCCAACTGTGACGTTTACATAGACGGTTTCAAATTAACGACAGAAAAGTTTTGTTTTTTTAATTATTTATCATACTTAAATTTTATTATCAAAAGTAAAATACATAAATTTAAAATTAACATGTTTTATTTATAAGTACAATTTATAATATAATAATAATATATATCCATTTTATTTTATATTTATCTCAATAACTGCCATTATATAAAATTTTTGGTGATTTTATTTATATATTTGATTGTGCAAACATAAAATTATAATATTCATAATAATAATTATAATTATATAATAAAACATAAGAATGTGATAAAAATTAACCCGTCTCACAACATTTGTATAGTAGTTTCTTATCCTTTAAATTATTTTTTAGTACACGAATTATTTTTCTTATACTACAACTCGTACATGTTAACTCGTTTATTGGTCGGTCAGTGAAAACACAAACCATTAAAATTTCTAATTCACCACACTGTGTGTTGCGCTCTTTATATTTTGTAATCCACCACTTATTTTGGACGTTATTTGTTTTATTCGTTTAGTTTATAATCGTTTAACTTGGATGAAACAAAAAAAAACAGGCTTAAATTAATATTGGATTCTAAATTATTTACATTAAAAAATAATTCAAAGCGCTTACTGAAAACAAAAAACTTAAGTCATTTATTTATTTAAAAAGGAAAAAATGTATATTAATTAAGGTTTTTGATTTCGAAATGAGATCAGATCCACTCATGTACATAATTAAATATATAATATGATTTGTTATAATTGTATTTATATAATATAAAAAATTGTTTAATAAAAAAATAATAACCGTTCTTGAGCCGACGTTGATAATAAACGCCATGTGCGTTTTATACTTATATACTGGACTAGTGCTCGAACACAAATTAAAAAACCGAATGCCATTATTAGCCACCATAGCCATGAATTTTCATGTGGCGCCACATAAGTTGAATGTTTAACAATTAGGGTCCATTTAGCAAGCGACAAACCAAAACCGGATAGAGCACCATAGCGGGCGGCAATTGTATGACAAAAACATGTAAGTACCAAAAACCCAATCCAATTAAATAGAAATGCAACAAGGAATGCGGTTACAAACATAATATCGGTGCCAAGTAAACTATTATCAACGGTCATATTATCTGTGTCGCCGGTATCGATTGCTATAAATGTGAAACCATTTTGACCCGTTGGGTCATTTCGATTTGATGGTATACCAGGACATGGTGGTGGTGGCGGTGGCATTTGTCCAGCTAAATTAATTGGAAATTCGCCGTGCAATGTTTTCTCCATTTGCACCTCCTCGTATGTTGGCAGCTTGCATGATGGCGATAGCGGTATTGTGTTCTCTTGTTCATATGGTGGCGGCGCATTATGGTCCGCCTTTGGTGGCGGTAAATCATCGCCTGACATTTTTCTCCCAAGTCAATTTCTAATGTTAGCAAATAAACACAAAAAAAAAATACAACAATTAGTATTTCAAGTACATAAACAACATATATGACGTATTAAACCAAATATTTGCATTATGGTGTAATCGTTGAACGATTCATGAATTTGGAGATTAAAAATTACAACAAAAAGCGAATTTGTTTTAATGATAATTACTTTATTATCATGGATTTTGTCATACTGACAACATACACACACCACATTTGTTTATTTATTAAAGCTTATCGTTTTGAATGATAATTTGTAACAGGTAGAATTAACGACTGTAATGATAACACCTTTCAAGTAGAGTAACAGCTCAATTCATGTTGCTTTAAATATTCAAGCTCTTATACGAGACTTAAGAAAACTTTTACTAAATACATTTTTACAGCCATAAATAGAATTTAACTTTCTCTGACACTACTTCAACACACATTTGTAAATAAATTTATATTTATGACGTAAATCAAACACATTATACCAAACATATTTTAGAGTCGGTATAAACTGATTAGAAATACAAAACACAGCTGTACCAGATGCCGATAAAACTGCATTCACGCCAATTAAAATCAAAATAATTCCAATTTTATAGAATAAAACTACTGACTATTTTCAACTATTACTAACTTGAGAAGTACCTAACGAACTCGGCCTAATTTTTTGAGATAATTAAATTTTCATCCACCGAACAGAGATTGAAACTATAACCATTGCAGAAAGATAGAACAAACAAAGAACATGAACTTTCCCAGAGCTTCGAACAATGACCAATCACCTTTTTTTCCTCCAGTCACTCAGGCTCGATTGGCCTATTGTGACATCACTTCCCAGACATACACTCTCAGTCCCTAAATCTATTTGTTTTTATAACGTAGTCCAAGATATCTGGTATCCTTAAGGTCGTCAATACTGTGCAATTTATACTGGACAATCGTGTTACGGCAGTAACTGCAAATTACAAGATACAAGACTCGAACAAATCACTTTACTTGTGACATGTATTTGCAAATAATAACGAATTATTATTTGGTAGTGAACTTGTTGTTTCCTCGCAGATCGTTTTTATAATAGTTCCCCCAGCTATGAGTTTGAATATACAGAGTGAATATTGAAATTAAGTGCAAATAACACTTTATATATTGTTGAATACTTAAACATTTTCTATACAATATCGTTAGTAATCGTCTCTAGAAGCGGATATCACAGAATTACAATATTTGCTCAACCAACAAGATTAAATCAACGGTAATTTAATTTGAAAATCCAACAAACTGAACCATGCATTATAAATTGGAAACTAATTTTTTTAACGGATTTTACAGGCCGCACTAACCCACGATAATTCTCGCATAGAACATGAAACGTGTAGCTTGCTGTAAATTTGAATTTGCGTGGTACTTCGGAGTTGTTGGTACTTCAGATTATGTCATTATGGTACTTCGGAGTTGTTGCTTGTAACTTGTAATCCAACTAGGCCGGTTTCGATCTGATGATGACTGCGTGATCGAAAAGATGAAATCCATCTCATCAGGCATATGCTACCGGACCGGATGTTCATACTGTGCGATTCGTATATATATACGTGCAGTTGTGACGCAACAGTACTAGTGAATTACAAGAACTTAACTCGAAATATCGATTTTATTAATTGCGTGTGGTGTGAGCTAATTTGCGATTTATTTGAGTTGCTCTGAACGCCACAAACAAAAGGAATTCTCACATGGAACTGAAAAGACAGTTCCACAAAGTTAGCCATCCGAATATCAAGAGTTCTAAATTAATGCAATCAACAACAGATGAATGATTTTTCACTAATCTCTGCATGGCCATAGTGAATTTCTGGTCCCGAATGGTGTTAATCGAGATCTTAAGGTATGGTGCAATTTGGTGATTCCTATAAAGAAACCACGCGAATTGTGCTCATTGCTGAATTGTTGTACTCTTAGGGCATTACCTTTTCACCATTCGCGCTTGTTCTGTCTACAAATTCGTTTAGCTGTCCTTCTAGAACTTTATTATGGATTATATTTCGTTGCTCAACAGCAAGACAACACTCCTCATCAAACCAATAATTTTTGGGCCTATTTTTCACTACACCTTTACGTCATCAGACTAGTAATTAGATCGCAAAATGATTGTGGAAACTGACTAATCGTATTATAATAATTGTATTTGATTACGGAGACAAATAATAAACCGCAGTTCTGTTACATTGTATATACAATAATTATTTTATGTTCTGATAATTATAATCAGTCGTTCACTAAAGCATTACTGGAACTTTCGATAAAAAATTGTTTAATTTAATTATAAAAACAATATTTTGTACGAAATGTTTGTACAAATGAGTTCTGTTGTTGGATGTATTCCAAATTGTTTTTCTTGAATATTTGCACTCGAATATATAAACAACAACGACTGAATAGAAAATACAACAAATAGCAAAAATACATAATCGAGACTTTCGCATAGTATGAAACCTGTAGATTTGGTTAACGTATATAAAGACTTAATATTGGAACTACTCCTATTTAAGACTAAATCGAAAGAATCAACGTTTCGATACACACGAGAGAGACTTGTCTGTACTGGTTAGGTATAACATGGCTGCATTTTTCTGCAGACAGACAATTTTAAACATACAAAAACTGATTTCAGCTCGTTAGTTCTCTCCATTGGATGCTTTACGTCTCTACGTAACACGCAACAATTATGTTGGAAACACATTCATACGACTTTAAATGGTAGAATATATGTTTTAAATGTACGAACTGAATGTGTAAATAAAATGCAAATTTTACAATATTATGTGTGAAAGTTGAGTGATCATTTTTACTCAGTAAATTTCACCATTCAGATCAACGATTATAGATACATAATACAATGGTAGAAACAACAATTCGACGAAACACGTCTCGATTTAGTATCCAGCCCTTATTAATTTAGCCCATACTCTGTGATCAATACCGTTCGCAAAAAAAAGACGCCCATCACTTTAAGAGACGATATCATTTCCAACAGGACTGTTTACACAGTTTAAGCATGGGAACGAAAGGGAATTTATGAAGCTGAGGGAATTAATGAAGCTGCCGAAAAATATACCTATATGATACGATGTATTAGACTTTCATGGTCAAAAGGCAAAATACCGATCATTTGGTTTAATTTATGTATTTTATTCAAAATTAATGTTTTACTACGCTAAACCAAATACCCTAAATAATAGCCAGACTAAACTACTCTCAAAACTTACCTAACTAGTTTTAAATTGTGTCTCGTGATTATACTTCAATTTCTAATTTGCATATATGTATATTGACTTGTGGATTAATTCTCCAAGCGCTGAAAACAATCATTGACTTCGAATAAGAATGCAGATCTCATAATTAATTGCTGATTCAAAAGGCTAATCCGCTAATTCAGGTATACAATACAAACTACAAAGCTACAGTGGTATACTTAATCCGATTAGTGGTTAAATTCACATAAAAATATCTTTTTAGCTTCCAAAATTAGTACAGATTCGAAATTAAAATTATTGTGGTTTGATGTCTGTGATCGGTTATATTAAACCACTAAACTCGAAAACGGAAGTACATATGTGGAACGCATTCATCTACTTACAAAGAAATTTTCATTTCAGCACGTACATAAGATGCAGAAATCACAAAGTATTCAGTTACAAACGGTTACAGTCAGTTTTGACATTTTACGATATGAAATATAACATATCGTCTTATCAGTAACGTTAATATTCTTGCTCATTTGTGTACGAGGAGTGTGGTATCATTCATTACATTTCTATGTTTAGAATGTGGTCGACAAAAGATAAATTTTTAATCAGAAACAACAAACAGATACTAGTCTATCAATCCATGACAATCAAGGATGAATGCAAAAAACAGTATCTGTTCCATTCGATCGCAGCCTTGAAATGGAAAATATATAGAAACGAATATTGTACAAAAATTGCACTGTACACGATAAATCTTTGAACTAAACACGTGCTACTTGTGCAACCAAATTGATTTCAACTCTTGATTATTTGTTTAATAACATGCATATGAAATAAGTAACTGATACGTGTGGTGTTGCTTCGACAAACTTAGAATTTCCCATAGCTACGACCATAATCAAAATGATACCGGGTATTTTATATAGAATGAATCATGAATTACTAAGAAATGGGGTTGTATCGAGTGCAACTCTGTTTGTGTGTCTCACACAATTGTTCGTATTATGACAATAAAATATCGATATGTACATAAATACCATCTTATTTAATATGGAATCAAATTCGCGGAATTTAATTAACCAAATTGACTTTTATTATCAATTTAATATTTTATTAATTGATTTCTCGAATATGCTTTGATGTATTATACATAGATTTTAGCACGTATTCATAACATGATATAATTTATTAAACTAGCTCATGTATCGTGTGCTGTGGGCACTCCTTTCTGGAAACTGGACAGAACCACGAAACTATGATGATGAAACACTAAATCAGATTTTATAACAACTGCTATTCATTTATCGATTGACGCAATATTTATTCCATTTAATTGAATTTATATCCAAAAGATATCAAAAATAATAAATTTATGACCTTCGTCACAAATCAGGCACAGAAAAACATTGTACAATATCGAATATCCAAAGCAATAATCGATACATTACAATATATATGAAATATTAATTAAACAAATAAATCCATTATTAATAGCACAAAATTAATGGAATTACGATTTAATATTTTTATTTTTGACACTCACATGACAAGTTGATTGGAGAGAAAGGATGATCGATCACAAATACAAATCCAAACACCAAATAATGTTAAATTTGCATATAATATTATTTAATGTAATATAATCTTATATTACGAAAAATAAACTAGATACACTTAATAAAAACTAAACAAAAAAATAATAAAAATAAAATGAAACTAAATAATTGGAAATATGTATTGTTAATTTAATCAATAAATGACAGCTTTCTGAATTTCCAATGAAATATAATTAAGCTTGCGTTTTTTTAGTTTTGGAGGAAATATAAATTGAAAGGCTGAATCGCTGACTAGAACAAACAAAAGAAAGTTGGTATGAATCCGGTATGCTGAAAAACTATAATATAATATTAGAACGCTGAATAAATACTAGAATACAACTTCAAAATGACATTTTATTGTTTATATATGTATTTTAAATGAAATGCCGAGAAAATATTCCACAGTTAAAAAATGTTTTGTGCCAATGTGCTCGACTTCTTCAAATAAATTTGCCGATAAACTCTTCATAAAAGTACCACTGGAGATAGAATTGCGCCGTAAATGGTTTAAAAGTGTTAATAAAACATTGATTTCGGGCCGAGAAAATGAAACCTATCATTGCTGTGAAGATCATTTTGATGTGTGTGTACTCATTTCTCAGATAAAAATATGAAATTTATTTAACTTTTTAATTTTAGTTTAATACTGATCTGATCGAAAATAGTTTAAATAAGACTGATAAAACATTCGACCTTATAAAAACCGTAATACCACATTTACTAAAGTGTCAGGATGATTATAGAAAGGCTCTGAGTGAACCACCCACAGATGATGATATGAAACAGTTTCAGAGAAATCCTTTAGAAGGACGAATCACAGTACCAATCGCCGATGACAATAAAATGGATGTGGACAAAAACGGTCGAGAATTTAAAAAAATAATTTATGGCAATAAAAAATTAACGCTTTTCATAAAATCTCCGAAAGAATCATTAGAAGACGACTCTGATAGCAATGATTCCATGGTTAGTTCCATAAGCAGCTGTTCAATTAGTAGTGTTAGCAGTACCGGTTTAAGCACATCTTTCGAATATCTTAGCTCAGACTAAACTTAAAATAAATTAATCAAATCAAAACACTTATGTCTTTTTAATAACTTTTTATTGTGTGGGATACTATAATGATGTTTAACAGGATTAACCCTTCCTTAGTATCCATTAGCTTATTTTGATTCCTTGCCAGTATCTCCTTTACCACCACGAATTCTACCTGTTCTACGGGCAGCAATAAGACCAACTTTACGACCAGCAGATGTTCCTCGTTTAACAGTCGAAGCTTTACCAATGTGTTGATGGTTACCACCACCATGGGGATGTTCTACGGGGTTCATAGCAACACCACGAACCTTTGGCCAGCAGTTACGTTTAACCTTGTATTTATGATAGGCACGTCCAGCTTTAAGAATTGGTTTGTCGATACGACCACCACCGGCAACGATACCAACCATAGCACGGTTAGCCGATGGTACGGTTTTCTTTGCACCTGATGGTAATTTAACACGTGTCTTGCGGGTTTCAGGATTATGTGCAATAACTGTGGCATAGTTTCCTGATGTACGAGCAAGTCTACCACGATCACCAGTTTTTTCTTCTAGATTACATACAATTGTACCTTCAGGCATTTGAGCAATTGGCATTACATTACCAACTTGCAAATTTGCTTTACGTCCACAGTACAAGAACTGTCCTGTGCACATACCTTCTGGTGCAATGAATAATTCTTTCTTTGTTTTGTATCGGTATGGATCTCTAAAATGAACAACAGCCAAAGGTGCGCCACGACCTGGATCGTGTACAATTTCCTAAAATTAAAAATAAACAAAAATTACACCATGCTAACAAATTTATACTACACTACAAATTCTAACCTTAACGACACCTTTGATGTATCCATGACGTTCGGCATAATCGAGTGGCCGCAATTTAGCTGCTCCCTTTCGCTTTTTCGTATGTGATACGAACACTGAACCAGCTCCCTTACGTTGTGCACGGATTACACGCCCCATATTTTAGCGTATTTAAATTCCTGAAATAATTATAATAATCCAAATTAGTCCAAACGTGTATATTAAACACAAAAATATTCACTCTATTCAAATAAAATCACCAAAATTTATATTAATATTTAACAATGGTATTATAACAAATCAATATTTAATTAATTTACATTACGATGATTTTATTTAAATATAATTTTTTAAGATTTAATTTTAAACACATACCGAATGTCGCGAAAGTTTACTTAAAAAAGAAAGATGGCTGGAGTTGACAAAACAAATGTCAAAAATTTTATGGTTGAAAATGGATGAGTTTATAAATTATAGCATATTCGAGAAAAATTAAACAACGAACTCATAATTTTATAGCAATCTACACACTGTTAAATAAAAAAAAACATAGTTTTTAATTGCACCAAATATTTTTTATATTTATTTCAATTTATTTTTTGTATAAAAAAATGTCTATTGTTTTTCTCATTATTATATTATTTATATAAATTGTTTATTTCGTTTTGTTCAAAAATGTAACGAGTAAAAATTATAGTATGTATTTATAATATATAATTGTGCTCACTTTAGCTCATTTTAAAAAAATAATAAAATACACAAGTTTTTTTATAATTATATATTGATATATAATTGATGTTTGTTTTCTTTAATGATATATAAAATAAAAAATAAAATCATAATTACAATAAATTTTTTAATGTTCTGACTGAAAGATTGAACTTTAAGTGTAAATACATTTTTATGGGTTGGTATCATATTCAAACCAATTTTGTTTAATCGTTAGACATTGCAACAGCCATTTTGGTTTAGAACTAAGATTTATAAATGTTATCAAACTGTGTGCAAAAAAGTTACTCCTTTTTTTATTGTGCTTAGCTAAAATTTTGATAAAAAGGAGCTCTTTTTTTGTTTTGTATTGTAATAAATATTATCTGTTTGTACATTAAAAAAGTTATATATTTTTTTTTTTTTAATAAATGGTAGGGAAGACATTTTGTTTAGTAATTGTTCTCTATATAATTTAGCACGTGGTGTTTTGAGCATTTTAAGCCTACCATATAATTTAGTATTGTATTCACAAATTTGTTTTTGTGATACTTGGGAATAAAATAAAATTTTAAAAACTTTAAATGACTAGGGATGGTGAACGGAAAAGTAAATAATAATATAATATTTAATGTACACAGTGCAAAAATAGAACACTACTATTTAAAACAAAACAAAATCAAAAGAAACACGTGGTCTTTTTCGTTTCGTAAAATAATAGTTTTACATTTTGGTTTAAATGTATAAAAAATTTAACCTTACTTATATAGTTAAATGCAATTTATAATTAAATAATATTGATATAATAATAATTATTGTTTAATAAGATAATTTAGATTAATTTCCTTAAATTCACTTTAGTTTTTTTGTTCATTTTAGCTAAACATACAATATATTTTTTTTCTTTATAAAGGTATAGCGCAGATCATTTAATTTTAATTTTTTTTCTTTTTTGATAACTTTTATACTTTTTTGCCCTAAATAAAAATAAAAAACACAAAAAAAATAATAATAAAAATATAAAATAAATAAATCAATTTGAATACATTATCTAAATAAAAAAGAAACAAATATAAAAAAAATGTTTTATATCGACCAAAAATCATCTATTTGTCGCTCTGAATCTCCATTTTTTAATTCCTCTCTACCAGTTGGCCATTCCAGGCTTATTGAGTGTCATAAAATAAATTTGACATGATGAACCTCCTTTGGCACTGCTGAAGAACACTTTATCATTCCTTTCACAAAGAAATTTTAAACGTTGAGCTTTTTTATGCATGAACACACCGTCTAAGTGTCCGGTTTCAACGGAACGTATCTTTTTGAAAAAAAAAAAATTAATAAATTATACAACTCTAATTGAGATTTAACAAAATTATATTTAATTACATACCTCGATTGCTTTATTGCCCCAGCCCATTATTTGTCCAGTCCCAATGTATGCAACTGAAGTTGGCATCTCACCCCACTATGAAGAAAAATAAATGAATCAATCGTTCAAATTTTAACTGTTGCATGTTAACTTACTTGTAATACAATATTTTTCGAAACTCTTCCACTTGTATTTACGTAAACTCCTTCATTGTCATAACACAATAACAATTGCATTCCATTTGAATTTGGAAGTGTTACAATACAATGTGGTATAATTGGACCCTGAGTCTATAAATAAAAAAAAATATTTTTAATAGTAAATAAAGTAAATAATTCTAAGTATAAGTCTTACATGTTTCGGTAGATAAATATCATATACTGTTGCTGAATCTAAATCAACTGCATGAAAACCTTCAGCCGAACCATAGATCACTTTAAGTCTTGTTTGTTCTTCGATTGTTAAATCAACAAGAAGCGGACGATGAACTAGCTCACCGAAACTCTAAAAACAAAAAATAAACAAATAAATTTATATACTCGTGGATCAGGATGAAGAATATACCTTAAATGCCATAAATTTATGATATGGTTTAGGTGCCCATGCATAGATTTCAATTGAATCTTTTAGTGCGATAACTAAAAATTTAATACGTTCATATTTAACAATTTTAAAATGTACAGCACCCTGAAGATCACCAACATTTATCCATCCATTTCGTCGTTCTACTTGCTGTAAAAACCAAAAACAGTTTATATAGAATGAAATATAATCTAACACAACTATATTCTTACATCAGAGAGCCCATCAGTACGTAAAATTTTTGATTTGAGCCACGATAGGTAATAAACCCGTACACGATTCTTTTTACCTGAAATAGTTACCAAAATATTTTGACCTTCTAATACTTCCATTTGTTGGAATCTTCTACGCGATATCAATTGATAGACCTGCGAGAAATATAAGTTGAATATTTGTTAAACCTTATAACACACAAATTAAAAAATATACTAACCTTTCCTTGTCCAGATCTATCGAGCAACATTAAACCATTTTCGGTGCCAATCAATAAATTGACACCCCATAGAGCTGCACATAAAATTTCCGAATTAAAACGTTTCTTATATTTTCGTATTTCGGGCGTATCACTAGCCGCATCATGTGATGTTGGTGTTACATTTACATTAACATGACTTTCACGTCTAGATGGTCCCGATCCAGCGGATCCCGCACCAAAGCCAAATGTTAAGAAACTTCTTTGTTTCTGTTGTAACGCAAAAAATTGGATATGAAATGGTGTTTGTGAATGACTGTTATTATTACTACTACTATTATTACTAGTATTAAGATTATTCCTATTATTTATCGATTGATTAGGACTATTATGACGCGAGGAATTTGAGGAATTAGATACCGTCGAATGTGGCGAACCATTTAAATTGCCTGAAATAAATGATTTAGATGGCGTGGAATGGACGGATGAACTAACTGCCGCACGATACTGTAAAATATATAAAAAAAAGTTATTTCATTAATATTGTAAATCTTTTTTGCAAACTCACAACTAAGGAAAAAATATTAAATAGTAAAATTGATGAAATTTCATGCCAACAAAATTAGTAAATAAAATATAAATATTGTTAATTTAAAATAATTATATAATAAATGTGATTAGTCTTTCCCAGACGCCATAATTGTAATTAATAATAACAACTAAGGTTAGTTATTATTTACTGTAAAATATATTAATAATATTGTATTTGTCTTTTATATTCAGTTGAAATTTGTGTTATAACTATATATAGGTCGTTTATACATATAATGCCTGTAACCTAAATAAAATAAATATGGGCATTAAAAGAGTAAAATTCGGACGAAGATTTTAGAATATGATTAATCAATGATTAAATGGATTGTACATTAATGTACAATGTACATACATACTAAGCAAAGCGAAACTAGAATTTGTGTTATGGTTTTAGTAGCTAATATAAAATTATTTTAATATTATTTCAATTCGCGTTTAATTTCCAGAGCACCACGAAACAATATACGAAAATTGTTTCCTATTATTTAAATTTTATATGTAATATTCTTTAATACTATTATTTTAAAGAAAAACTGCCATCAGAAATGCTTATCTTCCAAACGTACCAGCAGACAAATTTAATTCATCTACGAAAAAAAGTTTAACAATACATACATAATAAATATCCCAATTAAAATAAGATTTATGTATTTTAAAATGTGCAACTTAAAACTAATATGTTTGTATTGAATAAAAATAAGAAAATAAAATAAAATAATAAATAATTAGGAAAATTAGGAAGCTCTCTAGTGTAAATATAATATAATTATATATCCCAAATGTCAAAATTAAAAATACAGATAATAGAGCTTCATCAACACAACATTTAATTACATTTAAACAATAATAATACTTACACGAATATGAATTACACAAAATGTCCAGGATTTTCACAGCTCATATTTAAGACATTTTTATTTATTTAACCGTTCCAGGAAAGACAAAACACAATACAAAATTTGATTAATTTTTATAATTTTTATAATCAAAAATTTTTTATAAAAAATTTTGAAGTGAGACTGGAAACTTTTATTGTGGGATGTTTATAAAGTGACGATTTTTTATTGTATTTTAAATATAGTTTAAAATATAATATTAGTTACAAAGAAATTAAGCGAAATAAGCAATTTATTTCTGGTTCGGTAAAAATTACGTCCGTTAGAAAAATATTTGGTCATTAGTCAATATTTCGTTTTAACACTGACAATTATAAAACACGTGTTAATATTTAAATTCCTAACATCGTATGTAAAATTTTTAATGATTTTTCAAAACAATGCAATTATAATTAAAATAGAATAAAAATATACCATACCTCTTCGCTTGAAGACTTATCATGGCGAGGAGGTGTTGCTGGGGAAGCTTGACTTAATAAATCTGGTAGCACACTGCTTGTTCGTGTGCCTGGTGTTCCTAGTCCACTACCTTCACCAGCTCTTTCTCTCTATAATATAAATTTAATGTAAAAAATATATATTAATCGAGTTATAAAAATATATAAAAATCATCGACAATTTAGACTATATTTTAATTACCACAAACCAATTTAATCCCAGTCCCAACAAATATTCTATTTCGTTTTTTATAAATTCCTACTATACATCTTTTTTATATTAGTCGCTTTCCAGTCAACCAACCGCTAGTTATAGTAATTCGATTCTTATCTTTGCCAAAAACACCATAGTAAATTTAGCAAAGACAAGAACCCAACTACTACGATTGGTCGATTGAAAAGTGACTATTATTAAATATACCCGAAACCGTCTGGGAAAACTTTAATTAATTTTTTTGTCAAAACCCGGACTATTATTATTTTAGTCAAATAAAGTTACTACAAAATCACCACGTGCTGTCCGATTAATAATTTCTCCAATGGTTAATAATTTTAATGATTAGTAGAGTAAATAATTGCTAAACTATAAATAGTATTTACAATATATAAAGATGAAGCAGCTATTTTAAATGTAACAGATTTAAACTACAATAACAAAATTATTACGTCTACAAGATGATGATTATGAACGTAGCATAGTCTCAATTTTATTTTTTTGATTTTTTAAAATTATTAATTAATCAATTACATAAAATAGTATAAACATATAAAATTATAAATCACTTCACAAAATATTTTATATTTATTTGATATTTATTAATTATTTTAATATATATTAATATTATTATTTTTGTTTTTATACAAATGGTGGAGGTTCAATCAATTAATATTTTATTTAAATAAAATAATTAATATGAGAAATATTTGTTTTGGTTGTGTCAATATAGCAAGAAGAAAAAGAACGAACATGGTGAAGAAAATGGTAAAGGAAGGAATAATAATAAATCATGCAACTGAAAAAGAACAAAACGCTTTGGCCATATGATATTCGTTTCTAGAAACAATTTTTATATTGATTATATTTTATCAAAAACGATACAAAACTTAAAACGATAAAAGACATCGCGACGTTTTTATAATATATTCGCTCAAAAATAAATCGAAATAGATCGAAATTTTATATACAAAAACGAATACCTTATTGCAAGCAAATAGTTGTAACTATTAAAAAGCTGAATAAAAAATGATCATGCAAATTTAATTTAGAAAATATAATAATTATAATACTAAGCTAGTTAAAATTTTGTTAAATTTATATTTAATTTTGATCGTTATTGACAACAAATAATTTTGTTAAGTGGTTAATTTCGAACGATGATTTTAAAATTAAAGTTTTCACGTCTCAATTTGCCTGTTGTTGGCTTAATAAATGATAAGGATGTTTCAAAACAGCGGATGAGTGACAAAACAAAATGGTGGATTAGTAACACAAAAAAAAATATTGAAGAACTCAAAATGGTAAAATAAAAGCTTTCCCAGTATTTAAAACACAAAATGAATATGTATGTATGGTATGTATGTATGTCGTGATAAATTCTGTTTGTTTATTTTGTAAAGATAACAATGAAATTTTGGGTAGTGGTTTTCACGAAAATCGCCAAACAATCACCTCCGATTTATGTGAATCGAGTGTTGTTTGTTTAAATTTAGAGAACATAAAACACAGAAATGTGCTTGAATATGAAATATGAATGAATAATATGATTCACAAGTGAACAGTAACATTTACCGTAGTAGAAACGGAGGATAGGACATATTGGAAATAAATTCAATTCGGTTTTCATTGCTACCTTTTTCTGAAAATTATAATCGTAGTTCTCGAGATTCACCCTAGATTAATGTACTTTAATTTAAAAAAAAATTAAAAATAAATAAATAATATTTGAAATAATGAATTTTTAATTTATTTTCGACATAGTGTCGCCTGTCTGACAGATAATTATATTCGTTTACCTGTTGCTCAAGCAATAGTTGACGTGTTGTTGAATTTCTTAATACAATATTTGATTCGGTTTTTTCTCTGCGTGGTCGTAAATAATCGGAATATCTTATAGGTGTCGCGACATTTTTTTGTTGATTGGTCTGTTGTGGTGATGTTATCTGTTGTGGCGAATATTTAGTCTGCTGTTGTTGATCACGTTTTGGTATAAAATCAGTTAAAATTGGTTCACCTTTGTTACGATTTCTTTGGAATATAGCACTAGACCTTTGCTGCTGTTGTTGCGTCAACGGTGTTGATGTGAGTCGTTCACCTAAAACAGCTGAGTGTCTTTTTGATAGTGGGAAAAAATCAGAATTCTCACGTCGAAATCCTCGTACAAAATTAAACGATAATTTCGAATCACTTTCCTGCCGCTTATGTACATTTTTATTTGATTCGCTTTTTGACAACGCATTCCCACTCAGTATTTGACGGCTACTATTGACATTCGATGGCGGTGAATTTTTATTCGCCAAAAATTTTGTATTATTTGCAAAAATTTCATTGCGCACCCGATCCTCCAACTTTAAATTTTTATTAATTTCATCTACACGTCTTTTGTCCAAAATATGTGCTGATTGTGTCATTCCACTGCTAATATCTCGTGCAGGACTATTCGATTTAGATTTTATTTGGTTCAAATCATTTGCCGAATTACGATTAGAATTCGGAAAGAAACGTTCAAAATCCCAATCCCTTAGAAGAACAGCATCTTCATTATCCCCAGATGTGGTGGAAATACTCGATGTTGTCGACATTGAATCGATCTTAGACATATCCAAATTCTTTTTGATTTGAATAATATCGTTTTATTTTTAAACGTTTTATTAAAATCGAAAATTAATAAACAGGATATTCGGAATGTGGAAGGAGTACAGAGTGAGATTCCATTATGAGAGGATTAAGAAACAAAATAAAAAAAATAAATAAAAAAATATAAATTAAAAGAACCACAACCATTTGTATTTTGCATATTTTAAAAATATATATATTTTAATAATCTCAGGTTTCAAATTTGGTTATCAAGAAGAATCTACTTTGATCATTTTTTGTTTAATTAAAAAGATAAGAAAAGCTTTAAAATCATCAAAACATTATATATTACTCGAATTTAATCCAATATCCGATTAATCTAATTGTAATCTACAAAACCCAAAGGGTTTCCACAGTTGGGTGGCATTTGTATTTATATATATATATAATATGACACAAGTATAACATATTATTAAAAGTTCTACTTACCCTTTTCATGATTAATGTGCGATCACCTTGCTGTTGATCATCATCATCGGGTGTTGGTGGCAACGGTCGATTTGGTGGTCCACCACTACCAATAACACTTACTCCTCCTACATTGCTACTAACACTTGAGACATGTGGTGGTACTGCACTAACGGGATTTTCTGGTAAAGCATCAAGTCCCGACCTATATTGAAATTCAGGACTAACAAATTAAAATCGCAACCAAAAATATTTTATAATTTTTTTTTTAATAAAATTAATTAAACAAAACGAATGAAAAATCCGAGAAAATGCGTGAAAAAAAAATAATAATAATTTAATTTTCAATTTAATACAACTAAAAGTCTAATGATAAATGTTAAGATAAACAAAATTCTTACAGTGGTTTTGGTGGATCACTCGCTAATAGTGTGCCATCATTTCTTGTTCGATCATTCGGCTCTTCTGGTTCACTATCCGTGTCTGAACTCTCAATCGGATCCAATGGATTCACCGGTTGATGATTATTCGATGACGGCGGTGCTGGAGCTGGTTTAATCGGTATCACCGATGCATTCGATTGTTGCTGGGGTAGCTGTTGTGGTTGCTGCCGATTGTTACGTGGTGGTGCTTCCGGTTGCGCTTGTTGGGGCTGTTTGGATACCATTTCATTTAATTGTGCCGCTAGCATGTCCAAATCCTATGAATTTAGGATTTTTGGTTTGTTTTGTGTCAGGGATTTTGAACATTATTGTGTATAATTTAATTCAAAATAAGAAAAATAATTGAAGAAATGCAAAGAAAGCGAGAAGCGCAGACACATTTTTTATATAGAAAATATTAAAAAAAATTTCTGAAGCATTCTGAATCATATATATTTCAATACTATTATTAGTTTATGGGGCGGGAGAGCAAGAGGTTGCTTTAATTTTAGAATAAGGCCATGCTTTGTTACATTTAATTTATAAATATATATTATAAAATCAAATTTCGTATGTTAATAATATGTAAAACAAATGTTTATGTGTAAGTTTATATTATGTATGTATATTAAACAAATAAAATAAAATTCAAACATAAAACATACCTCTGGACGTCTTGGTGGTAGCTACACACAACAATTACAACAACAAAACAAGAAAAGTTTAAGTTTTGTTTGTTAAAAAGTTTTGGATTTTGACGTGTGTGCAGTGTGTTGTGGATGGTGTCGTGAAAAAAATAACCAATAAAACATGAAAAATATAAAAAAAAAGAAAAACATAAAATATCAACGCCATTTATAAAAAAAAAACAAATTTTCATGGATAAGCTCAGGGGATATACTAAGTCAACTGTATTAGGAAAATGTATCATTTACCATTGGTTTAAACATATTTTGTGAATTCCTTTGCGGCTGCTGTGGTGTTTGCTGTTGTGGTTGAGCTTGAGGTTGCCCGGAACTTCGTGGTGTTGGCGGTAATGGCCGATTCGCATGTTGTGGCGGATCAGGAACTACAATAAGTCGTTGTGGTAGCGCAGGACGTGGTGGCCCAGAATCTTCTTGATTTGATTGTTTATCTCTAGGCTGTGGTTTTTGATTGCGATTGGGTTGCGGTTGGGGCTCAGCATTTTGTGATAGTGTACGTCCTTCTTGAATTTGTTGGAAATTACGACGTAATGTATCACCACCGGGTGCTTGAATAATTGACGATGGTTCGCCAGCAATTTGTGGTTCTTCATCCTCATTTTCGGAACCCGAATAATGATAATCTTCACGTTCTTTTTCTTGTTTACGTTTCTTACATCTATCGATATGATCTTTTAATTGTATTCTAACTTGTCGCTCAGTTGGTTGCTCTTTTATGAATGGGTGCTTTAGTAATTGCTCTGTGTAAGGCCTTTGATGATAGTCTTTCACTGTACAAAAAAAAAATAGTTAGATCTAAATAATCTTAAATCAATTATATTTTAATATTTAATTACCAAGAACTGTGTCGATAAACCCATGAAATTTCTTCGACCATTTTTTCGATTTAAGTCGTGGTGGTGGATTTCTCGGTATTAAAAATAATGCACGCATTGGATGTAGATCACATAATGGTGGCTGTGATTCAGCCATTTCTAATGCAGTTATACCTAGCGACCATAAATCAGATCGGTTATCATACGTAGCTTCTGGATTTTCATCGCAAGCAATAACTTCGGGTGCCATCCAATATGGTGTACCAATAAAAGTATTACGCCGGCCTATTGTCCGATCCAATTGTGCGGATACACCAAAATCAACTAGTTTTACTTCAGCATTATCAGTTAGTAAAACATTTTGACCTTTTATGTCGCGATGTATAACTTTATTTGTATGTAAATAACTAAGACCGCGTAATATTTCGCGGCATATATATGCAATCCATTCCTCCTTGAGACTTTGTCCTTTTGTTGATTTTACTAGATCAGTAACGGAACCAGCACCGCAATACTCCATTACCAACCATAATTGATCATCTTTACCCGCTGGTGATTTTTTTATAAATGCACCATAATATGTAGCGATATTTCGATGATTCGAGTATTTTTTTAAGACGTTAATTTCCAATTTGATTTCTTCTTCTTCATCTTCAGTTACATCCATTACTTTTATGGCAGCTAGTTGACCGGTTTTTGTATGTCGGCCCTGTGGGTGGAGAGAAAATAAAAATGTTATCAATTAATTGGTTTTAATTAATTAACACTACTTATGTATACTTGTAAATTGCTTGACTTGATGAAATTCCATTACTTAATGAAATCATTAATTAAATCATGATTGATACCATAAATAATATCAAATGTGAGGCGCCTTTATGATATGATTAGCAAGCAAACCTTGCTTAGAACGTCGTTTGTTATATTTGTTGTTAAAAGAGTAATACACGTACGCAAATTACAAAGCAAATCAGTTCACATATTATTTGAGTCTATTTACTTTGAATTAGTTAATATTAGATAATAAATTGATAAATGTGAGTTAACCTTTCTACAATTCACCAACTTCAAGTATGTGTCACAAAAACTAGTTAGGTTCATTTGTTGGTGGTCTTGTTTCTTATCATTAATACGCCAGCTGTTCTTATTAAATAAACATAAATAAAATAAACAGTTAAGTAAGATTATTGCATCCTGTCTTAACTATTACCAATACATATTATATATAGTTAGGACAGGAAGCTTTGCCCTCGATCGTTTGAACTAAGTGAATAGTTGGGAAAACTAGCTAAGAGAAAATCCAAGAACAATAAACAGTCCTTTTGAAATCAAGCATATCAATATTATTAACATTTTATTCTTGAAGTTTTTTGGTTTTTGATAACAATTTAAAACAAAGACGAACGATTTTTATTGTTATTCTGCTATACATACACACCATATATCAATTACATATTTGTATATGAACTTATTGGTGAAAATAAAATCGTTATCTTTTTGTCCTAAATTGAAAATTTACTTTTTTATATTCTTTGTAAAAGATAAGAGTTTTGTTATAACTATCTATTGTGTTACACTAAAAATGTCTGTGCATTTTATTACATGTGGCGAACTTTAACAAATTGTACATATGTATGTATTTCATTAAGTAAATTTCCGGGTTTGATAAATCCATGCAGTTTGATAAAAATTATTATATGAGAGTTTTTGGAATGGTATTGAACACTGATAGTAACACTGTCACATATGTACAACAGAATTTCGAAATACAACAAATCAAAAACCCTAATACAAATTCACTAAAAAAAATTAAATCAATCAAAGAAAATATGTTTATGTTCTTAAAAATACATAAATAATAAAACTTCAATGTAATGAGAAATTATAAAATTAATTGATGATACTTAATAATAGTTTTGTAATTTCCGTTATATATTTTACACTTATTGCTGATTAATGAACACTAACTATCTTTATTATTTCGTCAATTAATAATAGTAAGAAATTTAATATTTCATAAGATATAGCAATTCACAATAACTCATTGCATTTCATAAAAGCGCTTGCATTAATCGTTATGATTATGAAGTAACTACATGCAAAGCCAAATTACAATTGATTAATGTTTTTCCTTTTTGAGTTTTCAATTAATTAATCCTATTGTGCGGTTATAATATTGACTTAGTTATGAAATTATTGTTTTTCGTTCCGTTACTAATTCTTAAGACAAATCAGAGCACTTTTCGGTTATTATAGCTGAGCGTGCTTTAATTCTCAGTTAAACCCAAAATGTAACTAAATTTTGCTTGGTAACGTTATTTCAAATACAAAATGTTACATCAACTAGTTTATCAATAACATTTCCATAGTTGTAGATTCAATATTATATATCGCTGTGTACAGTTTACAGAGTAATTTCAATATCTGTTTGCCTGTTTCTATCTTTGCAATCTGTTTTGGGGCTCAAGGCTCACCCCTACTCTTTCACGGTTTGCTTATTTACGTCGTACTGTACGCCATAAATAATAGCCAAATAAGGACGTAATTCTATAAGTCCGATTTTCGTAAAACCATCTGCATTGCACATTTCATAGCTCCATACCAGCCTATAGTACTGACATCAGATGTGAAGATGTATTGGCCCATGAATTCTGCACTCCAAACCCATCGTAATCATCCGATTCTGCCCCTATCGGGACTCAAACCCTGTACCTCCCGCTCCAATTGCCGCAGCTTTAACCACAGCACCATTTGGTCGTTGAGTTCTTTCAATACTAAATTTTAAACAATACGAGGGCGGAACGAGAATTCTGATAAAAATAAGACAAGGAATAATAATTACAACCCAAAAAATATATTTTACAACGTATAGTCGCCGTCTTTTAGCTCGATACCCAACGTTTTTCAAAATTTTCGATTCCTGTCGAATAATACGATTGCTCCAACCTTTCAAAATATGCGTTTGTTGCATCTCCATTCTTCAAGTTCGCAAACAGAAATAGTCGAAGAGGACTAAATCTAGAGAATATGACGAATGTGCAAGCAATTCTAAGCGTAATTCGTGGATTTTGACCATCACAACTACACACGGTGTGCACTTAACATTTTTGATGAAAGATAACGTTTTTCTTCTCAAATGCGGTACTTTTTCGTTCAAATTGTCGTTGAAATAGTCCAATAAGTTGCCATAATAGTCGCCGTTGATTGTTCTCCTCTTTTGAAGATAATCGATGTATAATGGATTATTCCGCGTGCATCTCAAAAAACTGTAGTCATGACCTTGTCGGCCGATAAAACCGCTTTAACATTCTTAAGCGCAGGCACGTCACTTCGGTGTATATTCATGAATTCATGTTTCATACACAGTTATAAAACGATGCAAAATATCCTTTTTATTTCTGAACTTGTCACACATGTGCCTTTTTGGTCAATTGTAAGCAAACGCGGCACCCAATGCGCGGATAGGTTTTTCATATTCAGTTTTGCGCACACGTTTATCTGAGATAAACTATCTCACGCACTTTCACTCTGCGGTCTTGCAATATCGAATTATAAATTTTGTCAACCATTTTTGTTGTTGTAACTTCATTTGTGCGTCCTAAACTTTCAACATCAATTGTACTTGTACAACCACAATGAAAATCAGTCAAACATTTGTGAATCATTTTTTTTGGATGGTGAAGAGTCCCCATAATATTTATCAAGCTTTATTTAGGTTTGTGTTATAGTTTTTCCACGTAAAAAAGGCTGTGAAAACTGAACTAAATGACAGAACTATCTGAAAAATTTCAATTTGTCTAGTAGCAGACGGTATTGAAACGTGACATCTAGGATTTGCGATTGTGGCGCCCACTGTTGCAATTTTACCAGACTTTTCACTCCGCCCTCGTATTTAAAAATTTACAGTCCCTACAAAACAAATAAAATTGCTTAACAATTACAGGATCGATCGAAAAAATTGATTGTCACATTTCTTAAGAGTTTTGTCTAAATTATTTAATTTTCTAAACTTAAGTATAGAGTATAGTTCTCTACCCACCAGATGGTGACAAAAAATCTATTCGTTAAGTTGCTATTTGATGAAAGAGTATTGCATATATAAGAATAATATTAACTCACTTATAATACAAATAACCAATAATCTTACAAATAACCAAACTTCAAAACTGCCACATGAAATATGTGATAAAATTTGAAAAATGCCATTCATATTAAGATCCAATAAGTTGTGACGTCTTATCGCTTAAAAATCGTAAACTAACATATTAATCAGATCGAGTACATATTGATCAGAAATGCAAAACTCGAACTACGTACTTATCATATATATCTCATTTGTTATACGTCATATTTGTTACCCTTTCAACAAATTTGTTTCCAAAAGACTATAATAAATAACAAACCAACTGGAATGTATAAATATTTAAGGTTAAATGCATTAAGTTGTTTTGTAACCGATCGTTCGATTCCAGAAAATAAAACAAAAATCTTTTTTCGTTGCATTTATTTTTAGAAAGACACCAAATTGTTAATGTTCTTATGTTGTATATGAGGATTCTAATACAAATTTATGACTTTGAAAGGTAAGGAATAATTATGTAATAATAATCTGTATAAACATCACAATAATTATATATAAGATGGGAATAGTACAGTTTATATATAGAAGTATTGAAAATATAAATATAAGACCCAATTCAGCAAACACGTTCCTTTATCTACAACATGATTACTCATAATTCACATCGCTTCGAATCGATTCATTTGTATGTTGTATCATATATTTTGTTATTTTCTCTCGCATTTTCAATTTCAATTTCTTGGGAATGAATAATAATTGGAAAGAAACTGAAATATAACTGATTACGCATCTTTTTAAATACTTAACACACTTAAATTGGTCATTATACAATTTTTAGAAAATTCATTCACGAATCGGTTAGTGCAATCAAGACAAGTTGTATAAAAACAAACAAAACACGACTATTTATTATGTAAGATAAAGAAATGTGGACATATCGTCTTACATATTATTTAGAAATTAATTTTATAAGGTTGTGTTGTATATACATATATGTATTTATTGTAAGAAAATAAAAGTAAAAATTAAAACATTGACCTCAAAATTTAATTTCATTTGAAAAAAAAAATAACAACAGACACAAAACAATACAGCGACATAACGAAACGACAAAAATACAAAACGCATTAGTAATGGATGGAATTTAATTTGAGTTGATTGGAAAATTAAACAAATACATTATTAATAAATTGATGGTGTGGAATTTTGAGTGATAAAAAGTTGTTTAATTGGAATTGAAATGACGTGTTACTTGTGACGCTAGGGCGACAATTCGGCGATGAACTTTGTCGCACTTACATATCCATACATAATCAAGTTTATAATAGATGCATGCACACATGAATGTTAATTCTGAACTTTCTTCTTTTGAATACTGTTAAATAAAATCGAAACTGACCAATTCTATCCAATTCTGGTATTTTATAATTCAAAATGTCTTGACCAAATTTAAAAAATTCTGATTTAATTATTCTTATTTTAGTATAGTCATTTCATTTCAAGACAGTTCAAGTACATATACGTTATTATCATTTATTTCTAACTGAGGAAAAGATAAGACCTAATTTATGATTCATCAAAGATATAATCAAGTTTTTTTTTAATTAAGTAAATATATGACTAAACTATACGGTAAAACTTCACATCGGATGTAAAACCCAAAACGTAATATGAAACAAATTTACATAACTAAAGATTTACTGGATTATTGATTAGCAAACTGAATGTGTTTTGTGATTTGTTTGATTCACAGGTTATATGCTATAGATAAGATCTGTCGTGTATAGTAAAACTTTACAAAATATTTATTTAGATTAATACGATAAAAGATGTCTCTAAAATTCATGCATTTTTCCTTGAGGTTTGCTAGAAGAGCTCGTACGACATTTCCATATATAAATTGTTAGTGATCATTTGATTTAAATTATTTAACCGATATCAGAGTTTGGCAATCGTTTATTAAATTCCGTTTCATAATTTGTCAACATCCCTCTAGTGAGCACAATTCTGGAAAGTATTCATCTCATTTCGCAATTTACAATGTTGGCGGCAAAATACTCGAAAGTTGATTTCAAACCACTGGTGAAAAAATATTTTTCGGGCACTCCTGTTAGTAGTTGCCGATATTTATTATCGATTTTAGAAAAAACGGGGTACTTTTAAATCATATATTGCCTGTCAGACCACCAGTTTTCTTTCAAACGTCTCTTGTCGAATTGCAGTGATTGATTCATTCAATAATTCCTAGGTTTAGCTGGAAAGTATTGGATGAATCAACAATTCAAACGTACATAGTTTCATTATTATAAATAAAAGAGATGTTAACGAGGTGTTGACGAGATGTTACTGAGGTGTTGACGAGATGTTGATAGATATTTTTCTCGTGTCACCGCAACATTTGCTTGCTTTTTAGATCATTTAGAAATTTATTGCTTCTTGTATAATTTTAGTCCATGATTTTTCTGAATTCGCTGAGCTTGTATTTTTGAATGTTAATAAAACTTTTCTTACTTCTTGTTTCAAGTGCCTCTCGGTCGCCCACTTTTTGGTTTGGATTTTACTGTCTTTTCATAGAGATTCATCTTCCAAACATTTGATTTTGTGCTTTAAAATCGTTTCTATAATTTACGAGACAGACCGAAACTTCAAATATCAGTCGAGTTTTCAGTCTCGTGTTTAGTAACAACATTTAACCTTAATGTTATAATAAACGATAAATGCGAAATCAGCTAGAATTGGCCAATAAACTGAATAATAACATCAACTTATTTTAAGCAGGAAATATCGATTGCAGTTGAAATTTAAGCAAAAGAGAGCTATAGGAACTTGGCTCATATTTATTTATCAAAATTGAAATTTTTAGTAGTAATATATGTATTCAATTTTTAAACTAAAAAGTTTATTCAATTTTCAATCGATTGATTAAAAAACGCTTTATGCAATTTCTTGGCGATTCTATCCAGTTTTAATTTATTTAATCTCAACGATATATATATATATATATATATATATATATATATATATATATATATATATATATATATATATATATATATATATATATATTTATTTATTGTGCATAATATACATAACTTGTTTATAAAAATATTCAAAGTTTTGTTTTTTTGATTAAAATTATGTCCCCAATAACTATAGATTATATTCTAACACATTACTTGTATTGTAGTACATCATATTTTTTCAAGCAAAGACAAAAAGATTGAAACATAGCATCGACCATTGGATATAAGAACTAGAAATGTGTTTGGTATCATTCTAGGAAAATATAATTTCTTCCCCTCAATTGATATTCCTCCAACATACTAGTATAGTCTAGACATAGGATTTTACAGTAAAATGTAAATATTTAAGTTATTTCAATGTTCTTTGTTATTTATTATTTTACTGTAATAGGAAAATATCGGGAATGTTTGCTTTAAGAATGTGTCCCCATATTGTAAATATTTATGCGCAATTTTTTGTCTTTATAATAAACACATGCGGTTATATTATGCTGTACTTACATTCATTTGGTAAGTAAATTTGACGATCGATATGATTATAATCACATGTATGAGATAGCCAATATATGTATGTGCATACATACGATAATTTGAAGAAGCAATTAATTTTAATTTCTTAAGAAATTATTTTTAAATATTTTTATTTTCGTGTGGTGGTTTTATTTTTGAACATATTTATAATTAATTTTTTGTTTTCAATTAATTCCATCCTGATTAAGATTAGAATATGTAATAGATTCTCCAATTAAGTCAGTTATTTATGATTTAATGTGGTTTTGAATATATATGTACTATCTTCCGGCTACATAATCAAAAAGAAATAATAGTGTACGACATTTTAAATCGAGTGAAATTTCGAATAAATTGCCTTTATTTACACATTTGTAACGTTTTTGTCGGAGTAACTAAAAAATAAATTTTGTGTTTCGAGAATAGAAATCGAACAGCGGAAATTTATATACAGTTCTATTTATAGATATTTAGATACAATTCAATGCATGTGTATATTTATTACACTGCGCACCAATCCAAGATAAATAGTGAAATGGCGCGAGAACGTATGTATATAAGAAAAAGACTCGCCAGTTTACAGTTAAATGTGAAATTAATAAAATATCTAGTAGTTATTATTCTTCAATTTTATTTCAATTACAACGTTAAATACTGATTGGTTAGAGATGACTAAGCAATGATTCCGCACATCAATTTTTCTTATACATATGTATTTAGAGTTTTTTATTTGTCAAATTTCACATGATTTGATAAAGCAAATTTATATATAATTCATGATTTGAAACGTTGTTTAAAATAAATTATATTTATGGCTGACATAATACTGATAATAAAAGAAGACATTTGGAAATTATTTAATCTGAATATGTTTCGTTACCCATTAGATAAATTTTATCAATTATTGGAATGCCATGCCAACTCATCCACACTCAAATTATTAAAGAATGACGTACGCATACTAGTTTTCCAAATAAATGTAATTAACTCAAATACTTAATTATCCATATTGAATCGTCTAAGTTTGTGTTTATTTCTATCTATGTACGTTAATTGACCAAAATTCACTAGAATCTACTATTACAATTAACCATATCATATAATGTTTTATTTGTATAAACATTTATTTGTATAGCACCTTTCTTCGTTATTTTTTAGGTACCCATAAAAATGCATGTTTACTTATATTATGCACATATGTGTATAATTAGCACTAAGTATTAAATTTTTTCATATATTAGGCTCAATCGTAGACATATTGACTATTTTTTTCATCACAAAAATTTCCTTAAAAATGGGAAAATGGAAAACTCGATGCATCATCGATTGTCAGTGGAATGATCATAGTAAATAGTTTTGGAGGAACAAAAATTAGATGAGTATGTTTTTAAGTAAATTTTCCAAAAATAAATGCATTTTCTCGAATAGATGTAATTATAAATAGGATTTTGTAGTTTTCTACTTCTAAATAGTGTAGTTGAAATTATTCAATATAATTTATAATATATCTGCACAGCGAAACTATTATATTGTAGAAAGACAAATTACAAATAATAATGTTTATAAATATTGACATAGTGTAGTCCTCACATATTAAGGGATATGATTGCATTTTCTAAATGGACAAAATTATCAATGATAATATTACATTGTTTGCAAAAGTACTTGTACTTGACTGCCAATGTTGTAATGAGCATACACTCTAAATTTCACCCAACCATGCCAATGTTGTTCTAGACATACACTCGAAATCCTGTTATCCTGTGCCAGTGTTGTTGTAGACATACATTCTAAATGCTATCCAACCACACCAATACATTCCAAAATTTTTCTCATAGGGCCATTGTTGTTTGTTCTCAACATACATTCTACAGTATGTGTTTCTATGCACGTGTATTAACACTGGCGTAATAAAATAGAATTTAGAATGCATGTCTAGAACAACACTGGCTTAGTGAGATTAAATTTGGGATGTATGTCCATAGCAACACTGGCGTGATTGTGTGGAAATACGAATGTGTGTCTATAACAATACTGGCACAGGAAAACAGAATTTCGAATGTATGTCTAGAACAAAATTGGCATGGTTGGGTGGAATTTAGAGTGTAAGCTCATTACAACATTGGCAGCCAAAGTGTTAAAATTGAATAGCACATAATGCCATTGTGAAAGCTAGAGCCAATTCTCTAACACATTTGTAATATAGCCACGTAAGCTCATACATATAGACGTAATGAATTTAAAACACATTGTGTGATTCTTATAATCGAAACAATCACAATACAAATAAATCTCCCAGCCTATTGCTGTAATATATGCCATACTAGCCTATTGTATGCATATTATTCACACAATGGCTTTCTCATCAAAAATATTAACGATGTAGTACAACCAACATTTCACTTTTCTAGTGTAATAACAGAATATACTTATTCTACTAACCTTATACACTTGTCCATATGTTCCATTGCCGACAACTTCGATAAGTTCAAATATTCCAGCTGGATCCTGTAAAACAAAAAAAAATTAATTAGTCGCGAATACCAAAAATCGCTTTAAGTATAATATTATTATTCACAAACTATAAAGTAAAAACCAAACAAAAACACAAATTTGCTTCAGTCTCCGATGACCATGAAAGATACAAAGCATACAAAAAAATAGTAGTAGTTGTTGTAGTAGTAATAAACTTTGAAGTGACATGGCATAGGCACGATCATTCGATTTGAATATGAGGAAAAATATTAAAAGTACCACCTCCGCAACAAGAATAATGTTACAATTATTATTGTATGTATGTACGATTTACTTGGAATATTAAAATAAGCATAAAAAAACTAAGATAGAAGAAAACGAACAAAATCAGGTTGGAAATATGTACACACATTAAGTGTATGACGAGGTCAATTTGATGATCTGGAGAAACAGGTTTATTCAACTTTCGACGAAAAATCAATATTTTATGTATACATATACCTTTCTTGTTTTGGTTATATGTGATAAAATTTATCATGTGTTTCGAGAAAGGATTGACAGTCGTCATGTAACGAGACATTTAAAAAATTCCGTTATTTTCACAAAATTCAATTCATATAGATAAAATAAATTGTTTACATTTACGTCACAAAATGTGTTGATGAGTAATAAGATATTATTCATAAATAACCACAAGTTTTTAATATAAATCGAAAAATATATGTATACTTCGGTAGTTAGATTTATATGTGTTTACTTACTTACTGTTATAAGAGTGTATGTATATGAACACACACAAAAATAAGCGGTGTTAGTATAGTGACTTTGATAAAGTACTGCTTGCGGAGTAATATTATAAACATGATTATTCTTGTTCAAATTTAGGAAATGTTTTTTACCGTTAAATTAAAGAAATAACAAATTGATTAAATAGAATTAAAAATTCCTTTCGAAGTGTTTTTCTAAACATGAATATTCATTCCTGGTTGAAATATTATTTCAATCAAAAGGCATCCATAAAGTTTAAAGTTTTATTGATACTGATAATTATATTGGTTTAAACGAATGGATTGGTGTACACTTTATATCAGAGTAATTCAAACAATGGGTACATTGACTTCTTTATGGCCAATGCGTTTCGAACGAGGGCAAACATGAACAATTCAAAAAAATAACCCAATCAACCAGAAATTTTAAAAATACTTATTTACTCTTAGCAACCAAGAACCAAGATATAAATTATATTAAATATGAAATCTCAACTTTTGAAGGAATTCCTATTTAACAAGTTTAACATAAATATAGAAAATTTAACAATCAAACTTAACTTTTGTATAAATGATATAATTAAACTTTTAAAGAAGTAAAACAAACTTAATTTTTTTTTATTTATTATGTACTTTTTTAAAATAAACTATACTATTCTAAAAATACAAAATAATTTATTTTGAAACCCCGAGAAATATTTTAATTTTGGATCCAAAGTAAATTTTCTCGAGCACTTTGGATACGTTAAAAAATTCCAATGTTGGACCTTATTTTTACTTCCAAAAATGAATTTTTCAAATATCAAGATCGAGTAATCTTATGACACCGAAATTGAATATCGGTTTTTAGTTTAATTATTTTAAATCAAAATAATTAAACTAACTATCGATTGATTTTAAATATTTCATACTAAAACTGATTACTTATATCTTAAATAAAGTGTAAGTTGTGGTTTATTTAAGAAAACTATAATAGTTAAAATAACCGACGAAATGTTACAGTGCTTAAAACTGCGGCAATAAGAGCGGGAGGATCTGTGTTCAAATCCAGATAGGGACAGGATGCAAAAAGGATTTTTCACCATCTATTTACTATCGTCCTGTGGGAGTGCAAAATTAATAACCCATGTCGATACTATAGGCTGACACGTAAATTGGACCAATAGTCGTACGTCCTCGATTATGTAATGGCGTAAAGTATGACGTAAATAAGCGAACAACGAAAGAGTTGAGCCCCAAAACAGATTGCAAAGATATAAACAGACAGACAGAGTTTAAATCAAAACAGATAAAATAGAAAAAAAGAATCACTATTCTTCCCAAGAATCTTAATATGTTTATAATTCTTGATCATATCCAATACGCTAAGAGTTACAGTGTTAAGAGTACGTAGTTACTGTGCCTTATCTTTTTAATCAATTTCTTATAGCGACATTTTACGAATGTACCAAACACAAAAACAAGTTAAAATTCTAACTAACAAAAGTAAAACTTAATTTTATGCCTATATACTACGACGATCTTATTCTTTCCATTTTATGTAAATCAATTAAAATACGGATGTTATCATGAACTAAGCAATTTCAATTGGTTAAGTAATTTTTTGTGGTGAGTAAAATTTTATTTTACCCAAATAGACGACAGAGTGGTTTGATAATTTTCCAAACTGACGATGAAGCCAAAAAAAATGTGAACCAAATTATATCTAAGTTTTTAATCAGTTTTTCAGCAGTTTTTAATTTATTTGCTGATTATTTTATTTGTTCTTGAATCGTCTTTAGTAGAAATTTTGAATCTTAAATCTTAAATATACATATACATATGTATAACGATTGACAGTTGACGATTGACAGTTTTGTGGAATCTGTGTATGCCGTTCTGTAATTTTGTTTCACTAGGCCAGTATCGATCTGATGACGTCATTTATTGTATTTGTGTTGTGAGTCGTATTGCAACAGTTTTATCTAGTTATGTTTTCGATTTTCTTAATTAACTATTGTGACGTGACGGTTCATTGTGTTTGTGAATGATTAATTTGTATTTTGTTGTGAACGTCACATTACACTAAAGTACGAAAACGCTTGTAAATTGTACTAATTTATTTCGAAAATTGTGGTTCAGGTTCAGTTCGGGCAACTTATCGTGCGTAACATTTATTTTTCACAGTGAACTTAATCGTTCAAACCGAGCAAGTATTTTACATAAAAATCATGGGTTGTTTTCGTAACACGCACAACCAAATAATAACATCATAAAGTCCACACTTAATTAAGGGTTGCAGTTGTATGGAGCATTATATTGAAGAGGTCAAAATTAGTTGTTTCGCCATTGTTTGCATAAATAGGAACTGCGATATCCCACTTTAAGGATGATTTTATGTAAATATTTTGTTTACGAACTTATAAGAACAAGGTTACCCGAAAAACTAGAGACGATAAATGATTTGCACGTTCTAGCCAATAAGCGGTCCCATAATTGTTATTTATGTGTTTTATTTAAGTCTAAACTTCTGTTACATTTCAAAACACCTGATAAATACTTGAAAATATTTATGCTTCAGACTTATACCTTTCATTTCACTAAAACCTTAAATGATCTCTCTTATAAAGTATTTGTAAAATTTTGAGTTTTACTGGCAAAACCTAAATAAACCCATTGAACATTTTTGATTCTTATAATTATATGATATCTTTGTAGCTGTGTTTATACATTTTCTATAAGTACATATCTCAACAATTGTTATCTTTATAAAACTATAATGTGTCTATCAATACATATATACATAATATATATGCCGTAGTTGAACTGAATCGAACTAAGTGCGTGTAAGATATTAGAATTTCTCGATTATGAAAGAAAGTTGAGTATGATATTCATAAACAAGATAACTTATAAAAAGACTGTATATGAAATAAGGTAGTTTAATAAATTTGTTTTTATAGGATCGAATAAGTAACAAAAATTTAAAATTTTAAATACCAATTTCGACTAATCCGAATAAACTAATCTTTTGGGATTCTATATGATCGTAATATTTGGTTAAAATCACTAATTATTATTATTATTAAACTGATTGTTATCTTTTCACAAATCCAATAATTAACCATCGATTTATCATATATTTGAGTTTAACTGGAACTTCGAATAATTTAATATTATTATGTACATAAACAAAACTAAACATCTGTTATTGATTTTTCTATTAAAATATATTTATTCATGTCGTTAATGTGTCACATATTTAAATACCTTTTTTTGCAAGCTATTTGCTATAATGTGTTATCAACTTACAACAACGAAATAGAAATGGCTCATCATTGGTACTGTTGGTAATTGATAATCAACATTGTTACGCCAATTTGAAATAATTAAATTACACAATAATCGATCAAGGAACATCAATCACTGTTTCATAATAACAATCATACATTGATGTTAAATCAAAGGAAGAAAAACAATAAATATACTTAAAAAGTTGAAGAAAATGAAAATCTATCGATATAAATATAAAAATCTAAGTGTATCAAATGATAATGATAACCCAAAATGTTGGCTTAATATGATGTTTTATAAGTATACATAGTATAATAAAGTGGAATTGAAAATGTTTGATGGTTGAAATTTACATAGTTATGGACTTGAAAAATAATATAGCAATATGAATATGTGTGGGTAATGAATAAGTCGATTCAATATGCATTACAATATTTTACACAGTACCGGTAAAAATAAACAAACATCTCCAATAGAAAGAATTACGCCTTAATTTGCATTATGAAAAATATACTGACAAAATAGTCAAAGTAGGATAAAAATATAATTTTTCTTAAAGTGCGAGAGAAATAAAAAACATTTCCAGTATAAAAATAAATTTTTCATTTCCAGTATAAAAATAAAAATAAATTGTTACTGAAAAAGAGAAGTACATATTCAAGAGAAGTACATATTTTTATTCAGTACTGGAAAAATATTTTATAGAAAAAAGTTATATGGATGAAAAATCGTTTCTATGCAGTGAAGCCATATTTAAAAAATGAAGTCATATCTTAAATATGAAGCATTTTATAGTAGTTTTTTTATGGTCAATTCATAATTTTAACATTTCGTTTATTGGTAATGGTATAAGCATCTGTCTTTGTCACTCTAATTGTATTTTTGATTTTTTTTCTCCCTTTAGTTTTTTCAGTAAAAAATACTGGCAGTATTTTTTTCATAATTATTAAAGGAAGGTAAATTATTTGATTTAGGATGAAACATTTCTTATTAAAAATCGTATTGACCATAATATCAACACTAAACACTCGTACGAGAACACTATATTACATTCTGATAATAACAACACGATTACTTTATAATCCTGTTTGTAAACATTTCAAAATCTGAATAATTTAAATTAGGAAAAGTTGAAATCATTACGGAGATAACATACGATGTTGTTGGTTTCACTGGAAACACAAAATTTACATTTAGGCGCTCTAGAGACTAATGAAGGATTCTTGTTATCCATTGTACCATTAATCGTTTTTTGGAACCATATTATAACCACTCAACAACAGAGAACTTAATTCAATAAATTCAAACAAATATAATTTTTTGAAAACATTTATTGACAAGAAATGAAAGATTTTATTTGGACAGAAAGGGCATGTTATAGAATCGAATACATAATATTTCAATTGAATTGACATATGTATGCAAATAATTAATAATCTATTATATACAGGGTGCATTCGCATCTCTAATAAACGCTTTAATTGCTGTATGTAATAGTCAACCTTGGTCATTAGTATACAACTATTCAACTAATTTCAAGTATGTTGGAACACGTTGAAAAAAAATGTGGTTATTATGTATGCCCAAATGAATAAATGCTAAAATTAGAATGTACATGTTTTTACACCAAGTATAGAGCAGCATCTAATAGATAGTTTTTTTATTTTGTGAGACGATAAATGAGATTTAATTTCAATGGAAAAGAAACGTGTGGATTGCAAGCAACAATTTATATTTTTGCTAGGTCTAAATTAATCGAAGACTAAAATACAGTATTTAAAAATGTTTATTTTTGAATTTGGTCATCCCCAAATTTACGAGCATCCGAAATTTAGGAAACTTTTGCCTTTATTGAAAATGCAAACTTCATTACTTACATAAATTATTTTTTGTGTTATTGTTTAAATATTTAGGTTAAAGTTGTATTTGTTATTAAGAAAAGAAAACCCGAAACTTCTAAAAAAGTGGTAATAATAATGTCTTAACATTCTAAAATTACATCTGTAGTAACAATAAAAAAATGTGTAGTTAACTTTTCTCTATCTGTTCTTAAGGCAAATATTAAATGTTTGTTATCTTTTTTCTTAAGACAACCACCAATCAACGACCAAAGAATTTTTTCAATGACGATGACGCTCTGTTGATAAATATTTTAACTTATTTGCTACAGAAATCTAATTTCTGTAAATATTTTGTTTAACGAATCAAAACTTTTAATACGTAAGTATTGATTTAGTGAAGTCTGTCTGTAGCTACGAGTGGAAAGATTAAGATTGGCGTGTAAGCAATTCTTAATTTAATATAAGTAATTCCATATTTATCTATTATTTAGAGAGTACTTTTGTGTTATGTATGTCTGTGATTAATGTGATAACTCTTTATTCTTCATATAGCTCTTTCCAGAACTTCTCGTTGATGCAAGTCTGGTTCTAGTTCATTGTTAAAAAAAATTATAATGTCGTTTAGAAAAAATGAGTGTTCATTCATAAGAACTTAATTAAATATACCTAGTACTTTAGTTGCTCATAAACTATACATTTATTTTAATTTAATGCTAAAATACAATCTACATAAATAATATTTTTAAAGACCGTAAATAAGTAATTATAATTTTTTGAATAATTATATTATTTATTACGTCAATCGTGTTAACACTCCATCGTGCTATGAAAACCCAATTAAAAAATTAAACATAAATAATCTTAAGAGTAAATGAGTTGTTGTGCCAACCTTATTTTGAATACATTATTAAACAATTAAGAAAATTTATTGGTTTCGACTAGACAACAAACAAATTGTACAGGTGAAAATTAGTATTTTTTCATGAACATTTGAGCTTCAAATAATTTTGATACGTGGCTTCGCTCATGTTATACATTGGTTTTATATAAATTAATTTCTAAATACAGATAAAATCTATTCAAGCTTATCAGTAATAGTATCCAAACCATACCTAAAATTTAATATGTCGACTATGTAGCCATTTTTATTTATTAAGGAGCAACCAAGAACTTAAACACGTCAAGACATTTCTTAAATTACGCACCGTTAACCAAATTTCCAATCCAATCAGTTTATTTCAAAACTACACTTTCATCTCAACTGATAAGTCACTGATCTTTATATATTATATATATTTTTTTGAACCGTAAGAATTACAATAATAACAACGCCAATTTATCGTAAAAATTAACATGTAAATATTGAGATAATTTTTGTTTTCTTCTGTACATATAAACGTCTATCAATATATAAGAAAAAATATCTTAAACCTGTTTAAGAAAAAGAAATGATTCTATTCAATTTTGTTTTAAGAACAGCAACAACAAACATTGAATAATATAACGGCGGATTGAAAGTTTATCGCGGTAGCAACTAGAAAAGATTTTTATTATTTTTTGGTTTATTACAAATAGTTAGTTAAGTAAGTTTATAAGTAATTGTATTATACAATAAGAAATTAAATATGACTAAGTGACAAAAATCTTTAAAGGAGATCAAACAAATACAAAATATGAAATGTAACCGGTTTTTATATGGTATACGAGTAGCTTAATCGATTACAGTTGAGAAATACTAAAATTATTGTATTATATGTACAATCTATACAGCAGTTACAGGATGCAATATATATTAAAGATTAAGACGTTTCTGTATTTTTTTGTACTTATGTCTGATACTTTGTGAGCATTTATAAAATTGTTATCAATAATAGCTAAAAACATGTTTGGAACTTGTATTTCTAATTAAACTACTTTGTGTTGTAATTGTTTATTTAAGATATATTGCATAATATCGCTTTAGTTATATTACATATACATCTATACATTTCAAGGTGGCACACAACTAATAATATTCGATAATTAATTAAAATTTCATATTAAATTCCAAAATATTTGTTAAGAGTGGTCGTATAATGTATGTGTACTCGTATTATAGCAGCATTGCAATAAAATTTTGCCGTATACCTGTCAAGGTCAAATCAGTAGTTCCTTATAGATCACCTAATAGATGACTATACACAGATAAATTTGATGTCATCAAATCACTAAACAAAGAATTATAAATTAAAACAAATTATTAAGACTCAACCTACTGAAGAAGATATTTACAGAACATTTTAACTGTCATTGTACAGCCCAATTCTCAACTATTTTCATTGTATGTATTTTACGCAAATCTGGGTCATTTTGCATTCAAATAAATTGAGGACCAAGACCGAAGCATTATATTAATTATGTATAACCAAACAATAGATAGAGCTATAAAAACACAAATATAGTTTGCTTAATCACATGCGAGATCTCAAAACAACAACAGTAAATTTATACAAACTATTACTTAATTTTACGACTTGGGAAATGAAAACTTGCGGCAAATAGAATCTAATCCAAATGGTAGATAGAGAGAGATACGTGTGGGCGAGAATATAAACGTTTGGAAAATTAACTTTTTTTATTAAAATTAAGAAATCGTTTCCATTTCGATTATAAATTGCAACAGATGATCATAATGGTGAGTGGCCCATGTCATGGGATTTGAAAGCGTAAGTTAATCAATTTTTTAAATCAGATGTTAATTATGTGTAGTGTATGTTAATTAAGTTATTAACTAAGTATATTAACAATATTTATCGTGTTTCTTATGTGTAATTAGTACTTTTCTGTGTATGTGTGTGTATATATTTAAAAATTAATACACACATTGAAAAAACTTTAATATGCATTGTTGTTACAGTTTTTGTCATCGTTATACTATAATCTTTAAGCCCACACAATTTAAAATTCTTATATATGTATGTATATTCTTTAAAAAGAGAGTAAGAAAAGGAGGAACGAAATATGAAGATTAAATATCTTTCGTACAAAAGTCTTTGTAGTACATATTTTAATATTTTAGAAGATTAATAATGTATGTAGGGTATAATATTGAAAAGATTTTTGCTGTGTAAATGGAGGTGAATAAAGCATGTCGTTGTTGTCTTTTAGGATAACAAAGATATTAAGATAAATAATGTCCTTATGGCGTGACACATCGCTTTTATATATAAAATATTTAATGAGAAGACAATCGATCGACTGACAAAACATCTACACGTTCATTGAATGAATATATAGTAGCTTTATTAGAAAATCATAAATCTTTCAATTACTTTAAAAATAGACTTATAAATTTTATTTATTAGAGTTTTATTAGTTTATTAATTATGAGTTAACAAAGTAATAGCCAATTACTGCCTTTCATTGCTCTATTAACGGTTTATATTTCATCGCGTAGTAAAGTTTGATAAAACTTTAAGCTATCGATTTTAGAACCTAATAATGTGTGGAAGAAATAAAATTATGCTTGCTATGGAAACAGTTTGAGGGCACAAGAGCTACTTTAAGCCTCTAAAAGAAACTGATAAGCATCGTTCCTATGAAATAAATTATAGTACTAAGTATAACAGAGAATCATTAAACATAAAAAACAGCAACTTTTGTTAGAATTAATAAAACGATTTTGACAAAGAACAACCAAGGGTTAAAATTGTAAACACTCTTTAGTGAAAATGTACCACAAGAAAGTTAAGTGGCTCAGTCAGAAGAGATTAACTTAATGTTAATGCAATAAACTAGTATGAATTACTAATATAATTATAAAGAATGTTGGGTAAACTGTATTTACCAAAACATAACATATTTCTACATGTGGAATCAGAAAATATAATCTATGGCTTAAAAGCCTAAACGACTCTAAACGCGTTAATACTAAGACATTGCGAACCATTAATACCAATTGTTGCACATTATAGGTGCTCCGCCCAACGAATGTTTTTACAACACAATCTCTTTTTATGTCATCTGGTGATGTTAATTTTTGGTCAACGGTGAGAATCGAACTCGAAACCGTTACGTGGTAAGAAATTCTCTTAACCATTAAGCTACAACCGACGTACAGTTTAACATCCCAAATCCAGGGCTATTTCCAACATTTTGTTTAGTTGAAGTAATATAAATAATCTAATCCTTTTAGGACTTTTTGGCACTCTTCGATCAATTACATATTTCAAATCATATACATATTTTAACATTTTCATCTTATAATAAGTATTTATACATTATCGTCACGCCACAATAAAAAATTTATATTTCGGATATTTCAGGCAACACATTTGTAATTCGCTAAAACTGTTGCAACACGACGCATACAATATAAATTAGAGTCGCGTACACCTGATGAAATGCAGATACTACAATATTTACATTACAAATGCGGTAAATGTTTGTTTTACTACAGTTAATTTAAACGACATAAATCATTTGGTATTGAAACCATCAACAAGAATATTTTCAATATTTCTGTATCGATGTTCGCTTGTTTAAATCCTTCCTTACAACTTTACAGCCAAAACGTACGATGACAAATCCGATTTATGTAAAAGTTTAAGACTATTTGGCACTTGGAGGCCTACAAATTATAAAACTTGAGCATGTTTCAGTGATAAATAATATCATGAACCTGTCATTAGTATCATTATAGTGGCGCTGTGGGAGAACTAAATCATTTTCGAGCAACCTTCATATAATGTCACGGCTGTCACTTAAAATTAATCTAATAAAGTTTTAAGCCTCACTAGCAAATGTTAGTTAGTTTTTGTTAAAACATAATGAATATTTTTTTTTTTAATATTTTATTTGACGTCACATACAATATATAAAAATTTAAGTATTCTGACATAAAATATTTCAAAAAGTTACATCAAAGCGTTGTAGAATTAATAATGACGAAAAACGAACTGGTAATTAAATCTCTAACAATATTAATCAACTTTATAGATCTATTTAGTACTACTATTGTCTGAGAGCTACACAATAATCAATGTGATGTACCCCATTCAAAGATAGTATATTCGCCTCTCATGTTTGCGCTTGTGTTTTATCATTATAAACGCATGGTATTTCAAAAACATAAATTAAGAATTAAGCGTTGTTTGAGTGAAAATAAAAAAAAATCTACATACATACTATGAAAACTGATGATTATTATTTTTAGCTACATACATAGAATATTTTTTTTGAGGTCTGTATGTGTAATATTTCTATGTGCAACTCTCTCAAATGTCAACAACCCAGTTAATTGTAAAATTTATCTGTATACATATTTATAATACATTCTATGATTCTATACAATTATTATACACTGATGTGTATGAGTGTATACATGTGTATAAAATCTTAGCAACTTAATAATGAATAATTATTTTGTTTACATAACCGCAGTACAGACTGCACATTCGCAATTGTTGTGACGACATAATATGATGTCAGGTAAACAATAATAATATTGGCGAGTGTATCATATTAAAACATTATGAAACTTAAAGTTTAAAAAACAATCTGTTTAATTTAAAGATAATTTACAATTTATTTTTTTTATAAAATCCCGAATATGTGCTATTTTTAAAATTAGAAAAAAATAGATTTTTTATTAAACAACCGAATCGGAAAAACAGATGGAAATTTCAAGGTTATTAATAATTCATAACTTTTTGTGTTTATTTAGAAAGATATCAAAATTGGCACAATTTTAGATAGAAAAATGAATAAGAAATGACCCATAAAATACATTTACCACCATAATCACATATCTGTAATTGTTTAATTTTTAATTTTTCCTTATCAATATCATAAAAATATTTAGTTTTATTATTATTGGACGTTAAAAATCAATTATAAACAATACAATCCAAGCAATATGACGGTTAGATATGTCGAATTTTATCGCATTTGTTTTACGAATATAAACGCAACAATGAATTTAATAATTTGTGTTATCATCAGCATTGTGAATTTTGATTATATATTATATTAAAAAAATTTAATATTTTTTGTGTAAATTGCTAAGAAAAAGTAATAATCTAATATATAGTCCAGATCTACCACTTCACAGCACTCATATTTACGTTATTTTTGCATTATTCAGATTCAAGATTAAAATAAGTAAGTATGTAATATATTTAAGAAAGTGAATGCTTGTGGACACGGTGACTACTTAAGCTGAATGACAAATATTTTTCAGAGAAACCAAACAATGTCACAAGAAGTGATGAGAAATTTCTTAGTTTAAAATACTTTGCAAGTCTTTTGCTTAAACTATTTTACGATATAATCTTTATATTAAAGATAGGAGGCAATCGAGCAAATATGTAAAAATATAATATTAAGAGGTGAGATATGTATATTAGTTTTTTTTATCGGCAACAATTGGACATAAAGATTAGGTTTAGCTCTGGGTGTTTTCGTCAGTTTTTATAATTAAAATCTTTTTTTACTTATATAAGTAACCTATTTGGGTGGGGCAGTCGCTAAATCTGAGGCATTTGATTACGATCGGCGATGTGAATAAACACATCTGTGATCCCCTGTTACATAAAATCATAAACTATATTATAATTCATGTGTCGACCCATCTTTAATGTTATTAGTTATTACTATATGGGGTTATGCAATGTGCAGATGTTTCTACGTAAATTGGACCTACAGCCGCACGTCCTTGAATTGAAATTGCTGCAATAATGTAAGCGAACCGCGAAAGAGTTTTTGATGAGTGACTTGTGAACTCCATAAAAAATGGCAAAGATAAAAAAAAACAAACAATTTATTTAGGATGTTGGTTACATAACACAAATATCAAATTTTAATTTAAGAATGTTGTATGTTATAATTAATTAACTCTTAATTCAATGATTGTGTTGAAATGATGAATAAATCGGAGTTTCTTTACTTCCGGGTTTTAGTCTGAACGTCAAAATACACGTAAGTAATATACCAAGAAGTATAAAAAATTAATTAATTTTTTTGTGTGTGATGAATAATTAAGGGAATAAAACACCACTTGAAATTAAAGTTCATCGATTTCCACATGATTATTTTCTTTTACACCATGGAAAACGCACAATAAAAACCGGTTATCATAAAAATAACAACAATGCCAAATAGGATCAATAAATTTTCCTTTGGCAACACTAAAAACAATAGAGCATAAAACACTCAAAATTACTAATCATCAAAAATTCATCCATTATCACATGATAACAATAGAATCTACTGATATATATGAATGAATTCAAAATGTCGTTTAGATAATTTTTACGTTTCTCGAGAATTAATCAACATTATCTTATAATAAGTAATAGGGAAAATATGTAGAACTCATTATGAATCACACGTTAACATTGTTTCTTTGCATTTTTCTAAGACAGAAAAGTAATGACAATATTTTTGTATATTCAAGAATTTTTAAGTTCAGCGATCGAAAATACAGAAAAAAAATTTTTGTGGAGACCACACCTTAATTATTTACACGATTTTTTCATATTATTGTATTAAACTATCGATTAATTAAATCCTCAAAACAAATAAATTTTAATTTATATCTAAATTTAACTGAATTAAAAATACCTTTAATAAACTTAAATCAATATCATCCAGCGAACAATTAACAGACGGTGCCATTTGATGCGCCATTTTGACGTATCCCCAAAATTGTTAAAAAAAAACTAACACACACACACTATTAGAAAATTGTAAGAAAATTTTCTTTTCACTTATTTATTTGATATTTCATGTAATTTGAATAAACTATATTTATTTTATTTAATAGATGTAAATTTAAACAATAATTTATAAATAATAATAAAATTCACTAGTAAAAAACCATTAAATAAAAAAATTTAATACAGCAGTTTTATTCTATTAAATTCACACACACAAGCGTAGAAAAATTTTTATAACAAAAAACAAAAGAAATGTAAATTTTTTCTTAAATTTATATTTTATTATTTCTTGATTGAAATTTAACTTATTTTTTAACTGATTAATAATGAATTATTGACATTTTAAATGAACTTTTTTATTTATATATTGTATAATACAGAAGTAATTATTATTACAGAGAAATTAGAATACAAAACTGTTTTTCTATTTTATTTATTTTTTTTTGTAATAAAAAACAAAAAAATAAAATTTCACGACATTTCATTAAAATCTAAGCTGACGCACCCTACTGAAATTGACTGTGGTTTTTTATTTTAATTTTTGATGTCGGCAAATTTTTGCTGAATTTTGGTTGATTAGAAAAAATCAAAAGCGAGAAAGAAGATGTAATGTAATTTGTATTGCTGAATTTCAAATCCATGAGTTTAATTTTTCGGGTTGATGATGTGAAAAGTTTTTTGTTTTACATTGGGCAATATTTGTATTAGTTTAAAGTGATGAAGTTCAGATGGCACTACTGTTATTTGAAATGATTTTTTTAAAATTTTTATGTTATTATTTGAAACTTTTATTACGAAGTGGAGTCACACATTTAGTTTTAATCTAATACCTACACGTAATTGAAATATATGATTGCTGTAGATCAGTCGTTAACCCTCAGGTACTTATCTGAATCTCAACATACACAAGAAAATTACCGCTGATACAAGAGGGTCTTTCATATCGTATTATTCTTACTATCGTTACAATGTCAAAACAGATTATTATCACCCTTATTCTTTTAGTCGAGTCACCTGGCGTTTGTTACGACAGTAGATTTTTTGTATTCTCTTAAGCGAATATAACGACTGTCGGCGAATCAAGCGACAAACATGATATTATCGTAGTCATTAGAAAAGTTTCTTGTCGACATAGGCGACATTTTTAGACGTGCAGTTTTGTGAAGTGATGTCAATACAGAAAAAGAAAAACATTAGTTTTTAGTTACGTTTATTTTGAAGTATGTATATTAATACATTGTTAAAATTATTATTTATTTATTAGTAGTATTTATTTATTAGTCGTAAAAGTGAAACACCTTAGGATCTAATTCCTACAAGCCAATCAACTTTTTGCATATGCAGATGATATCTGTGTGATTGGATTAAATGGCAAAGGAGTGAAAGAGATACTTGATCCACTGGTACAGTTTTCAGCTTCCGTTGGTCTCAAAATCAACGAGTCCAAAACCAAATATCTGATCTCTAGTTTTCGGGACCAAGACGCAATTGATTTCAGTAGTGGTACCCACACGTTTGAAGGAGTAATTAGATTCAAGTATCTTGGATCTCTCGTTACGATAATAGTGTGGGAGAGGATATCAAGGTTCGCCTTGCTGCTGGCAATCGGGCTTTGTATCCTCTACGTCCACTTCTGAAATCAAAATATATTGCAAATACGATATAAGCTGAAACTGTACAGAGTGTTGTTCAGACCCTTTGTCATAAGCTAAGGGAATACTGATTTTAAATTTAAGTGACGCGACAACTGTCACGTCGAATTAAACGACACGACTGAGAATAAGGGTGTTAAAAATCATTTCTGAATAATCTCACAGCCTACAGAGATTATTACGTAATCTTCTATCGGCTATGTAGACGATAGCTACAACACTTTTCTTTTATAAGCCGCAGCTTACTAAAAAAAATTAAAGTCAGTAAGTCAACTTGTCAAAACCTTAAAGAAATCAACGATAGTTGTTGGGTACAGACAATTTGAAAAGTTGATAAGTGAACATTTCTATTAGTATACTAATAGAATAAAGAATGGAATTTGTCACTTTGTTAATTGATAGCTACAATTTACGAAACTGAACGAAATATTGTGAAATATTTACTGTCACTAATGTCAATTCATATACAAATAAATGTCGCGTTGCTACTTGTTAATTTTTTCATTTTTCTACTAAGATTTAACATTTTTGAAATTGTACGATATAGTAGGTACTGATATTAATATAATATTGTATTATGTTTACCTAGCAATACTATTAATTATTTCTAATAAGAATCTAAAATTGATTTAATGAAGCTGATAATTATAACAATAATTAACAAAATATTGATATTGATTTTCCTAGCAGCATTACAAATTTGGCTGCCAAGATTTGTTGAAGAAAAAGTTCTAATATTATTCCAATTTTACGTTTTAGTGAGTATCTCCAACACTAGGAGCGCTACATTTCATATTTTTATTTCTTAATGTCGTTTTTTGTAGTTTTTTATTTTAACGTAAATATTTTCTACTTCGAAGATTGTTGCCTGACGCCTGTTAACAAATCAATTATATCGTTAGTCTATGTTTTAATAAGTGATTGTAACAAAATTCACTGAATTGTAAAGAATTTTAGTAACTTTTACTTTAAGTAAATTGAATTCAATTAAAAATTGGGCAACCGATTTTGCTCGTGTAGCTTTCAGATGATGAAAATTTAATTATTTTTATTTAATTAAACAATAATTTGATTATTTTCAAATAATTATATATATTTAAATAGTTAAATATTTTATATCATATTATATTATTATGAATGCAACACTTGTTGTAAAAAATACGGTATCCCTCGTATAATGCGATAGTAACGTTCCAATAGGTTTTTTTTTTAAACAAAATACATATTTAATAACAGACGCACTTATATTTCAACTCAAAATTAAATTTCAGACTTTGTTATAAAATAAAAACAAAAAATAAATATAAAAATATTACAACCGTCAAAAAACTAACATATACTGAAAAAATTAAAAGTTTATTAACAAACTTCATTGTTGTTAAGGATCAGGACTATTATTATAGATAGAATAGACAATATTTAACTGTCTTCAAACATTATATTTCGCGAAAAGAGTGCAATAGCTTCGCGTTATTAAAAAGTAGAAATTTCGCGTTGTACTGAAACCGATTTTTCTTCAAATCGCGTTATATCGAAAACGCGTTGTATAAGTACCGCGTTAAACGAGAAATACCTGTAACTACAATCCAAAAACTTAGTAGCTCAGTGGCCAAAAATGAAAAATAAATGTTCGATCATAGATGTCAATAGTATTTATGTTATTTAGGATTCAAACATTAATAAATTTCTAAATATCAACCAGCAGAAAAGTGTCTAAATATAGTAATGTAATGTCGATTATCCCAAATGATAAATAAATTTAAAATTATTGGTCTAAAATCGACGTAAATTCTCTAGCATAGATACAAACCAATTTAATTTAATTAATAAGTCGAAAAACGTAGCATTAGCGTAAAATATTAGTAGACAAATATGATGGTTTAATCTCACATCAAGCAAAATGTAAGTAACCAAACTAAATGTAAACAGTTCGTTACATTCAAATTTATTTTTTCTGTATTTATTTATGAACAGGTAATCATTTTTTATAGAGTTGGTCGTTCATGGAAGTTTTTCAAAAGTAAGAATATATTGAACAATTCAAATTGTCTTAATAATGTGGTCATTACGTTGAAGATCATCGGCTTTTTGTTGGTGTTGAATATTAATCTATGAGGACCGCAAAAAAGTCTTACGAGAAGGTGAGGTAAGAAATATGTACCCATCATACTGTGAATCATAATGTGTCTCACAGGAATGGATTCCTTGGAGACATATTTAACCACACTATTCGAATACAATCGAGAAAGTTAAGTTTACCACAATTATCAGTTGTTGAGCGACAGTCGGCGCATGTCTTAAATTAAGCTCAAGTTCATATTTAAATTAAACTCACATTTTATTTTCCAAATTTATTTATTTTTTCATCATTTCTATTGTTTAATTTAAAATAAAACAAAAAGTGTATTGAATACTTATAGTTAGTTATTTATACATTTAAATTTGCTGATTTAATATTTTTTAAAATAATATTCAAAAACTATTGTCTGTTTTAATCAAGTCAAATAGAAATTAAATAATAACGTATAAGTAAGTAAAAGCAAAGATCATTAACATAAAGATGGTTGAGAATCCTAGCTATGCTACAGGAAACTAAATTATTTATGTTTATTTCAATATTTTACTGTGATGAAACCATCTTTACATAAATCTTTGGTAGCAAGTTAGTATGTAAAGATTGATAGTTCAATACAGTTGTTTAACCGTTATAATTTTATAAAACGTGGTTTAATATTTCATATATTGATAGTTTTTGATAAGGTAAATAAAAATTTTGTTAAAAATAGAAACAATATTATTGTTAATCGAATAAAACAAAAGAAAATAAGCAACTGCATTATTTCATCATCATTTTATTAATTATGTATTTATTAACTTCTAATTTTAATTTAATTTCACTAAAAATTTTGCAAATCTTCAATCTTTATAAAATTACTATATTTGTTATTTTATTATATTATAAAAAAAGCTCTTTTAATTATATAAAATATATATGTAAATAAAATGTTAACGGGAATATTACAAATTAGTAGAGGAATTGCGCGTTATTTTATATAATTCGTTAAAATGCTTATTAGTTGTTGGTTTTTTAAAAATTTTGTTGTTGTATTTACAAAAAAAAACAAAAATAAAAAAAATATTGTGCCATTTTGTATTTATATCGATAAATTAATGCCATCTATACACGAGAAACAAAATCATAATTTTACTATAGATGACGCTATTATGTACTTTATTTTTTAAAAAATGTAAAAAAAATTAACAATCGCTATTATAATTATTTTTTACTATTAATATTATTTTTTTTATTTATAATTAAGAATAAATGTGTGTGCCACTTAAAATATTTATTATTTTATAACAACGATCAGTTTTCGGATTAAACGCCAAAGACGCTGTGGCACGTTTAAATGTTAGGTCTTAGATTAATATGTATATTTTTTATTTATATATAAGAAAAAGGCTTATTTAATTATATTCATAGTTTTTAGTTTTAATATTTTATGAAATAACAATTTTAATTTTAGTGTTAGTAAATTTGTGCAAAACAAATAAAGTTGTTAAATTATATAAAAGTAAGGCAAAATCCTTAAAGTAACTATATATAGAGCATAACAAAGTTAGAATATATATATTTCTATAATAATAGAGAGAAAGAGAGAGAGGAAAAAAGGGGTAGGAATTAAATTTTTAATTTTGTTTGATATGAATTTTTGTTTAATTAAATTTTTTTAAATAAATAACAATCCTTATTTTGAATGTATAATAAATAAATACATTATATAAATATATTTTATATAAAGCTTATAAATTTTATAGTGTTAAATCAAAATATTACATTTGCTTGTGTGCAGACCAAAATTTTCACCGCCATTTCCATTTTACTTTAACAATTATTTAGAAAATTAGAAAACAAACATAAAACTTTCAGGCACTCCCGTAACAATAATAAAATCGAATTATAATTTATATAAAATTTAGAGAAATATTAATATTTTTTTTTTCAAATAAAAATAACAGGTGCAATTCTACATAATTAATGTTATTTTTTTTATATTAATTATACAAGTACAAAATTGTTATTAATTTTTAGTGTTTTATATGGAAGAATTAATGATTTGGGAAATTTAAATTTTATTTCTTATTTTATTTTAAATAAACTTTATATTTATATTTTATTTACAGTATTTTTTTTTATTATTTATATTGGAAGAAAATGAAAAAGGAAGATATATTATTAGGAGATTAATAAAAATTAATTATCAGCCATATTTAAATATATAGTTCTCTAACATTCGCGACTGAGAATTTACTTAATTAATTAATTTAAGTACATTCGTTAGTTTAAAATAGATTTGATGAGGTGTGACCCTATTTATATTGCGCTCGTTAAAACTCGTTTAGCAAAAACCTCCGATATCTAATTGTACCTCGCCAATCTATTTGTTTTATTAAGTTTCTTATATTTGTTTTTAAATAAATAAATAAAATTATAATCAATAAAAAGATTAAAAACAATATACGAGAAAATATTTTAATTTATATATATCTATATAAAAAACATTAACATTTTGTTTATTATAATTCTTGTACTTTTTTTAATTTTTCGTTTGTTTTTATAATAGTTTTGTGCTTCTGAAACATATTATTTGACGAAGTGACTTATAAAATATAAATATATTTACATAAATAGAACAAAACAGTTTATAACTTTAATCTCTGTTTATAGCCAAAATAATAATAATAATAACAATAAACGATTTGAACAGAATGGACACGACGACTTAGCTTAAGTTGTTTATGATATCGTAAATGGGCGCCATTTTGTTCAGTAAAACAAATTTTAACGACTAGTTTCATTTAAATGTTGAGTAAAAAAAACAAAGTAAAAAATTAGTACAAATCAGTTAACAATAATCACGAATTGGGAATTCTCTCGAACAAAAGTATGTGTCGGGGTATTTTTGATTCGGTTTTATTCGGATTTTGGGGGAATAATTTGGCACAATTAAAATAATGGTATGCGTAATCAGCTTATTTCCATTTACATAGCAAACATATTGTTACTGAATTCCCAGATTCGTACACATATAATTCAATAAACACGTTTAACAAAAAATAAATGTTTTTAACTAAAACAAAACTAACTAAAATTATAATTATTATGTTTTAATTTGATTGTAACTTTAGTTTTTAGTAGTGTACACGTTTTTATAATTAAACCAATTAAAATAAAATCTAATTTGTATCTAGAGATTGTAATATATTATATATTGTTGTGGATCTGTTGTGTGTTGAGTGAGCGCGCCATATACATACATATACTACCTATATGACTTTTTGACGTGTTTGTGATTATACTATTGTATGTAATTTAATTTATGGGACTATTTACGATTTTTCACGCTTGAAAAAAGATCTTGAATACCAGTTTTTAAATTTGTTTTAGAACTAACTAAAGCTTTTAGATCATCAAAATTTGATGTTGGTGTAGTTGTTTGTTTAATTAAATTTGATGGTAGATGAAGTTGTAATGGATCGCGTAGTCGTTTTAAATCGTATTCAACTTCGGCAATTTGTTTTTTTAATACATTATATTCGTCTAGATCGAGGCCACCCTTTTTAGCACGCTTATGCATTGTAATTAAGTATTGTCTATCACGCACATCGGGTAAATTGTATTCCTTTAAATATAGAAATTATTATTTATAATTTTATTGTCATATAAATACTGTTGATAATATACAATACCTGCTTAGTTAGAACATAGTAAGCGTATGCCGCCATTGCTGTACCATAAGTAACGAAATAGGTAACTGGTTCCATAATATCCCAGGAATATTCCCACCATGTCAAACGTGCCAATATACCAAACTGTACAGACATCAGCCCCAGTCCAACCCACGTAAGTACATTTGTTTTTCTCACAGCCCTTACTTCGAATTCCGATTTTTTCTAGATAAAGAGATACAGGAAGAAAAAAATTTAAGATATGAGCAAAATGGAAATGAATTTTTTCACATTTGATTAAAATTTATGATTCGTTTATGGTGTAAAGCTATTTTCTTATTTTTTAAAAAACATTTTTATGGAACCCATTTTTTTGGAAATGTATTTGCCTATCCTACCTTATTGTACCCAATTTCTTCTGTTTCATATAAGATATGATACATGCTATAAGACTTTTTGTTATATTTATATTATGTACCATAGTTAAACATCACGTCTTATTATGAAAGTGATTTTGTCTAGTTTATATTCTTGAATCTTTGTACTGTCAATAAAGGCATCTTTTGAAGCATTTCAATGTATTATAACATATAAGTTATACTTAAGAAAATAATAAAAACAAATCATAGGAGAAGAGTCTTTAAATGTATGTTCTGTTGCTATCGATTTTGGAAACTCGGACTTAATAGCAATATATTGGTTATTAATCTAATAAAGAGATTTGTTTAATATAAAAAATATTTTTTTTTGCTGTAGCTGTAGTTTAGATCTCTTTTATTGCCACGGAGGACATTGGCAGAACGAGAAAACGCAAAATATCTGAGGATGTATCAGACGAAATTCCATCACCAACGCACCACGATTCACCATCTCTACAGACTATTTCCAAGTTTTATATTGAGGACGAGACCCGAGAAGGTCGAGCAAAATCTTTACTGTGGTTCTGGTGAAGTCTAAAGTTGACAGAGACTCACGATTGATATAAGAAATTATTACTGATGAATGCCATGTTTGTATCGCGAATACTAAATAATTATCTAGGATACACGAAGAAAGCTGCTCGATGGGTTCCACGGATTTTAAATGAGCCCCAAAAAGAGGCTCGAGTGCATTTAGTAAATTTTTTTCTAAATAAATTCGAAAATGGGTAGTCTAGCAGCTTTAGTTGTAATCGTTGACGAATCTTGGTTCTATTCGGAACACAACAGTAGTACATGGTATGGAGGGCAACGGGCAATTCCACTCGTAAAAGCTAAGAAACAAAAGTAATAAAGTTAATTTAGTTTACCCGATCATTAATTGTAGCTGCTATTCCGCTGGAAAAGGGTAAGATGGTAACTGCAAAATAATGTACCGAAGACTGCTTACTAAAAGTTGCAAGTTTGGGTATATCATGACAATGACGCCAGACCAAACTGCTGAAATAACGATGTAACTTTATTGCAATCCCTGACATCAAAGAAATACGACCAGCACCATAATCTCCGGATCTAGCTATTCCTCCGGATCCCTCCGGATCCTTGTTATTTCTGGTTATTTTCAAAAATTTGAGAGGAAAGATCTTTAACAAAATGAATCTTTAACATTTTTGAGAACTGTTTTGAGAAGTGAATCTATAGATCTAAGATCAAATACAAAGTTTTTTTTTTTTTTATTCTGGTCAATTTAGCGAATTTTTGTTACTTTAATCTATCTGGATTTCCATTTTGCTATTTATTCTCGAGATCATGAGATACTGACTAGAGTTCAAAGTGATATAAAACAAAATGCATTAAGATTAAAAGGTTTAATACTTCACTTAGATCGAGGACAACCTAGTTTAGAGAAATTGAGACCTTTAAGATTAAGATATGTTGTTATACTTACTTCTTCTAAAGGTCCTAATTTCATATTCAAGTCCTCTAATTTCTCGTTCAACTCCTTTTCTTTTTGAATTTGATGTTCCCCAACATGAAGTGCTTCATATAACTGAAAATAAAAGAAACCATTTATTAGAACTTTATGGTGAAATCGCGATTTGGTTGCAAGCTTACAACAAATGAAATAAATTTAATTCAAAACAAAAATATTTTTAAAGTTTCTTAAAATAATTTATTTAGAAAATGTAAAGAATTACATAAGTTATTTTTACAAAAAACAGAAATAGAAAACAGCGATCCAATGAATGGCATAGTATGATACAGTCTATATACATTTATTACTTCAGGTGTTCCGTCATTTACCAATCGTAATGTGTACCGAATCCGTCGAATGTAACATGGGCGACAATTGGTGCAGCCGAGTATGAAATAGCCGATGTCTTTTGTACAATTGGTGCGGCATGTTGAGCATAAACAGTTGGTCCATGTTGAGCGTATACAGTTGGTGCAGCAGCATATTGGAGTGTTTTCGCAGCAATAACTGGTGATGATTGTGCGTATACAGCGGCTGGAGCAGCATATTGGTATGATTTAGCAGCAATAACAGGCGATGATTGAGTATATAGTGTTGGGGCGGCGTACGACAATGTTTTGGCGGCGTATAAAGCTGGAGCAGCGGCTGGAGCGTATACATTGTTTGTGATACGTGTATCCTGTTTTCGTACACTCGAGAATGCTGTGTCAACAGCTTTAGCGTATTGTGATACGGTTCCATCGAACGAACGGATTGTGCTCTGAGCCGATGAACCAACAGCTGGTGCCGATATTACGGATGGTGCATATTGGTATGATTTAACAAGAGCTGGTCCTGCAGCATATTGAATTGCTCCGACTGGTGTCGATTGGTATACAGTGCTGACCGAAGGTGCTGATGAGTATGCGGCTACTTTTGCTACTGGGGCTGCATAACTTTGGACGATTTGTTGTTCGCCAAGATATCCGGCGCTGGCACATGCTAGGACGGCGGTTAAAACAATCAATTTGAATGCCATTTTATATTGAAATTTTTCACTTATAGTGTATTGTATATGAAGCTGAAGTAATAAACTTGAACTGATACCATTTCGATCGACGACGGTACCTTTTATACTCAAAAATCAAATTAACCAAAAATATTGCAAAACCATAAACAAAACAAATTGTAGTGAAGATGTAAGTACCAAAAAAAATATATATTTTAATAATAAATCGGCGGGGATAAAACCAAAAAAACAACAACAGTGCAAAAAGTGTACAAGTTAAAAGTTGAATTTCTTTTAATTGTTGTTTTCACGATTCCTTGAGACATTTAATTTTTTTTTTTAGAAAAAAACTTGCGATCGATATTAACATGACAGATGAGAGGAGATTATTATATAAACCTTCACATCCTTTAGAACACTTACGTAAGATTTATTTCTTAAATTAATAAATGATTTGATTTCAAGGCGCTCTAGTTTTTTTTAAAGTTACCTTTAAGGTGTATGTATTACATATATTGATAGCCATCATCATCATTATTATCATGTTCTTTACATTATGTACTATAATGTATTGTTGTTGTAAATGAGACATATATGTATGCTGATTTATTTATTTAAATACCTTCACTTAAAATAATAAAAGAAACAAGAGATTTTTATCATATAGATTAGTGTAGTTTTAATACGAATATGTACCCGTATATGTAGACAAGTAGCCGCCTCTCCGATGCGGCGATGATACTATACAATTATTTGTTTCACCCACGCAAAATCAACTTATTGTCTTTCGCAACATCCAACGATTGTCTATAATACATAATATAATTTGATTGTTGTCAACCCGCGTCTATATACACAAATGTCTAATGACAAAGTGAAATTATTCGCCTCTAATCGCATTAAAACAAAAATCGCGTAATAATCAATCAAATGTAAATTAAATTAATTGATTTATTAGTCTACATATATATGTATAAAGCGCACACTGTAAACGCGCACTCAGAGCTTGTTATTTTTGTCAACATTAAACGGGTATACAGATTGGCCTATATACAACATGTCGATAGGACTTTGAAAACAAAAATTAAAAAATAATTACTCGAGATAACAAAAAATACCTTTTTCGCCCGCAATTTTATACTTTCTAAATTTAATAATTTTATTTAGACGATGTGAAAAAAAATTATGTAAAACCAAATGATTGATTGTAATTATGTAATCCGATTATGTTCTAAATTTGGATTTATCACACTTTATCATCTTTTGCCATCACAACACAGTTGGTCGCGTGTAAATTATGCGATGTAGTTTACACGGTTTTTACATGTAAAAAACGTGTTGTTTACATAAGGTTATTTTTTACATCTATGTGTAAAAAACGATTTTCTCTAAAAAACACGCCACCTCTTATCAAATCTAATTGTAGCAGCATCTGTCTAAAAATCTTCTTACTATTTTACCAAATAAATTTGCGAAATAATTTACTGTGTAGATATTTTTTAAACTATGTACTGAAAGTCAAAATAATTTTTGTTTTAGACTATAATTATATTACAGGGTGGTAATTTTGACGTGCTTTACCACATTTAGTGATAAAACGTATGACAAAACAAAATTGTCGTAGCTTACAACCTGATTTCCATTATGGAACATATGCAGACAAAATAGTCAAAGTAGGATAAAAATATAATTTTTCTTAAAGTGCGAGAGAAATAAAAAACAGTTCCAGTACAAAACATTTATTCGGTACTGAATAAATTTTTATGGTTCCTGAAAAAAATATTATAGCAGTACTGACAAAATATATCAAGAGAAGTAATTTTATTGAGTACTGAAAAAATATTTTATAGGAAAAATGTGTATGGATGAGAAACCGTTTTGATGCAGTGAAGCCATTTTTTAAAAAGTGACGTTATTTCTTAAATATCAAGCATTGTATAGTAGTTTTTTATGGTCAATTCATAATTTTAACATTTCGTTTTGTGTCATTCATCTTAATTCATTGTGGAAATAATTGAAATAATAAATATGTAATTATTTTGTTTATTGGTTATGTTATACGCATCTGTCAAAATATATCCATTTGGTTTGACTATAAAAAAAAGTAAAAAACGGTCTCTAATGGTATTTTTGATTTTTCTTCTTTTGGTTTTTTCAGTATAATATATTGGCAGCATTTTTTTCATAATGCAAATTAGACTTACTAAAGATGAATCAAGAACAATATTTCCATCTCGCTTTTACCAGTCAACATTTTATACTGTTTGTTACATTTTCTGTTAAAATTGTTTCCAAAATAATCAAACACTTTGTATTCATATACTTACCAAATTATACAGATTTTATCACTACCTATTCAACCACTTCATATAAAAAATGATATAATTACTTTATGTAGGTTATGTAGAAACGTTAATTTGTGATTCTAAAATATTTATTCTCCTTAAAATTCATTATTTCCCCTTTTAAATTTATTGCACAGGGTTGTGTTTGAAGACTTATTTTATTTTTTGTATATTACGAAAATTGTCTCCAATCGTGTGATATAAAAAAAAGCACACCAAAATGACCACCCAGGTTACTTCCAGTTTTGTCACTGGAATTTTATTATGCCTTTAGAGTCATGTATTTTTGAGTGTCGTTTGAGCCATGTACTGTTTATAAATACATATTTATAAGATGTTTGCCTGACCATGCAGAACTCTTGATACATTGACTGCACAGGGAAGGACGTTCCTAGATAGAATACTTTCATTACAAGTAAAAAGTTAGTTTTTGGCAAAGTTTATAGATTAATCTATCGGATCGGAACGAAAAAAATGTATACTTTCAATTTTGATTTTTGGAAAATTTATAAATTTTAAAAATAGATGGCTCTGCCAATGGTGTTCGTGTTTTGCATGTAATTTACGTTGATTATTTATATTAAAAGAAAAAATGAAAAAGTTGTTTACATGTAAAATCCAAACTTTGCATGTCAGACGTTAAAGTAAACGGATCAGGTACTCGGTAAACAAATTCAAGCTTATACATACATTCGCTTCTATAAACCGAAAATAATGATTGGTTCAAGCTAGTTAATCTAAGGTTCAAGCGCTTTCACAATTGAATTATTGAATTCACAATTGAGCTTCATCGTTAATATAGGTGGCTAGGCACACGTATATTTTATATTTGGCTGCCAATTTGGAATATCGTAAGTGATGATGATTTTAGCTTACAGAAGTGATTGATAGAATGTCTCATCACACACCACGATTTCGATACTGTGTTTGATAAAAAATTTTACCAGTAACAGATGACATAAAAAACGATTTATAATTGAAGGATTCGTGAGGTGTTTCAGCAAACAATGTGAACGTCAAAATGGATCAAAAGATCTCAATTAAAACGTAAAGTTAACGTTCTTTAAGTGGTATGAATACAGATTAGATTCATACCGTTGCTAGAATCGTAATTTAAGGGATAATTCGAAAAGAATTTTTTGGAACGTACCGTTCTACTCAAACCATGGATTGACATTATCGATAAATAGATGGACAAAGTACTCGTTTTTATTTAAATGGAGTTAAACGAATCATATTTTTATGTAATGGCATTTCATATTCATAAATCCCATGTTTTCAATAGAAACGCAGATATAATATTCACGCATATTTCCTCAGTTTTGACAAACCAAAAATTGTGTTTCCTTCGACAATAATGTACTTTATATGGTATGTGTGTTTAAAGCATAGGATTATCTTGCACCTATTGATATTTAGGTTTTACACCACAATTTATTGGAACCGCATTTTCTTAATACAGAGAATACCACCATAAACAAATATAATTACCTGGTCCGAACTATATAAAAGTCAGATCGCATCAGTTTAGATCACAATCCAGTTTTTCATAGAGTTATAAACAATCAGAAAATGATAGAATCTCTTAAATCAGAGATAAGATATTGGATTTTGAACTCATTAATTTAGAATTGGTCTCGTTTCGGAAGCCAAAACTAAACATGCTCTGGATGAATAAAAAGTGATTGTGTGTGAAAGAAGCATTTGTTGGGTTAAGCTATACATACAATGTCCAGCAATACGTATTAACGGTTCGGAAGGTCTCAGAAGAAACCCGGTTAGGGCGGTTATGGATTTTACACCATAGCTTATTATTTACGGTAGTTTTGACATTGTGCCATGATTTGAAAGTACAAGGAAAGGATGTTCATAGTGTCCAATTGGTCTTATAAAAAGTTGAATATCATACTACGATATCGAATTTCAATAACAGCGTCAACATTTGCTTACTTGAATAGCGTGCTTAATCTTTATGACTTTATAGAAGACAAATTTCAAACATGGGTTGCTAATTTCACAAGCGGCTCTAAAATTGAATATTATAATGAGAAGGAATAAAATTCATTGTACCGATAGAGACTGATCTTAAAAAACTATGAATATCGCTTCGTATCAAACAAATTCTAAACTAAAAAGTTATAATTCAACTTCATGGTCAAAATAATTAATTGTAAACCTTCGAATTAATTTCAATCATATAAAAATTTGATATTTTTAGTTCAAAAATATTCCTTGGAATTTTTATTTTTTTATATTATAAATATATTTCATGAGATATTTGAGTTCATGATAAATACTGAAGATGGCAACATGATTGCCGAAATATATTTATAATATAAAAAAATAAAAATTCCAAGGAATATTTTTGAACTAAAAATATCAATTTTATTTTATTTTATTGAATTTAAAAGTGGAATAAGTCACACACACGAGAAATTCTAAATATGAATTTCAACAACTTCGAAATAATGTTAAAGACAGCCTTTAATAAATTATTCTTGAACTAACGAACAGTTAAACATTAAACTGTTTAGAATACGTAATTTTTTGCCACTGATAAGTAAGTCATACATGATCGATTAAGTGCTGGCTCGGGTCACATTTAACGTGCTGGTCCGATGCAAATGGTGTAGGAAACTTTTAAAGGAGAGTATGCCTTTGGTCAGGCGATGATAAAGCATCACGGCATAGAGTGATATGAAATATACCATATCGTTGCTTTTAAGCATGAACCATATGATAATTTTTGATCAACTAAACAAATCCTGATTTCATTTATTGGGAATTCTAAATCATCCAAACTTTATGGAATTATACACCAAATTCATGATATGAATGAAGATTGCCCGATAATTTCGGAATTCGTAAAATTTCGATTGTGCGAGTTTTTTCCTAAACATGTACAGGCTGACGATTATATTAGCAATAGTGTTATAGTGGAAAAGTAAGTTTTAAATTAAAATAATAGTCAAATCATCTCTTTGGTTCGAGAATCTGAAAAATGTGGTAACATTATATTTTATACCACACTTATGTTTATTTTATAATTGGGAATTAAAAATCAGACAGTTAACAAATACGTAATAAATACTACAATATGGTAATGGAAAATATACGTCCCACAAACACACAAAATGAATTAAAATCTGCCACCCATTTTTCATTCCCGTCAAAAACAATACTCATATGATTACTTTTATTGTTAATGTAATGATATCATCGCGCATACACATATGTATACTCTTAGCTATATACATATTATATGTTGCAATATTAACTCTATATACACCGTGTCACTTTATATATAATTACATAACTTTTTTGTTGCATTGGAAATATGGGATCGAAATTGAACCAATAACTTCGTAAGCATATATGTAAATACACAATTCAGTAAAACAATTTGCTTAACGCTCTTGATTGAATTAATTTTATCAATATAAAACATAAATATATCATTTCGATTGACCATGTAATAAGAAGCACGCGTGGAATGTTTTGATACTTTCGCCTAGATACGAGTATATTATGTACGTACACTATGTACATACAATGTATGTACAATTTTATTTTATGGTTTGTTGGCCTATACCGCGTCAACAATCTAACTCCATGGGTTTCGATCCCGAGCCAGGTCTTAATATAGTTGTGAATAATTATAAGATGCCAGAACGCTGTATAAGCCGTAGAGACATCAACCGACAGTGACCTCTTTGCCTACCGAAAAGCAGCTTACTACTTAAAGATCTCTATATTATTCGATTCGGATCATTACGCAAAACGTGACCCAGGGTTCTCGCTGTCCTTTGATTTTTTTCAAAATATCAGGAATTAAAAAAAAAAACTCGGCTCAAACAATGTGAACCGATTGTTGGGCCAACGAATAGTTCTTGAATTCTATGAACTATATCTCAATTACAATAAACACATTCATTTCGACATTCTACAAAAATTCGTAAATTTTTCTGAGTTGAGTATATGAAAACTATCATGATAGTGAATTTTTCTGGGCTGAGAGTAAAAAGTGTCATGATAGTTGATATTAGTCTGCTATCATTTTTTCTGGGATGAATTCTGGGTTAACTTCACATACATCGACAGAACAACGTTTACAAATTATGAAATTTATTTCAAAATTTAGTGTTCCGTGAAAAATTGTTTTCGTGTGCTTCGATCATTTTATGGTGTTCATTATCTAATCGCCCAACTGAACGTATTCTCCTTGAAACAATCAATCTTTGGGTATATCCAAGGCTTTCGACAAGGTTTGGCATAAGTATCTTATTTGTAAACTTGTGGCATACGGCTTGGATTCGATGACCATCAAGTGGATAAAAAGCTTTCTCAAAGACCGAAAGATCAACGTTGTGCTAAATGGGAGATCATCAACGACACACTTCCCAAATGCCGAAGTCCCTCAAGGATCAGTTTTGTCACCAACTTTGTTTTTGTTATACATTAATGACTTGTTGGATAGCACTGTAAACCCTATCCACAGTTTTGCCGATGATGCAACATTGCACTCTTCTATTTCATTCGAGGTCGAGCCTACTCCTTCAGAGTTAAACGGTAAACGGCACTTGGCTTAATTCCGATTTGAGTACAATATTTAAGTGGGGAGTTAAAAATCAGGTCAAATTTAACGAGAAAAAAACACAAATATGCACATTCTCGCGTAAAAGAAGTCACAACGAATACCCTTTTGTGGTAAAAGGAAACGTTCTCGTGAGTTGTGACTCAATTCGTCTGCTTGGTGTTCAGATTACCAACAATTTAACATGGAATGAACACATTATCGCATTAGCCAAATCAGCTTCACGTAAACTCGGGTTCCTCAATAGATGCAGACGGTTTTTTAAATCGCATCAGGTTCTCCAAATATTTAAAACCTTTACTAGACCGTGCATAGAATATTGCTGTCAGGTTTGGGGTGGAGCATATGGCACTACTCTCCAGTTGCTGGATAGAGTTTAGTGGCGTGCCATCTGAATAATACGAAAATACCACCATATGTTATGCCAGGACGGGTAACACGAGGAACGGTTAATGCGCATAGGTTTACGGTGAAGCTACCGAAACCTCGAACTGAAGATGCAAAGCGCGAATTTATTTATCGATCATCTAAGAAGTGGAATTCGTTGGCTGGTTTTCAATTTCCGTTAAAGTATAAAATGCACATGTTTAAGGCAGTTATCAACGTTTACTTGAAGGATCGCGCGTTGGGTGCAGGAGCTCTGACAGTTACAAGGAGCTAGGAATGTCTACAAGTCCGACCTGCACCCAATTAAAACAAAACGTAAAAAAAAAAATTGATACATTCTACAAAAGTACGTACATTTTTCTTGAGTATATGAAAACTATCATGATAGGAAATTTTTTTGGACTGAGAGTGAAAAGTGTCATGATAGTTGAGATAAGACTTGCCATAGGTTTTTTCTGGAATGAATTCTTGGTTAACTACACATACAAGGAGAGAAAAACATTAACAAATAAATTTATTTCAAAAATTAGTGTACAGTGAAAAATTGTTTTCGTGTTCTTCGACCATTTTATGGTTTTCATAATCAATCGTCCAACTGAACGCATTCTCCGCGAAACAATCAATAAATTTTCATTATTGAATATTCATCATCCGACTATAGAATAGAGTTCGTAAAAGTCGATCTAATGTGAATATTGCTGCTGTAGCTGAAAGTATTTTTAAGTTCTTAATTTTAGCTTTTAGTTCTTTCAATCTTAATTACAGGGCTGATATCTTCAAAGTCAGATGTTCTATGCGTATCAGTAGTGTTTTCGTAACTGGTTTAACGACTTAGAGATTGAAATGTTTCTTCAAGATGTTCAGCAAATAGGTAAGTCTTGGCTTTCGCAATTCTAGCCCATTTTCCATTGTTTGTTTTAATTGGGGGATCTGCGTTGTTGGTTGTTTCAAGCCTTTTCTTGCTTTCCAGAGGGAATATTCGGTATCTTTAGTTGGAGCTAGAGAACAAAGATATTTTCCAATTGTTTCATATTTTACTGCTTTTATAAGTGCCTTAAGTTTGATGCATAAGTTGTTTAAGGTGGTTTTATCTTGCGACGCACGCGTAGTCTGCCATTTCTTTCGGGCTTTTCGTTTCTCCTACACTGTTTTCTTACTTCTATTGGGTAAATAACGAAGTTTTCTTTCCTCAATGATAATTTGGGAGTGCATTCCCAAAAACATAACATGCGTAATTAACTGAATATCGCCCGAAATGCTCGAAAGAGTGCATTGGACCAATAGTATAGATCATATAACAGCCCTTCGCGGAGAACCTTTAAAATCGCATCGACGTTAACACAGAGGTTTCCATCCTGGATCGAGATCATAAGATATGGTGCAATCCGGTGTACTCTTATAAGATCTTAGACTTCCACCATTCGCACTTCTTCTCTCTACAAATTCGTTTGGCTGTCCTTTATATAATAAGAATACTTAAGCGGGGATTCGTTGTTATTTTGACAGTATCAGATTTGGTTTGTGACATTTCTAGCATTTCAATTTGTTTTACGAATGCGGGTCGTCAGTCTAGCCATTCAACCAAATTTAGTCGTCTACTGATATTCTATGGATTTTATTTTTCCTTCGAATTTCGTTATTTATGAAACATGGACAATAATTGAACTTTATAGCCAGTAATTTATTAAAATATGTTATGCCAGTTCACAAATATTTTATTCACCTGCCACAATATCAGATATTTAATTAAACAACAACAATTTAATTAACTTTTTAGTAGGAGCTACTGAAAATGTGGGATTCGGTTTTTCCTCATCTCACCCATCACAAAATTCATTAAAAATGTTTAATTACATTCTTGTCTGGCTCCGTTCATTTAAATACATATATGTAAATTGCTATTGGTTTTACTTTTGCACAAACGCAATGATTTTTATAGCGAATAAAATTTTCCAATAAAACACACGGAATCAAAACATGTCGTCACATATATAATAATTTAATTATGTTGATGTATAATTAGTGAGACCTTCTGATAATACTTAATTATAAATAATTAAAGGTTTGTCATTGAACTCTTTAATCATTAAGACTCAATCATATTTTCTAAAAATTGTGTGCGCGTGTGTGTCGGCGAAATTAAAAACTATGCAAACAGCTTTCCACGTTTCAAGTAAGTCTTTAGTCGAAATATGTGTCACCACATATAGATCCGTAATCGAATTATGGTGAAACAAGTATCATATCGAGCCTATACTTATTTATGACATTTTCGTTCACAATTGTCTAGATACTCTGGAATTTTAGTGCATTTCAATTTTGGAATCACCGCATCCACACCCCGTTAACGCGCATATACGATTGTATATATGTTAACTCAAAAATACCTCTCGATTATTATGATATAGTTGTTAGTAGGCCATAAGATAATCAACTATACTTAACCACTGCTTGGCATACGCATGCGGCTGTGTATGTAGTATAAAATATGAAATCGGTGCAGGGTTAAAACCAATCTAATATTTTTTCTAATACATTTAAACTTTAATAAACAAGATACATTATTCATGCAACTTTTTTTTTTGTACATATTTAATTTTTGTGTGTTGTGTTGTATAGCGCACACAAATTTTCAAATAGCAATTTTCAATTTTTAGTATAAAAGGGTGTGTTTATGTTTCGAAAAGGTACAGTTCAGCTTTTGATCTCAATCAAATAAAACCTCTTATTTTATTTTATAATAAAAAAAAAACCAGCACATTTCAAAATGTTCAGAGTAAGTTTGATTGGCCATATAGCGCAATTGCATTATATAATGTAATTAAATCTAAAATTTCCATTTTCTATATATTTATATAGTTAGTATGCATCTTGGCCGCCGTTGCCGCAGCTAACGCTATCTATGCCGCCGCCCCAGCCGCTTATGGATACGGTGGACATGGTATTGTTGCCCCAGCAATCACAACACAAAACCAAAACATCTTACGTTCATATGGAAATTTGGGACAAGTATCAACCTACTCGAAAACCATTGATACACCCTTCTCATCAGTACGTAAATCAGATGTTCGTGTAAGCAATCCGGGAGTAGCTATTGCCCCAGCTTATGCTCATGCCGCCTATGGTGCACCAGCTTATGCCGGTTATGCTGCCCCAGCTTATGGTGTCGCTAAAACTATTGCTCCAGCTGGTCTCTTAGGTGTTGCCTACTCAGCAGCCCCAGCTGTTGCCCATATGTCATACACAAGCGGACTTGGCTACAACTACGCCTGGTAAGGACATGTTATACAAAACACCGCAAACCGATCAAACAAAATATAGCTTTAACCATATCAACAAATACATTCAACAAAAAAAAAAACTTTAAAAGGAAATTCAGTTTTTTTCTGCAACCATCATCTCGCAGAGTCGAAAAAAGTCAAGAACTTTCTTTTATGCGGTCAAACACAGTCATTATTTAAACATTAAATAAAACAAAATCTATTTATTTATAAATAAAAAAATTTTAAATTATAAACAAAAAAAAAATTTTTTATTAATTTCCATTTTCCACGCACTCCACCCAAATTTACTCGTATAAGAACAGCAACAATGCCAAACATTGTGTATTAAAAGTGAAATGACAAAGAAAACTTGTACACAATGTAAACTGTTCATGTACAATTTGACCGAGTTATTGAAAAGAAAAAGAAAACAAATTGAAGAAAACTACGCAAATAGGTAACGATTGGGTGTGTTTTGTGCTATGATATAATTTACCGCGTGCGCGATTATCTTGAATAAATAAATTTTCTTTTAATAAAACCATAACAAAAAAAACTCGTGAGATAGTTAACAGGTTGAATGTCAGTCTACATAAATCATGTGTATATATAATATGTGTGTGGGGGTTTGATATGTAATGAATTAATTTATTATGTAATGATATTTCGAACAAATTATTAGTGTTGGAATCAATAAATAATAATTGTTGTAAAGTATTCTAATGTCACGATGACAATAAACATTTTATAAGATAGTAAACGGACAAGATGACAATCGTATTTTCTACAGTTGGTGACAGTTAATTTCAAAGTGATTTGTAATAAAATTTTTATAGTTATTAATATTTTGTGTAACTTCTTCTGTCATATTACTTTTTGGAAGAGGGTAAAATGACAGCCAAAATCTGACAATGAGCAAAAACTGTTAAGATTAAAAGTTTTCTGCAAAACTTTTACTGTAATGGTACAACAATACCAAAATCGAAACTATAAATCGGATCGATCTATAACCTTCATCATATCCTAATGCCCTTCCATAAGGTTCTGGTTTAAATTATATATTGATACGATCAGTATTAAAGATTTGGTAAAAGTTAAGTTCACGGTTCTAACCATTTCGACCATTCCTCTTAGGTTAGGTTAGAGTGGCTGCTAACGCACACTTAGACCGTTGCCGGTCCATTGTGATACCACAGGATCTTAGTCCCCTAATACCCCTAACACTCTATTGTAACCATCCTGAGCTACTAATGTAGCGTAAAATGTCCCGCACCTTACTATCTGCAAGATCTGAAAGGTTGTGCATTACATACCTACCCAAGTGTAAATGTCTTCTTAGTGCCAGTGCAGGACAAGAGCACAGGAAGTGAATAAGCGTCTCTTCCTCCTCTTCGTCCATGCAGCTTCTACAGAAGTCATTTGTTTCTAGACCCAGCCTTCTCGCATGCTCCCCGAAAAGGCAGTGTCCCGTTAATATTCCTACTATTCTTCTTAGATCTCTCCTCTCCAGAGAGATTAAGGTCCTGGAGCGATTCAGATCCAACCTTGGCCACATTTGTCTCGCTCTCTCGCATGTGAGGGTGTTAGACCACCTCTCCTGTGCTGAAGCTTCCGCCCTTTTCCTCAGAGCCAGTCTAAGCTCCGCTGTAGGCCTCCCCACATTGGCCCTTTCAGGCTTCAGTTGAAGAGCTGTACCTTGCCTAGCTAGTTCGTCTGCCCTGCAGTTACCCTTGACGTCAGAGTGGCCGGGGACCCAGATAATCTGAATATTGAAATGCTCACTCATCTCGTTAAGAGACGAGTGGCAACCCAATGCCACCCTAGACTTCAACAGCACTGCTTTCAGCGACTTGATAGCCGCCTGACTGCCCACATAAATCTTGATATCCCTCTTGGATATCACGTTATGCCTCAACCAGTTCAAGGTTTCCTCAATCGCTATTATTTCCGCCTGGTACACGCTGCAGTGGTCAGGGAGACGAACGGAAGTACTTATATTTAATGTTCCACAGAACAGCCCAGCTCCGACCTTACCATTTAGCTTCGAGCCGTCCGTGTAAAATTGTATAGCTTAGGTTTCCAGTGCTAGCTTATTCCCCCAGAATTCTCTTGAAGGGATAAAGGTTTGAAAACCATTTTTGAAGCATAATATCGGTGTAATATAGTCAAGGTTCAACATTTCCTTCTTTAGCGAACCAATTATTGTTGAGTGACCTGCCTGAAGGTGTTTCCACTGAGACACGGCCGTTAGTCTAGTGGCTATGTTAGCCGCCATCTGTTTACCATATATATCCACTGGAAGAAGGTGTAACATGACCTCTAAGGCCTGAGTAGGTGTTGTTCTCAGTGCCCCGCTTATCAGTAAACAGGCCATCCTTTGCACCTTCTCTAACTTTTTCCTATAGGTTACTCTATCCAGTGCTGGCCACCAAACACTCACTCCATGTATAAGAACGGGTCTTACTACGGCCGTGTAGAGCCAGTGTACCAGCTCCGGTCTGAGACCCCAACGTCTGCTTATTGCATTCCTACACGAATACATCGCCGTCGTAGCTTTGCCGATTCTCTCCAAAATGTTCGGCTTCCAGCTTAGTTTACTGTCTAAGATTACACCCAGAAATCTCGCTTTATCAGTAAAAGCCAGTTTAGTGCCATTTACAGTAGGTGGGTTAACTACTGGAATTTTATGTTTCTTCGTGAAGAGTACCAGCTCTGTCTTAGATGGATTAATTTCCAATCCACATTTACTGGCCCATCTCGTAATAATAAGAAGCGCGTTCTGCATTACCTCCTTAATATAGTCGGTAAGAATTTACCTGATACCATGATCGCCACGTCATCAGCGTAGGCGACCACTCCTATACCCTCCCTCTCTAACTCCAGAAGTAAGCCATTAATCACCATGTTCCAGAGAAGAGGAGACAGGACTCCCCCTTGTGGGGTTCCCCTAACCACTCGTCTTCTTATAGTTGACTCCCCTATCTCTGAGTTTACAGTCCTGCTTCCAAGCATATGACTGATCAACTTGATTATGGAGGTTTCTACTTCCATGAACGATAATCCGATTGCATCTGTCTGAACGTTATTAAAGGCGCCCTCAATATCAAGAAAAGCTACCAAACAATACTCCTTTGAGTGAAATGATCTCTCAATTGTGCGTACCAAGGCATGTAGGGCCGTACCTACTGACTTACCCTTACAGTACGCATGTTGAGAGGCTGACCATTTCTCCTGCTTTAAATTCATACTGATATGTGTTTCTACCAGCCTTTCCAGGGTTTTCAACAGAAAGGATGATAATGTTATAGGTCTTAGGTCCTTTGGATAGCCATGCGATCCTTTTCCCGCTTTTGGAATAAAAACCACCCTGACCTCCATCCATTGCCTAGGAATGCAGACCAACTTTAAACAACCCTTAAAGATCGCCTCCAACCACGAGAGGATTATTTCCGAGTTGTTCTGGATTTCTGCCGGTATAATTCGATCCGGTCCAGCCGATTTGTACGGCTTGAACCCTTTTATGGCCCACAGAATTCGTATTTTATTTACGATATCCGGTGCGCGCAACGAACAAGCTATTCCCGACGCTCTCAGTTCCATCGAGTTGTCTAAACTACCCGGGAAGTGAGTGTCCATGAGAATCTTGAGGGATTCCTCACTGGAATCGGTCCAAGAACCATCAGGTTTAATTAAATAACCTATGTTTGTCCATTCCCCTTAAGAAATTACTGAAATCGAAGTACCAAAATCGAAACTATAAGTCGTGTCGATCCATGTCTTTATAGACCTTACATAAAATCCTGATTAAAACTGTACATGGATACGGCCAGTATAATTAACGATTTGGCAATAGTTAAGTTCACTGTTCTAACCACATCGGCAATTTCTCTTATAGGAAATTACCGAAATCAAAATACCAACGCGATATAATCAGTCGAATCAATCTAAAACATACACTATATCCTTATGCTCCTTACATAAGGTCCTCCTCCAAATTGTACATAGATACGGTCAGAATTAACGATTTGGCAATAGTTAAATTCACTGTTCTTACCATTTTGACCATTTCTCTTAGGAAATTACTGAAATCGAAATACCAAAATCGAAACTATAGGTCGTATCGATCTATAACCGAATCCATATCTTTATGGACCCGGCCCGTATGAGATTTAGCATACATTAAAAATGAAAATATAACGAAAAGAGGATTATGTTTTCTTTTGTTTCTTTTTGATATGTGCATTTAATTTAGGTTCGAGGCATTTTCAAATCTCTCGTTGTTTGTTTTATATGTAGCATACCTTATCCCGTTGCTAGACAATAATGTTAGACTAAGGGTTCTATTCACGTCCGATAGTAATAATATACATGACGAGTTCATTATGTATTCAACCAATTGTCTTATAACCAATCGTAATCACATGATCTCTTACTCGAACCAGATTCGTTTTACTCTATCTGATCAAATTTAATAACTATGCCAGGGTGGTAAGTAATCTATTCACTAAATACAATCAAGCTTTCTAATAAACTTACTACAAAAACGACATTTGCCTTGGTTTAACACATAAAATAAATTATTTGTGTGTTCAGATAGATATGTAGATAAGGATGTTTGCTTAATTTGTATGTGGATTATACATAGATATTATAGATAAAATGGTAAAGTTTATAACAATAAATAAAACTAAAATCAATTAATCAAATAAAATGAATAAACCAAAAACTAATTGATAGTATAATATAGAGAAGGTTCAGAGAAAGAGATGATAGTCTGTAAAGAACTAGAAATTCATAACATTGATGATTTAACTCAATCCCATGGTTCAAAATAAATGGAATTATCATCCAAAATATCCAATAATACGGATTTTGTATAGTTTTGGACATGAAACTGCCTATAGTTTGTTCCGAACGTTTCAGTCTGGTAGCATTAAAAAACCAATCTATAATATAGTGCCAATTGCGGCAGGTTATCAATTTTATCATGCAGTCGTTTAAGGTTTAATTTAAACCAATATATGGTCGTGAATTAAAAACACGCAATCAAAACACCTGCTTAGAATTATAAAGCATTTGTATAACAATTCAACGAGTACTTCACATTTTCCATGTATGACTATAAATCGTGGTTCCAACTTGGTTGCGTAAGAATTAACTATTTACAATAGTATGAAGTAAAAAGTCACTGTCGTTTTGAGGTCAAAGTATTTTAACCTTTGTCGGTGGTGACAACATATTGGCTACTACGACATATTGGCCATATTGGTGGTGCATTCGTAAGCAGATTTCGCAGATTTGAGTTCCGAATCAAAAAAACGATAATTTTCAACCTCGCTTTTTTAACGGTGTATCTTCAGGCGATGTGGCTCATGAGAAAGCCTGTGAATAGTATCAATTCGGGTTGACGATAAATCCCACCTATATGAACCATTGCCACATTGTTTCGATAGCTTTTTGCTGTTAGATCTGATAGGGTTTCATCAAATTTACTCCTAATTATTATAATCAGGTCATTCGCATAAACCTGGACAAATTCGCTTTATAGTTGTCTACATAGAAGTTCGTCAATCTCAAGAGACTATAGTAGGGCGGACAAAACGCCAGTTTGAAGGCATTGGTTTGCTGCCTCAATGGTATATTCGACTCATTTCCCAGTGTTAAATTGTGAATATCACATGATATTCCTGCACATGCCAGTAAGAATCCATTTACCCGTAGAACGTGTCACCCGTTTTTTTCTGCAACTCTACCAATGGAGTCGTAAGAAGTATTATCAAAAACAACCTTAATATCAAAACGGACAATGAGAGCAATTTCCTTAATTTGCTTTTAGTCACGCAGAATTTATCAGATTCCTGGAAAAGTTTGAATGAATGTATTGGCACATCTGACATGTTCAGGTTTAAAGATTTTTCAACAGACTCTCTATACTATTATGAGGAAGTCACTGAACCTTGAAAGTGGATCTAAAGATTGCCTAACAGTTTCCTCTCGGTTCTCAGTAAAACAGTTAAAGACCTATTCCGTTAGCATGAATCTTTCAGAGTACCTTCAAAAGTGTGGCTGATGATGGCAGGTTATCGATTCTCTCACAGAAGGTTCTTTATGTAAAAGATTCTCAGAGACGCCTTTTACTAGATTTCCTATTTTTCACATAGCAGTTGTTCTCATATGTTGAATGAATAATACTATGCAACTGAATGGAATCAAACAACACGTCCTCGGGGACTCAATGGTTCCCTATAAATAAAGGCGAATCAGATTCAAATATGGGTTTCTGCATAAGAAGCTGCAGTTTTTAACCTCTAAATCAAAACTGATATGTAGTAATCAGCGTATTCATGGAAGGACTAGTTAGTGTTAGGTCTTACTCTTCCCTAATGGTATTAATAAAGTTTTATCAGTACATTTTTTAAGCCAAGTTCAGCATTAACCACAACAATTATTTAGGCACTACTGTTAAAGACCTTTTGCTAGTTTTGTTTATTTGAAAATAACCAGAAATCTGAAGGTGTTAGATCCGGAAAATATGGTCTTGGTAGTATCACTTCAATGCCAGAGATTGTAATAAAGTAGCTCATTATTTCAGCAGTGTGAGCTAGTACGTTTGTAATAATGTAAAAGTAGCGCCGCAAATCTTCTTTCTTCCCGTTTATCAAAAATTTTTGAAAACTTTTGGTAAGCAGTCTTCGGTATACCATTTTACAGTTACCGTCTGACTATTTTTCCAGGGGAATAGCAGCTACAATTTTTGATCCCGAAAACTGATGTCATTACTTTTGTTACTTAGATTTTACGGGTGAGTTTCCTCCTGTTCGCTCCATACCATGTACTGCTGTTCGGTTTTCGGATCGCACTTATAGAAAAAAGATTCGTCAGCAGTAATGAAACAAGATTCGTTACTAAAGTTGCTTAACTGACCGATTTCGAATTTATTTAGAAAAAAATTTAGCAGAAGGCACTCATCAAGCCTCTTTTAAAATTCGAGCAACTTTTTTGATGTACTCTAGATGATTATTTAATATTCGCGATACAGCTATGGCATTCATAAGCAATAATTTCATGTGCCAATTGGGGATCTTCGTCAATTTTGGACGTCACCAGAGCCACACTAACATCATCAGTGGAAGATTTTGGTCGACCTTCACGAGATTTACAGAAAAATATCCTGTCTGGGATCTTCGGAACCACTTGGAAATAGTCTGCAGAGACGCTGCAATCGTTCCAGATGCAATTTGGCATTCGATGGATATTTGTGATGGCCTTAGTTTACGCTGAAAACCGAATAGAGCAATTTTATCTGATGCATCCTCAGCTATTTTGCGTTGTCTCGTCTCGATTTTGCCCGATCGTTCAGAATTTTTCAAAGAAGTCAATTGCAAAGGACTTATTTTTTTTAAAAATATTTAAGAGTTCCCTTCTAAGCGAGCTTTTGTTACTCCCCTCGTATTTAAATAATTGCAAGACAATCAGAGAAGCAACGAACTTGATCAGCAAAACTCACTCAACGAATTGAAAATTCTGATTATGAATGACCTAGTAAAAAATAAATATTTTATCCATAGGTCAATGGATTAACTAATAACTTTTATCTTTTAATTATATTTTTTATTATTTTATATATTATTAATAATAACAATTATGAATTGTGTTGTAATTTAGGTTATATACATAAATTTCATAACAAAAAAAAAGTTGAATTATAATTATTCTTGGAAAAAAGCAAAAAAATGAAAATGCTTTTATTTTCGTTTATGTGCACTTACTTCGCCCAATGCTATACACACTCTTGACCGATTTGTTTCTGTTTCCAATATAATCAATTAAGATGTCATACATAAATCTTATGATCCCTTTCGAAAATATATAAACATGATTTGGTGACATTTCGATATTCCGATCCGATATACTCGTAAATTGGGGATAGGTCAATCGAACTTTACGTTTTACATAATATGTTTGAGTCTCTTACATATGTATAAGATTTTGAAATGGTAATTTATCAAATCGTACATATTATATATGTGTATAAGTTTATGGTATATAAGTGTTGGCCTACAAGAAAATTTACAATAAAATGTCAAGTAGGCAGAATGAGATATTTATTATGTTGTTGTTATCTGTTGAAAACAATGTTATACATATTTTTGGTTAATTATCAAGCGTCGCGTTAATTTTAATTTATTGGTTTTGTCTCGTAAATCTAAATCTACAACCGTCAGTAAATCTACAAACGTATTTGAAATTCATTATTTATTTGTTTTTCAGCCATGTTTTAGAGTTTGAGGCAAAATACATGGAAAATGTATCTGCACATAATTCGTTCTCTCTTAATGAGGTAGCTTTAACCAGTGCTCCAATTGATTGGTTGGCAATGCTCGTAATATACGTTTACTTTGATTTAGTCTTTATTGTTGTTTTTACTTACTGAGTTATCTTATGCATCTCAATATGCTCGTCAGACTACTCAGATCGAAATTTTATCATCTTCCAAACAAAACATACTGCTGAAATTTTTATCTCAAAATAATCTAGTTTATTCAAGTAACAGCATAGCTAAATCTTTACTATGACCTTCTTGATTTACTTCTATTTTTTTCGTTTATCTGCAGTTTAGAAGGATAGGGCGTCCTCTATATTGGACCATCTGAATCTATTACGAGGAATTGTTTCCAGGTTATAGCTAGTCTTTTGATTTTTCACTTTCTCTTTGGATTCCAGTCATCATTCGGGAGTCCATCTCCACTTGCGGTTTCAATGTCTCTTTAGTTTATTTACCGCAAAAGCTCGCCTTTTTAGAACTTATCCGCCAGAATCATTTTATTATGCATCTCAAGCATTTGATTACAAATTCCTGTAGATTTTGTGTGATCTTCTATGTGTATTTCCATGTTTACACCCATACATCACAACTGATTTCACACATGCATTGAACAATCGAAGCTTTCTTTTTCTCAACAGGACGGCTGCATTCCAAGCCTTGTGAAACTAGTAACTTATATGATACGTTTGAATTCAATCCAACGTTTTCTTTCTGTAAAAAGCTTTACAGCAATTTCCATTCGGGACTTGACAACTTTAAACTTTTGACATTCAGTAAGACAACATTTTCGTCATGGTAGTACACGAACAAAGAATGTTAGTTAAAATGTACTACAAAAATTCCAAGTAGAGGACTGCAACTTTAAGAGCGTTAATTCCAATTTTTGCTCATACTTATTAGTAGATAAGCAATTCTTAGTCTAGTGAAATTTGAGTAATATTCGCTATATACTGGATGTTCCCGTGCCTGTGACGCAACGGGTTGGTTGACGTGCCGAGATTATTGCTGCCGTCCAAGCGTCTTTTGCAGCCGAACCAATACAGTTCATTCCACGGTGTTTTCAAGAATTGTGCATCTCTCAGACCACACTTTGGCGAATTTTGCGAAAGGATCCTGGCTTGCAACCCTATAAGATCAAGTTAACACAAGAACTTAAGCCACTCGATCATATGAAGAAACGCACGTTGTCGGATTGGGCAATGCTGGAAGGATGACCAATTTCATCGCAAAATCGTATTCCGTGATGAAGTGCATTTTGAGCTAAACGGCTTCGCCAACAAACAGAATATGCGTTATTGGTCAGGTGAAAACTTTCAAGAAATAAGAATTATGCACAAAAAATAACTGAATGGTGTGATTTTCATGTTGATGGTGTCATCGGATCGTTTTTTTTTTTGAAGAAAATAATTGTCTGGTAACAGTCAATGGAGATCACTACAGAGACATATAACAACTTAGTTTCTTTTATCAATTGAATAAGCTAGACATTAATAATATGCGGTTTCAACAAGACGGTGCGACATGCCACACAGCAGGTCTGACAATCGACTTTCGAATTTAAATCAAAATTCGTTGAACGGGTTATATCCAGAAATGGCCCTGACGATTAACTACTTCTAGACTTTTTTTTATGGAGCTGAACGATAGCGGTCGTTTCCTTCGAAATGTGTGGTCGAGTCATCGAAAATTGGGTTCAACGAATCGACATCTGCAAACATGCTGATATGTTGGACATATGAACGATATAGTTTTTCATACATAAATGGTTTGTTAAGTCCTTATTCGGCTTATAAAAAGCGACAAGAAGTTATATGTAGTTGAGTTGATAGTTACAACTTTACTCCCTAGCAACGGTTTGCATGCTGTTATCCATTGAACCTAAGGTTTTGACAACAACTTGGTAGATTGCTATCTTGAGTTGTCTGATGTTTTATAGTACCTGATTTCTGGCTCACGCTTTCCGTTTTCAGGTCTGTACTGATGACTAGGAACATCATATTAACTTTATCTATGAAGTGCCGAGTGATTCGAGCTATGTAACATAGTACATTGTCATGCATCAATATGAAATCTTCCTCAATGTATCATTCAGCGGTCAGACCTTCACCAGGAGCCGATTTAGTTTCTAGGAATGTATGTAAGTAACTGGAGGAATTGAAATGATTCTCTTTAACTATACTATAATAATTGCAACACCTAATTTAAGATGTAATTAATTTATTTATTAAGGACAGAAATAAATAGAACCACATTCACGTGACAACTATTCATACATATAGTCTTGAATTATAGAGTGTTCCAGATAAAATATTTTATTTTCAAAAATATTTTCGATATATATCAGATATCACCTGTCGTGTTAAATACATAATTTATAGGAACATTCATATAAGAAATGCCATAAACGATTATAAATGACACCAACTCCGCCCATAATAATTTATATAATTAAAAAAATTTAATTTCAATAAACCTTTAGGCATTAATTAAATAACAATATGAATTATAAAATAAGACAAAAGTTCATAACTGTTATCCGATTATTGTAGATATACAAATTAAGATATCCACTTGTTATATAAGTTATTATTATGGTTGATCGTAATACAGTACAAGACCATAATAAGTACAATAGAAGACAATTTATATAGCCAATATATTTGGCAAATTGTTTAGTGTACACTAAACGACAGTATTTTGGACACAGCACAACACTAACACTAATTATAATGACGGGACCAAACATAATGATGAGATATAATTAAATATTTGGTTTGTTTTTCCAGCCTCCCCAAACAGAAATTCAACCGTATAATTTGTTAGATTCACTTCTTGGGAAATTCCTATAATCATTTTATCTATATTACATACATATGTCTATCTAAACAACATATAAAATGGTTTATAAATCTCTTGTGTCTAATATACTGACTTACCTGTGCTACAAGAGCTTGAACATCACCAAGTTTTGTTATCTCCTCCGTTGTTATTTGTTCCCGTTTGGGTGGTTTTACTAAATACTTTTTGTCATTCACATGCAGCCTGTAAGTATATAAACAAATAATATAAAACAATTTGTGTTATTGATTATGATTGTCTATAGTGTATATATAAATGTATGTTTAAATAAGTTGTATAGGTGCAGTATATGTTATATCGAATTACTAAATGATGAAGCATACGATGGCTAACGTAAAAGTTAAATTTTTCATCAAAAATTCTTTATTGCTTTTCAAACTACTCGCCTTTAAGCTCTATACTTTGCAAGTTCGAAGATAATAGCTAGAGCACCTGATTTTTCAGGCGATAAAAATAGTAGTCCAAGCATCATCTTATCTTTGATTTTTGGGAACAGGGATAACCCATCAATTCGATTTTTTGAGCGTTATAATACTCGCTTGTTTGATTTGGTGTGTGTAGGATCGAATTATCAATTTGTTGAAAACGTCGAGCAAATAAATGGTTGTATATCAAGAGCCACAGTAGCCACATAACCGGTTTTTGCGAAGAAACACGCTATAGTTTGCTTCCCAGCGCTTCGAGCTGGCACAACTTAAGTTGGTCTTTCTTCGAACCGGAAAACCTAAAAAGTCGATTACTCTTTTCTTTCCGGCTCATACACACATATCTATTCCACGACACCTGTCACGATCTGGTATACGTTTTTGGAAGAACCACCAATGAGTTTTTCAAGCATTTGGCAACACTAATCGACACAAACCTTTTTTCATGCGTCTCTCAACAAATGGGGATTCTAACGTGCACATATAGTTTCCACACATTTATGTGCATATAAGATTGTGCGAGGGCGGAGTGACAAGTCTGGCAAAATTACAACAGATGGCGCCACAATCGCAAATAGTAAATGACAAATGTTTATACCATCTGTCACTAGATCTTAAAAGTAAAATTTTCAGGCAGATCTGCCATTTAGTTCTTTCCAAACATGGAAAAAGTGAATTTCGTGTTACTTAAAATATAGTTTGATAAAAAAAGTTCTGTTCTACCAAGAAAATGCACGGGTGTACACATGTAAAGTTGCCATGGCTAAAATTTATGAATTTCGCATCGAATTGCTTCTACAACCGCTAAGAAGATTTACCCCTGCAACTCTTTACTGTTCCCGAACATGGCTCGGTGGAAAGAAACTCGGCTCTAATGAGGAGATCAAGCGCCTATTTTGACTATGTCACTACGTAGAAAAATATTTTTTTTTGGCCTACAATATTATTCCTTGTACTATTTTTACCAGACTTTCTTCGGAAAATTACCATTTTCTAAAAACTTTTAGGGCAGCCAATCAAAACATGTATATAAATTATGTTTCGTCAGGAGTATATATCTTATATATATATAATTGAAACTATTAGAATTGCATAATAGTCTAGTAAAAATATAATAAACTTTTTTATTATTATGAAAAAAGCTTTGTGTCATAAAACAAACTTATTAGTATAGATTTATAGAAGTAAATTTATCATTTTATAATAGTCGAGAACGTCAAACATCGTTAGTATTATAAATGTGCTTTTGATGTTCGTTTTATGAGATTCTACAGTAGGTGACATAATGCTATATACAATACATATAGTTCGACAAGATAATTTATTATATTTTCACAGATTTCACAGATTATATTTTCACAGATTACATTACTGTATGTATATCTATCCTTTTCGAATAAAATTATGGTATGATAAACACACAGTGACGGAAGCTGCCAAGATTTCCTTATTAGTGAATATTGATTTAAATAAAATTTCCAATTATTCCAATCGATACAATTTTGAGCTAAAACTTAAGCTTTCCAAAAATTAGCAAATTAAACTTTTGGAGTTTGGACCAAATTTACGCTTATTATAAATTGAGTTATAATTTTTCTTTTTTTTTCTTTAGGAACTTGGAGCACGACTGCCAAACTCTATTTGAAACCTTTGAATTTGGAGAGAACCTACGTTTTGTTTTGATGAACATAAGGTCATAGATGATCTTTCAAAATGTTATTCTGTAAAAATATTTTATTAAGCATTTGTTCTAAATCACCTACAATTTTCTATAACTGGTCCTATCATGGAGTTAGTGCCAAATAAATAAAAAAAAATCAGAATGGTTCAGGTCATGATTGTTTGTTTTTGATGATGATCATTTTACACAGTAGATCACTGTATTTTAAATTTGTTTATTAAGGAAGTGCTGCATCGATAAACGAACTTTCAACATTGAAGCCATCAATCATTTCTAAAATCGACAATGATACTCAGAAAATACCTTAATATCGTATACCGAACCTATATAAGTATGTATTGAATATTTGTCTAATTAATTATCTGTTAGTAAAATAAACTCGACCACTATCTTGTGTTTTTAAGCATGTCATTGATCGAATTGACCCGTTTGATAAAATTATCATAAATGCATTATTTTAAGTTTAGATAAGCGTCGTGACTTAGAACCTTCCAATATTCTGGTTTAAGTTATAATAGAAATCCGATTCATTTTACAGTATGTTATAGAGGATATTTTAATGTCATCGTCTAACAACCAATAGCAAACTTAAAGAAATTAGGAACATCATTAGTCAACCAAATGACTTTATATTTAATTAAGGAGCTTGGTCCACTAGACTTTACTATCGACTCTACTGGGGACTGTTCTGGCCGATTCGTTTGGTAGGAGATCTTCGTTTATGATATTACAGAAGCATTTTAATATTTTTCCCAGGCATTTTTTACAACCGTCTGATTTTATTGTGTGATCTTCGGTGTGTGTTTCCATATTTCACACACCACATTGAACAATCCTATAGATTTGGTTTTGTTGACAGGACGGATGCATTTCAAGCCTTGTGAAACATATTGAGCTTATTTATAGCTTTGTTATGGTGCGTTGATTAATGTCTTCTTCCGTGCCGCCTGTTTACAATCCAACCAAGGTATACGTTTTATCAACCTCTTAGATTAACGTGTTATTGAATATGATTAGCGTACTATTGTTCTTGTTTAGTTTTATGATTTTGGCAATTTTACTGGTGTTATAGTTTTGAGGCCAATCTCCTTTGCGTTGTCTGATAACTTATGTACTTTATGCTGCATATATGCATGCCTATCTGTGTTAAAATATCATCTATGTAGTCCAGATTAACCTTTTTATGGTTTTGACAGCGACTAAGTAGGTCGCACCGCACTCCTTTTCGAACAAAATCTTAAGGTCACTGATGTTAGATAGTTTTAGATTTCTGGGCCATACTCTACATTTTAGTTTATCCCATAAATGCTCAGTTGAATTTATGTCTGTACTGAGGGTGACCACTTCATCGTTTCGGGTCTAATGAAGTACCTAGTAGTTCGAGCTATGTGACACCGTGCTTTGTCATGCATCAATATGAAATTTAACCGATATATCGTTCAGCGGTCGGATCTTCTCTACGGTCTCCACCAGGTCCGAAAACAAGATTTTTTCAGTCGAGTTCGTTGCTCGAGAGTTTATGATACTACTGGAGTATTTGGAGAAGTAATGTAAAGTTTCCATATAATGCTAGCTTCAAGCTTTATTAGAAATAGTAACTGAGATAATACACAAATTACTCCTCGCAAGTTGATGCATGTTTCCCTTTGTATTCCTTTATATTGAACTTTTTGGCATCCAGATACATATATTTGTTTTGTTTAATTATTCACTTCGGTGCCAAAGTGGCTTCCAGATTTCGTTTCGACTGATTGAGTACAGCACGTTCGAAGTCTACGAAGAGTAGGTACAGCGATGATGTCCATTCGTTTGACTGTTCTATAATGATATACAAGATTATTTTGGTACTCGATTCTTCAACTATAGTTGTCATTTGGGCGTTTGTCCGGTTCGCATGTACAGTTGTCCTCCCAGTCTTCTTTCCATCTATTTATTTGTTCATCATGTCTGGTTAGGGTTTGACCAGTCAGATAAATTATTGGTGGAATGTTGAGTTCCGGTATTGTATAGAGTCTATTTTAACTCGGCCAAGCTTAACAACAGACAGATAGGAACAGAATCAAAATAAGTATATTCCGTAGTATTGGACCATAACCGCAGATAATTCGGTTCAAAGCTTTTAAAGTAATCGATTTTAAGGAAATTAAATATAACTTTTATGTTGAGGAAACAATTTTTCGAAAAATTTGGCGTAACCAAATGATTCACAAATACATTGCAAAAATAGTACGAATTAGACTTTTCAATTTACTTATATCGAAAACATGGTGGGTTTAAAGCGCAAAGGAAAGGACCACTCCTCTGTTCATCCAATATCAAAATGATTAGATTAATTCAACATCGGATTAACACTTATCACAATCAAACCGCTATTAAAATTGTAGTTTATACTTTCGGTATATGAAAGATAATCGGTCAATCTAGTTCAACGTTCACTTAAAGTCGGAACAGTTAAAATCATTATAAATAATGAACGCAGAATCTCCTATATATAAACCTGTGGGGTCACACAAACTCAAAGTGTCACTTTAAAAGTCTTTTAAAGATGGAACATATTATAATTTTTAAGGAAATACAATTACCTATATGAGGTCACCAGTTTGGCATTTTGAAATATCATATCAACTCTAAACAGAAAAATCTTAATTTTATATATGCACAATGAAATGGACTAAAGATAATTCAGATTAAGATTAACCAAACCGATACGAAAATATATTAAAGATTTTTTTTCAATCTAAATTTCGAAATAAATAATTGAGACAGAACAAATTCAAACAAATTATAACTTTGTCAAGAACGTTAAAATTATCTAATTTATGCAAATCTTATTCGTAAATTAAGAAAAAATTTCTAATTTACAAGTCGATTGATATTATCGCTTTGCAAACGTCTATCAAAGTATTTCAACATTTCGTTTTCACAAGACAAATCAATAAGTCTCTTATACAGATTTTATAACACAAAAGTCCCGAATCAAGAACGATTATACATCATTAATAATCTTCAGCTATTAATAATCGATAAAATATTTTACAAATCGATAATCATTTGTCGTTTCGTATAAATCTTCTATTTGACCCAGAACAATGCAAATCATTCTGCATGATTATAATACGATTTATGGGTCAGCCCCCTCTGTATCATGTGCACAACGAGCCAAAAAATTTATCGTTAAGACCTACTTGACGATTTTACAGTATTTACAATACACACACTTGTATATTAATAAATTTTACCAGTTTTTTTTATAGGTTTCTAAATCAATATAATTTATTTCATTTTAAATTTTAATAAAAATTTTTTTAGAAAGTAATAAAAATGAATAAAATTAAAAGCCGCGTAATTAATGGACATTTTTTTTCTTCATGCAAAAACAATTAATTTATTTTGTAGAATAATGTATACGCCTATAATTATGCAAATTTAATTGTAATTGTAGTGGCTTAACAATTTAATTTAAATTTGTGGATTTTTGTTTTATTAAAATCATTATGAATTGTTCTAATTCAACTAAATTAATAGGAGTGAACAGTTTATTATAATCTGACTATTGTAAATATTTATATCGATCGGATTATGGGATGATTATAAATCTATTCCACTTGTGGCTCTCGTTAGTACCATCAAAGTAACAAGTTAAAACTATATGGTTTCATGACCCAATAGTTAAAAATTAATTAAATAATTTATTTTGGGAACATTATATAAAAACTAAATTAAAAACTAATCTGGGGTATTTAATTACATTTTAATTCCGAATAATGATTTACTTGTAAATCTCATACGAACCCACACAAGTCATGCAATGAAAGCAGAAAAATTATTTCATATTAAATTAAGATGTCTTTAATAAGTTTTTCTTGTATTTTACAAGAGGCACTCATATATAAAGAGTGATCCAATAGGAGGTACTTTTTCCAATTGGAATCCATGTGTGACAACTGTCATCTTCATGTGACATTTGTGTTTAGTTTTCATTGACGTTTCCCCATGAAAACGAGTTTACAATTTGTAGAAATTTATTTAAAAAATCAATGTTCAGTAAAAATTAGTTTTCGTGTTCTTCGAACATTTTATGGTGTTTATAATCATCCAATTGAATAAATCTGGATATTCATCATCCGAGTACGTACAAGTCGATCTAATGTGAATATTGCTGCTATTGCTGAAAGTGTGTAGAGCACAATCAATCAATTCGTCGCCGTTCTCTAGCTCTGGGATTCTCATATGCTATATTAAGGCGTATTTTGAAGAGAGATCTTGTTTGTGTCATCAATTTGGTTAATGGGCGATGGAACAGCTCCAAAGTCCATCTTTGGCTGAACAAACAAAATTGTTGTATTTCGGCTGATGAATAATCAAATAGATTCAAGAGCTGCCAATGCATCATGAAAATGCACTCTTTGGTGAGCAGGTGGTATCATAGGACTGTATATTTCTTTAAATATTCGGAAGGATAGCCAGTAAATGTCAATGGCGCAAACTACAGGATGTTGTTTTACCAAAGTTGACCGAACTTATATATTTAAAGGAAATAAAAGTCTTAACAAGATTTCCGTAGGTGAACCTGCGGAATGATCATTAGAGAACATGATCAAGAACAATAAAATACTAAAATTTACATTCATGGAGTTCGATAAACATAACATTATCAATGATAAAGTTATATTCGATTAGTCTTTGGCATCACAAATGAAATCTTAACATAATACAAACCAAAAAAAGATCACTCTTAGCTGGGGATCACTATAGGCTCTCGGGTCGATGAAGAACACTGCAAATTGCGTGACGTTCTGTTAACAGCAGGACACATGAACATCAACGTTTTGAACGCACATTGCAGTCCATGCTAATAGTATATAAATACTCTGCTTGATATTGGTGTAGCCGACTTGTGGTTTCAATAGGATGGTGCAACGTGCCACACAGCAGGCCAAACCATCGATTTATCATATCAAGAAAAGGATTCGAGAATTGGCCTCCAAGATCTTGTGATCGGGGCCGGTATAGATTTAATGAAGTTATCTGAAATCACTTGACAGCGAACATAACCCAACGCTTACTATGCAAACGGGATATCGGCCGAAATGCTCAAAAGAGTGTTGGAAAATTCGACAGCATAAATCATTTAAGAGCCAACCGCGGACAACATTTAAAAGAAATTTTTATCAAGTCATAAACCGAACTTACATCGCAAATACAATTTTTGATTATTGAATTGATTCTAATGCGTTTTATTTAAGAAAAAACTTCCGGGGGCTCTTATTGGATCACCCTTTATACTATTAATTTTTCGTAGTAAATAATAGTTATAGTATACAACACTACACAATTTTATATATTAGCAAAAACAATTAGCTTTGTATAATTAAATTTTTATTGTTATGGTTTTACTACATACTTAGATGTTCTCAAGTTCTTAAAGTGTACAAACGTTAATGCGAGGGAAATACCAAAAGTTCGCTTAGTTAACAAGAAAAAAAGGGCAAATTTCCTATTTATTCTTAATTTTCGTCTTTTTTATCTTTTCTATACATTTATTAAGCCTATCATCCACTTCTTGCTTTTTAAGCTTATTAAGTTCAGCATTGGCCGCATCAATTATCTCCGCGTTACTATTAAACACCTTTTCCCTCAAATTTGTTTTAATTTTTGGAAATAACCAGAAATTAAAAGGTGCCAGATTCGTGAAATATGGTGCTGATCGTATTTCGACGATGCTAGAGATCGGTCTTCGGTATACCATTTTGCAGTTACCATCTGCTCTTTTTCCTGAAAAATAGCAGCTACGACTGTCATCATTACTTTAATTACTGAGCTTTTATGGGAGGTTTTGCTCCTATTGGGCTTCCTACCATGGACTAATGTTCGTTTCCGGATCGATCTTATAGTACCAAGATTCGTCACTAGTAATGACTTTACTAAAGTTGCTATAAAGCCTCTTTATAGCCTAATTTAATATTCATGGAACCCATCCAGCAGATTTCTTCGTGTATCCCAGATGATACCAATAATTTCTTGTGCCAAATGTAGATCTTCGTCAACTTTGGACATCACCAGAGACACAGTTACACCATCAGTGGAGGATTTTAATCGACCTATTCGAGGCTCGTTCATCAGAAAAATGCGAACTTTTGTTACTCTCCTCGTACAGTTATTTTAAAATTCTTAAGATACTCAAGTAATTTATGTAAAGCAAAAATGTAATCAAAACAAATTAATGCTGACGAGTATATAAATTTTGTACTCAAAGAATTATGTTCAATATATACTACGCCAAAAGCTGTATTAAAAATTAGATACTTAAAAATCATCTATATACATATCAGACTATGTTGTATGACGAACTTGATCGTTTCTCAAACATTTTACAGTGGAATATATACAAATTATTTCGTACGATATTGAAGTGCGAATTCGAATATGTATAATGTTCTAATCATGTCGCGACAGTGTTAGCGAATTACAAGAGCTTTCCTTGAGATTAATTATTATATTTTGATTGTGGCATGATGATTAATTAATTAAGACGAACATGTTTGGTTGGGGTGCCGTAAATGTGTGCTAGAAACGGGTGCCTGATTTGGCCCGCTTATAGTAATTTATTAGGCTTGTGTGGCATGAAACGAACCCTGATAATGAATGCTGTATTTTTTGGGTGCGTGCATTCGCACACCTTAGTGGATTTTATGCTTTGTTGCAGCATGAAACAAACTTCCTGGAAATACCTGAGCCTTGAGAATCGCGAAACCGACGACACCAATTGGGAAAAGGCAGACAATCCCATTATGAGTAGTTATTTTTGCCATGTTAGGTTGGGCAGGTGGTGGTATGAAGTTTTTGAGAGGTTGTGTCAGAAGGTATTGACGTGTAATTTAATGTTTCTATAATTGATATTTAAATTCACAGGTCATTTATGGACAGTCATTTCATGTTTCTGTATACATAGTGTTCATTTCAAATAGGAGATGCAATTTTTCTATTCCGTTTCGAAAACGAACTATAAATTAGATGATATTGATTTGAAAGAATTGAAGTGGTTAACGATTTGAGACACAAGGTTTGGCCACAAGGTACAGTCCAAATACTGAAAGCATGAAGTAATGTCATAAACACCAATCTGTCTGTAATTATTTTATACGATACTGTTTTTCGGTATATTTTAAGTGTATGGAACTGCTTTTTGGTGACCCACTTTTATGAGAATAAAAAGGATTCCATTTACATAATTATTAAATTTAAATGACAGGAAGGTAAATCAGTTTGCCACATAATTCTTATATTTCCTTTAAAAAAGAGTTCAAACCATTGGAAAATCAAAAACGGATACATTGTTTATTCAACCTTTCAAACGAATTGTCGCTGATAGTGACAAAATTTTTAAATACATCACTTCTTGGTCATTATATGCTTAAAGAGAATTGGTAAATGGGTTACCTTATCTTTATGTCCTGAATACAATTTTTAACAGAATTAAGTAAAATACATGTATGTGGAACTATTTTTGCTGTAATTATAGTGAAATAACTCGATGGAATAACAAAATTGCCTGTTAAAGGAGAATCGAAAAAATAATAAAATGACAGTACACCGATGATCTCCTCATTAGAGCCAAATTTCTTTTCGCCGAACAATTTCTTCATTTTCGGAAACAGGAAATAGTCGCAGAAGGCTAAGTCTGGAGAATATGGCGGATGTGGAAGAAACACGAAACGTAATTCATGAATTTCGGCAATGGCATTGTCTTGATGGGAGAGAACATTTTTCGTCGTTAATAATGGTCGTTTTTCTTTCAAAACGTCGTTGAAACAGTTCAATAAGTTGCAGTCATAATCTTCGTTGACTGTTCTCCCTTTTCGAAGCTAATCGATGTGGATTATGCCGCGTGTATCCTAAAAAACAGTAGCAATGATCTTGTTGGCCGATAAAATCCCCTCAATGCTCTTCGGCGAAGATTCGCTAGTAGAAATCCACTCCTTAGACTATTCTTTGGTCTCCGGTGTATAGTGCTGAATCTATGTTTCATCCACAATTACGAAACGATGCAAAAACACTTTATTTGGTTCGAACATCACCAAACCTGCTTCTGGACATGTCACACGTGTGCGTTTTTAATCCATTGTAAGCAAACGCGGCAGCCAATGCACAGATAACTCTTCCATATTCAAATGTTTGTATAATATATTGCGCACATGCTCATATGAGATGCCTACTATCTCAGCTGGCTCGCATACTTTCACTCTGCGGTCTTGCAATACTGTATCATGGATTTTGTCAATCCTTTTTGGTGTAGTGACTTCATTTGGACGTTCTGAACGTTCGACGTCAGTTGTGCTTGTGAATCATTTTAATGTAATTGTGTTTCCACGCAAATAATAATGTTTAATTAACACACGAATTCACTTTTTGCCAAAGGGGTTAATTTTTTTTTATGGCAATCAAAACTGAACTAAATGACAGCCCTGTCTGAAACTTTTAATTTGGTCTAGTGACAGATGGTTTTTTCACATGAATTTTGTGATTGTGGTGTCCGCTGTTGCAATTTTCCCAGACGTCTCACTCCGCCTTCGTATAAGCTGAATGGTCGTACACTCTAATCTATTTGGTGGTACAGTCTAATCCAGTCCCGGTCGGCTTAAAATAAGAAGCACTGGTATTCAAAGGTATATTGACAACTTAATAAAGCCATCTTGTAAGTTGTTTATATATACTGGGTTGTTTATATATATATATATATATATATATATATATATATATATATATATATAAATATATATATATATATATATATATATATATATATATATATATATATATATATATATATATATATATATATATATTCAAATAAACGTTATTATTATTTTGTGATTTTCTTTTATAACTATAAGAACTATAATTTTCCTCATATATAGACTGTACGGTAGAAATCTCGCCAGATGTGATATTTGAAAGCACTAAATATAAATTGGAATATTTAATAGTATTATTCTTTGCTAATAGTTCTTTGGAAAATTTAAAAAGTTTTATGTATTGTGAAATAACAATATAGTCTTTTAACGAGGTATAGTAATAACAAAACTATAAAAACATAAAATATCACTAATTTACCGAAAAATATAAATTTCAGTAGATTTTTTAAATCTGTGTCTGTTTTATTGTATTAAAATTTATTTCTCAATCAATTAGGTTTATTATACTTTAAGACCGAACCATAAAGTTAAATTTTAAAAAAAATCTTTTATAGGAAAGTTTAGGATACCATATTCTAAAGCTTACAGTGAAGTATGATTTGAGCAGCTTGAGTGTAGAATTTTTATAGTCATATCAGACTTTCGGTATGGTGAAAATTAAACTCTAAAAGGTTGGATCTCACACAGTAGACACAATTTCCACGTGCCTGTTACATTGTTGTAATCCTAGGGTTCGAAAATTTTTTAGAACCACATTTCCCTTGATTGATAAACCACATCAAATGATTTACAGAAATTAAAATAGACGGAAGCCTATTCATTAACCATGTCAGGCATACCTGATTTAAATTCACTAAGAATTGATCTATGGCCTGTAGTTGTACCGAAAAAGTTCCACGTCTTAGCACTCATCAAGAGAAAGGTAGCCGAACAAGCTGTATTGAGAATGAAGGACTCTAACTGAGGTCGAGAAAGAATGAGTTCCATGGCTGGGAGAAAAGTCGAAGGCATGGCTTCAGTTGCAGCCCGACAAGTGATATATTGCCACCGGTCACCAAACCACAGATAAAACCTGTGACTTGTAAATAAAATATAGAATTTTCGGAGACAATTCTCAAGAATTATCAAAAGCTATTCGGCATTGCCAAAAACTAGTAGTGGCTTTTTGTAGTTTGAAATCCAGATGATATTTATAAGAAATATTATCCAGAAAAAGATGATTAACGTAGGCTGAGCTGTGTGCCTATGCCTTGTAAATATAATAAAATCGATTATAGACGTCCTCACATGTAGGCACTTATCTAGAAACCACTGTTCTATAATGAAAAGGGCGTGTTGAATTAGACCTATCTTAGTTTTTAATCTTCTGTTGTTGATTTTTAAAAGGAAAAACAACATATAATATCAATTTTTCAAACTTTGTCAATAGACCAGATAATGTTTAAATTGAACTCTACACAAAAAGTTATCAAACATCTTTTATAAATATTATGTATGTACATATATTACATCGGACCTACTTACGCAGTGACAAAACAAAAAACTACTCGAATAACAACTTAATAAACCACACTCAAATTGGGGCCGATCTCCATTACATAATTATTCATGTATTATGTATCCCCTTCATATTTATGCTGTATATGTTTAACCAATAAAACACACACACACATGGTGTTTTTTTTAAATGTATCCATACTCGTATTATACATTTATGGCAACTCATACACAATGACTTGAATTCCTATTGTTATTGCTGCGGTCGGTACTAAGTCAATATCCTTCATCACAAACTCAACAAGTGCGATTTGTTATTGTCTTCTTATTAGTCTTCTTGACTAACTTTTTCTTTTTTTCTAAAGTTCTTGATTGATTTGACTTTGAAACGAGTAACATTTATTTATTATTCGTGTAGTATGTGTAAGGAAAACGAGTAGTGGAGAAGAGGGTGGGACATAAAATAAATATACAATTTGTGATGGGGGAAAATTAAAAAACGATTTAGTGGGTTGTGAATTGAAAAAAATGATAATAATTTTCCAATTTTTCCATTCCCAACAATTGAATACTATAAAAATGAAAATTACATACTTATTGAAAAAACTTACAACGGATTTTGTATAATCTATTTCTTATACTCGTATGTACGATATTCAACCGATGCTGTGTTGCAATCATTTATTGATAACATTAAATTCTATTGCAATATAATCGTATAGTAAGGACGACAAAAACACTCGATTTAATGCTTACATTATATGATTTGAAGACTAGGATCTTATGTATAGCAAAAAGCTTACATACAAAATGATTAAATCGCCCTGCGTTTTATATGACTTGCAACTTTGATTGAAATTAGAATAAAGTTGAAATAACCGCAATTCGTGCAAAAAATAAACATATCGAAACTAAAATAACATAAACTAAAGTAAAAAAATAGCATAAATCTAAAAAAAAAATAAAAAAGTTTTTTATGTTCTAAATATGAGAACGCCTGAATGCTGATACCAAAATAAAAGTTATAATCACATACAGAAAACAAAATTAAAAGTTCAATTCATTGTGTTGGTACATTTATTCGTTAAACTTACCAAAAATCTTCATCCATTAAATTACCGATCGAACATGCCGATGAGATTCGTACACCATCATAATTTAATATGGTTGCCCGATCGATACCACGATCCTCGAATTTGAGCATCGCTAAAAAATCGCCAACACTATGTGATATTGGTTTCAATGTGAATTGACATTTCTCATTGCGACTTGGCAGTGGGACAGTAACTTGTGGTAATCCTCTTATAAATCGTATTGTTACATCTGGAAAATAAGAAGGAAATTGAAAAGTTATTAGCATTTTTTTCATTTTGTTTAAAAAAAGTTTGTTGAAAATTGATTATATAATGTCACAAACTTTAAAATCGATGTTTTTATAAAACTTTTGATCTTTGGTTAGAGCTTTTGAATGTTTTCATAAAAATGTACGTTGGCAAATTGTAGGTCATTAGGATCCTCTAATATTTGGATTTGTTTGCAATTTTGGGTTAAGTTCATTAATATAATGCTGAGCTTTATATGTATTTACAAATACGTAATTGATATATACTTGACTTTTGTAGACAGATTTATAGGGCTTTGGAAGTTTTAATATATTATCAAATTCAGTTGTTTCATAATAAATGTTTGCTGTTGTATTTATACTTAACTAAGTTTTCGAGATAAATGTATGACATTGATAAGACACATATTAACAGTATTAGCATAGTTATATACGGTTGGGACAGCTTCCAATCATCTCAATCACTGCAATCGAAATAGTAAAACTGATTGATCCCACATATTTATGGCACACAAATAAGATCTTGGTCCAAGTTTGATATTGATACGACATATATTCATGATATTAGCATAGTGTATATACACTTTTGGAACAGCTTCCAAATATCTGATTCAATCACTGAAATCGTAATACCAAAATCTTTTTGTTTGCTTTCATATGGAGTTAAGTTAAAATTTTTCGAGGAATCGAAAGTTTTATGGTTTTGTAAGAAGACAAATGAATAAACTATCGATTTTAATAAACTATCGATTAATCAATAATTTATTAAGAAAACTTTCGTGCAACCAATTTGCAAATGCAGATTGATCACAAAAACAAGCTGATACTTAATGAGCCGTCATTTGTTTAAAGATAACACTTTGAGTTGGCTTCTTATAAAATTATATTACTAATTAGTATATATTGAACAAATGACGTCATGACGTTGAATAAGGCTAGTAACACTTTACATGAGTTTAATTAACAATGCAGATTAAACATCTTGATTGGATTTTAAACCATGACATTAAGACAGGGATTAAGAAAAGAATGAAGCTAAATATACGAAAACGGCTATTTGAACCAGACCTAGCCAAATAAATTATGAGATATTTCGAAACGAGATACGACACAAAATCGATATAAAATATATTCATTCATGATGTTTCGTTTTTAATCGATATTGATAAAATTCTAATGGGAATAAAATGATACATGGATAAAGTTTAATATATCAAGTTGAATATAAATGTTACTTGGACGGGTATCATGAAGTAAAATTTCTTTGCAATGGAGTATTGGCTTTTAGTGATAAACAAAAGTTCTTACCTTGGTGACCCATGATATTTCGATATTTACAAACTGTTATACTTTTCCCATCAATAGTACCATTTTCGACAATATAACATCTGGTATTGTGCCTCAACAATGACCTTAACAATACTCCTGTAGTTTTCATTAAGGAAATTTGAAACTTAAGACGTTTAAATATTGGTAAAATCTGATTTACAAGAGGTCAGTTTTATTCTAAATATAATTAAGGGACAGAACTGGTACATTTTCTGCATAATTTAATTAAGCGTTTTAAACATTGTTGACGAAAGAATAGCGAAGGAACATATTTATTAAACTTCTTCCTATAATCTTTGAATATTATCACCGATAATTTAATCAGAATCAATACATGCCTGTGACAATTGGACCTTAATTTATTTTCAAATAAGGCAAAACTTACTTTCCTTAGTTGTTTACGTTAAGTTTACTTAACTCTCGTTAGTTCCCTGGTCCACCATTGGCCCAATTCTGGTAATTCCGAGGAATAGGGAATTGGGGAATGATTTTATATGTAATTTGAGTTAAAATATTTGTTTTCTGTCATACTAAGGTGAAAAGCTAGTGTGAAATTAGGAATGATTTTCCCTTCCAATTTTGGTATGCAAAAATTATTCCCAATTTATAAATATTTACATCGAACTTTTTCGTCAGGAGACCGGAAAAAATATATTTGAACATAAATTACAAAAAAAACTTTTCTCAATTCCCTATTTCCGGGGAATTATCAGAATTGGGCCACATGGTATCCTAGTTCGCTTAGGCTTAAGCTGTCCTCTTAAGCATTCCTTCAGTATGCATGTTCTGATTTTCATTCCTAAAGAGGAAAGTGACTGGTTGACATGGAGTTTATAAAGTTCTCAATCAGTGTTTCGTGGTTTGCTATATTCTCTAGTTTCAAGGTTAACGCTGATAAGAGGGAAAGAGATGTAGCGATGGTTCGAAAGAGTAACGTTATCTAGGACCATCCATGGTGAGAATTTTTACTTAGACTCCGTATGAATGAGGCAAGAGTAATATTAACAACTTCCTGCCTTGAGGATGTCAAAAATGTAGGTGTATTCCCCACATTCCAAATGAATAGGTCAGACACAGATAGGTATTCCAATATGGAAGTATCTTTACATTAAGTATGAGGATGGAGTTCTGAATCATACGAGAAGAAAGCGGAGATCACTAGAACCTCACGTTTATTACCCTGTTCTTTTACTTCAACGACGACTGCTGTAAGATCATTGAAGAACTTCATATGACGGGTTCGAACATTAAAGGATTACCTGTCTCGAGCAGGTATCACTAACCTTAAGTCCTTTGATGTTAGAATCCATCATATGAATGCAATAGATAAGATTTAGGGTTTTGATTTTCCAGTCCCTTTAGAATATCCGAAGGTTCTAGTATCGAGTCCGAGACAAAAACTATATCTCTTACATATCTGGGTAGGTCATGAACAGGCTAGACTCCAGCCAGCAGAACAGGACACTCCAGCCAGCTTTTTTGTAGTGTCGGTACAGCTTTGAGAATCTACTTCTGAGTTCTATTGTTTGAACACCGTATGCTTAGCACGCCATTACGGTCCTCAAAAGGCAAGAGGTTTTTCAGAAGCAAAAAGTGTGTGTTTATCACGTTTCGAGTTATTTGCTGATAAACGTCTCTCATCAAGATGCTTGGCCTTATCTTTGACAACCAGTCGGTGCTAGTGAAATACAATTTTGAAGGTCGGAAATTCTCTCGATCGTGGATACTCATCCCGGTTGGAATGTGACTTCAAGCTAGATGATACTTTCTGCTTTTTTATTCTGATTCCGTGGAGAGGATTTGCTCGTATCTGACTTGCAGATCGGAAACAGCAAGTGCACTTTTCAGTGATATATACTTGATTACCACTTTCGAGCCTCTATCAATGTTATTCTTTTATATAGCAAATATATAACCTGAATAATTTCATTAATAGATATAAAAGTTCACGGCCAGACGTAGAATAAATATCCAAACAATTCGAAGAGTTCAATCCAATTACATATATATCATATACATTTTAGATATTTGGGCCGGATAAAAGCATAAAACTCTCATACACCGATAAAAATGTCAAACAAGACACCCTAATTCAACCAAAACACATGTCAAACCGCATACCATATACGAGACACCCGATATGATAATTATTATATAAATATATACATACAATGTACACACACATAACACGATGAAAAGGGGTAAACACGCAAAAATCGTAAATATTTATAATTCCTTGAATTGCAGAAAATAAAACAAAATATATAAAATATATATCTTCCTATTTTGATGATACCCCATACTTATACAATGAAGATGATACCCCATCTATCTCCCCACCACCAAAAGAAAAAAGGAAAGAATTTAAAGCAGATGATCTTTATACTACTTTCTTGGCGCCATAAAGATACAGTTTCTGTATACTGTGTATACAGATATTTTAAGATAAAATCGATAAATGTGTTTTTGTATTTTCCATCTGGTATTTTGCTATTTATAGGATTGGTACGGGGTTCAATTTCAAAATTCAAGGATTCCGTTTACACATTTTGATTGATTGGTTGTGATTAGGTTTTGACAGTTTAATACCATACATACATTTGTAAATATATTTAATCACGCGGCAATATAAGCGCTGGTGCTATTAATCACGTAAATCGTTCGTGTGAGATTGGCATTAGTTGAACTAGTAAGGAGGTGGCATATCGTTCAGTTTATTCGCCGCCCTATTTTCCTCTTGTTGGTTATCATATATATTTTTCCACACTATATATGTAAAAAAGAAAAGCTATAAAACTCCAAAGAACGTTCACCTGTCAAGGTAAATATAAATGAAAAATTTGATACATAGGAAAATATTCGATCCATACACATACTTAATAGATTTCCTAATTCCCGAACCAAAGAGGAAACTTTGTGTAAGAGATTTGCGACCAAACATAATATAGTTTCAATAGTTTTACACAAATAATTCTTTTGATTTTATATTTTTTGATAATTCTCCAAAATAAAATTGGGAAAACGACACAATCTGCAAAGGGAAAAAGAAATTTGGACCATCTCCAACCGTATGTGTATTGTATAACTTCATGTGCTATCGTTTTAAGATTTTTTCCACTAATCTTTTTGTATCACAGTCGTGCATATATATACCAACCTCTGTATGTATTATATTTTTGGGCCACCAGAGTGGAATTAATTTATCGTTTCATATTTTCACTGGAAAACAACATTATGTTGTGAAAATATGCGGGATAGCAGAAATAACATAAACAGCAGCAGAACCAATATTAAAATACAGATTTACTCGATTGGAAAGTAAAATCTAATAACCAACTAACCGTTTTATTTTCATGTATGCACATACATGTATAAGACGAGAGTATATGGAGTGCTTTTCTTGTGTTTGTGTAGACGGCTATAAAACTTAATTTTCACACGAATATACATTAGGTACGATAATTAAAATGATGCATTTATAATGTGCAACTAGCGTTTATTTAGGTTTAGGTTCATATTTAGAGGTTTCAATTAATCACGAAAACTATGTTGAAATTTGAAGGGTACGCCAACTAAATTCCAAAAATGAAACCCTCGAGATTGACTTTATATGATTGGCCAGTTAAAGCGGATTTCTATCAATCAACAATCAAGTCTACTGGCGATACACAACATGAGGTAACAACCTCGTTTTCTTCATATGCATCAGAGCACATACAATATTTTACTGACTCTAAGAATTATGTACAATATAAAGACGTAATTTATTTAAGATCTAGATCGAAATTTAATAAAATATAATTGTGACATATTTTTCACTTTTTTGAATCTTGAATTGTTTTGTTTGCAAAAATAAGTGTTATTTACATCGACTCAGAAGGTGGAACCATAAACAATTTTCAGAATTATAAGTAGACCAATTTTCTTCTTCCTAACTTTAACATATAGATAGTCACTCCGCAGGTAAGATTATTGTAACAAATATCCCTTAGAATCATTAAGATTAATTCGACAGGAAATAAAACGTGTATCTAAACTATTCGATGCATTTAAAATAAGTCCATTGGACGCCGAGATATATGTATACTATCTTAATACTGATTAACTACAGAGAAGAACTACTAGAAATAGCAATGGTTAAACCGAAGATTCTTTGTGATAAATACACACATAGCAAACAATAAAGGGTTAAGTACATATTTTTAAGGAATATGTACCTGACATTACCGGGTGAAAATTAAAAAGAAAGAACAACTAATGGTTGATGAATTGATAATCTATATATTGCAAGAGTAATTATAAATTCCACGACTGGCCTTACAGTACCCCATTCTGTCAACCAAATTTTTCAGAATAGTTTCATTGTATATGGGTTACTTATCAATGGCTACTTTGATTTAATCTTTCAAGATATGAATCCTATCTGGATGGTTAGCGTAGCACTTATCCTTAACGGCGTACCATATAAAAAAATCCAACAGAGTCGCAGCAGTATCAAATCTCTTTCTGGTGAATCCAAATGTCGTGTGTGAGTTCTGCGTTACAATACCTTGTTCATCATCACTCGTTTAGGGCACAGTTGGGCATGTTTACTACACAATATAATTTGAACGGTTTTTTATATGTAAAAAATGTGTAATTTACATAAGGGTATGTAAAAAATGATATGTTGTGACGAATCACAGTGACGCCTGTGATAATTAAAAAGATTTAAAAATTATAGCAGTAGTTTAGGGATTACCCTGTAACCAAATGTTTACACATACAAACAAAATAAAAATAAATAACAAAATAGGCGGAGCGAACCAAATACGACGCAACGAAACTTCGCAAAGTGTAAAGATGCAAAATAATGGAATGTTCTACAAGGATTTGCGTGGTATAAATAGGTGTAGATATTTGAGTTACGAAACAGTTCACTTTGGAATTTAAAGTGTTGCGAAATAAATTTATTGTAAAATTAAAGTTTGCGAGTTTAATATTCACAAGTAATCGAACCGGATAATTATTGTAATAAACACTCGGCTAAATTGTAACAATGTAAAAAAACTAACGCGCCATCTCTTATCAAATCTAATTGTTAATAAAGCACCATCTGTTAACAAAATCATTTTACTATTTTACAAACTGAATTTGAGAAATAATTAACTATGTTCAACTTTTTTCGACAATATACTGAATGGCACAATATTTGCTTTAAATTAGAATAATAAACATATTAATACCGTTAAATATCACCTTAACTGGCTCGGATGAAAATAAAAAAAAATCTTTCCAATTAATAAATAAAATATCTATGTTAATAACCAAACCGAACGGCGGTAGAGTTTTGACAAAGACAGATGGCACTGCGAATGATGTTATTTTCGTGTTTTACATGTAATTTTCCTTTTACGCTGTTTTTTGCATAATACATGTAAAAAAACAGTACTTTTACATTCCAACAAGGAGTCACTCTGCTCCTTGATCATTTTCGAAACCAATTTGATTGTTGACATAGCCTTCGAGGTGAATATGAGTTTCGACAGAATAAAGATGATTTATCGGTAAAAATGCTCATTTTGTTTCAAGCGTTCCACAGCTTAATACGCAAACCTGAAACGTCGTAGATGCGGTTATTTGGTTTCAGCTTCTTCACTAATTGAACTTTGTATGCCTTTTTTATTCCATGGCTTTAAGCAAAATTCTCACCACAGAACTATAAAATGTTCGATTCTTGAGCACAATGGTGAGTTTATCTTGATGGATGCTCAGATACATTCTGAGCAAGAAAAGCAATATTTTTGTTTGAACGGGATGTAAATACACATGTTGATTTATCCAAGGAAAATCCAGTTTAATGAACTCATTTCTCCAATTGATCCACAAAATGCCTTGTATAGGCATTTCGTTTCTACTGAATTTTATACGTTAGGGTAGAACACTTAACAAAGTATGAAACGGTTTGAAACGTTAACTCAAATCATTTTTAGATTGGCGCTAAACTTACCTCTACGTGGGAGTTCAAGTATGATCTATGAAAATAACAATGGTGATTTTTTTAAAATATGTGGAATGTTTAGGGTTATATGTCTTCACCATTATCTAGGCCCACGAATCCAAAACGAACTAATTGACTTATTAGTATAAAAAAAATAGGAACGCAAGTAGAAGAACATTTTTTAGGATTGCTTGAAGTGGCCAATAAATTTTGACCTGGACCTGCTGCAATATTTTTGAGTGAGTTAGATAATATGGAACTAGACATAGAAAAATGTAGAGGTCAAGGATACGACAGTAGTGCCAATATGAATGGCAACCATGTTAATCTTCAGCGACAAATTTTAAATATAAACTCACGACCATTTTTAATCCCTTGCTCATACCATTCATTCAATTAGTTTTAAAAGATGCAACCAATTTAAACATTTAAATGATGAGGCCCTGTAATAATTTTTCTCTTCGTGTACAGATGTTAGAAACCACTACATCATCTGTGATGTTACATTTAAATCTGTCTGTAATACTAGATGGGAAAAAAGAATTAATGCCATTAGAACACTTCGCTTCTAAATTGCTGAAATATAAGACGCGCTTATCGATCTAGTAGAAATGATTTGATTCCAAAACGTTAGTCGGAAAATTAAGAAGCTGTACATTTATTTGCACCACCATTCTTTGGTATAATTTGTTAACAGAAATTAACCAAGTAGATCTCTTAATGCAAAGTCCTAAAAGGTCAATATCCGCGACAGTTGAAACAATTAAAACTGTAATCATCCAATTAAAGACCCACGGAATTGATTGGAATATCATGACCTTTTCATTAAATTATGTGAATTAGCAGATGCAATTGGCCAAGAGGCTAAGTTTGAAGAACTGTAGATAAGGACACAAGCAAAGAATTTTTCGTATGAAGCAGATGATGATCCTATGGGAGATTTAGTTCTGAAATTGAAAGTAGAGGTTTACATTAGTTTGCTAGACGTTGCAATCCAAACTATTAATGAACATTTTGATCACACTAAAAACCATAATAAGTTGGTGGAGAGGGAGGCGCAAAAGCATAGTTTGCTTGTAGTGCCGAAATCTTTCGGGACGGCCTTATCTACAAATAGACATAGCTCACCAAGATTAATGGATCAGTACATTAATTTTTACAAGCAGTAATACAGGTAGCAGTCGTAATCAGATGATGAAAAATATTTCCGATATCATAACAAAATATGCGATACCATATGCTTCAACTCATGTATAAAGCTTTGACATCGGGACAATTATTATAAATGCTTAGGGTTTCATGCACTGGTTTTTGCGTCGATATGTCAAAATCAATAAATAAATTGGACGGCAATCACATAGCATCTATACACTTAAAATCGATCCAAAAAGTTTTTTTCAAAATAATGAAAATTTATCATTCTACCATAATAAATTATAAAATTCAATTGCCTGAGAGGAATACTTTGTTCGAGGCGATAAAATGACCAAGTTTGTATTTTCCAATTTATTTTCATTAAAAATTGTATGAACTAAAATTCGTGGAGTTTCGATTTTGTTTACAATACGAACAAGACGATAATACTCGTACAGCAGAAACAGTTCGAATACATATTTTCTCATTTTCATTTTTGAATATATAATTTTGTTAAAGACGATGGGGTGGTGGGCGGCGAATCTAAGTTCAAAATCAAAAGGAAGTATGTATATTGATAAAACAAAGATTTTCCGTTTTATCTTTAAAAAAACAACAAGAGGTGAAATTGAAATCTTTTTGAAAAATCAAAAAAACAGTTTTTTTAAGTTGGATAAGCGGGTAGAATTTTATTATTATTTTTTTGCATGAAAATAAAATCAATGGGAGTTACCCCTTTTTTCATCATTATCATCTCGGTATAAACTGAAAATGGGATGAGGGTTGATTATATAATCGTATAATACTGAATTTGCAGTTTTTGATAAGACGAACGAAACGTTTGCGACAAAAATACTATTTTGGTTATTAGAAGTACATGAAACGTACTCGATGTGATTAGATAAAAAGTAATATCTTAAATATGTGCAAATCTTAAAATATGTGTGTTGGTTGAATATCTTTAAATTAAATCTCATTTTGCTTCTACGCATAAAAATAAAACATAATTTAAAATTGAGCTTAAACCACCCACTACCAACCACCACCTTCCATAAACTTATATTATATCCATATACATATAATACAAAAGTTTATTGCCACACTATATCTTTTCATATTTTTTGTTCTAAGTACAAGTTCAGATGAAACGACAAAAAACCAAATCTTATTTTTTTGTTGACTCGGTGTCTTTAATAGACTTTTCTTGTTTTTCATGTACTTAATTTTTTTTACCCGCACGCACGAGGCTTTACATTATTATTTTTCGGTGTGTCATGTGAATCTTTCTTTTCTTTAACAAATGATCAGCAATCATTACGTCGTCGGTGTTATTGTTGGTACTTAACATTGTAATATTATAAAATCATCAACGGAAATATTATATTGGTCATATAAAAAGTCTCCACGGTTTTTGCTGGTAGATGGTGTTGATGTGTACTTATATCGAGCAAAACTCACCCGATGGTCTCAAATGGACATGAGCTTAAAAGGTGACATTTCAGTTTCCATTGTTTGTTAAGATTGTTTTGTAATTTCATGTTTATGATAGAATGTTGTGAGTGAACGAAGAACCCAGGGCCTTTATTTGGATACTCGATATCGTGAAATCAAACGAAGTTATCGAACAATCGGTATTTTTGAATTCGATAACGTACAGGTTTGTTAAGGACAAAGTTCAAGAGATCAAATAGGACAAGAAGATTGCAGACACACCATACCTTGCATCCATTGGAAGCTCCAAGTGAGGCGTAAATAAACGACGTTTTGCACCAGCGGAGATGGAACAAACGGAGCTCATTGGAGTGATCAAGTAAATAAAAAAGGAAGCCAGTAGTTTAAGTGCGCTGATTAAGTTTAATCCGACTGCAAACAATCAAATCAAACTAAGTATCAAGAGCGCGGATGGCGGTTTACAAATTAACCAATTATAAACGGTTAGCAGGTGATAATGATGAGTATCGGGGTCAGTGGAAGTGAGAAAAAACAAAAGACGGCTCAGAACCCAGTATTAGTGCGGAAACAGGAGTCCTCTATACAACAGACGTCAGTACAGAGCTGGAGGAAAATCAGTCATCCACACAAATATTACAGAATGAAAGCCGTCTACATGCTCAAGATACATAACAGGATGCATTCGGAGATGACGTCAAACGAAATCAAGGAAATTGTTGTAAAGAAATGGTCACAAAATGTAAATCGGGCGATTTTAATTAGCCGCGCTAGATTTTTGCGATCCAATTATTATAGACCCACGCTGTTCAACCAACCAAGATTCGCATAAACTGATAGACCAGGTTCCAGGACTACAGTGTTTGCTAGGTGACCAATGCTTTAAAGCGAGTAGGTGGCACTGTGAGGTGGCACTCATAGGATTTATTTTATTGTTAGTATCATTTATGGGCACATTCCGAATTCGCACACGAATCGAATTCCCAAATAGATTTGCAGAAGTGGAGTGCTCGACTCTGTTCCGATAATTTGGATGTCAAAGATACCCATCGCTCTGGTCAGCCATGACAATTTGGAAACAATTGAAAAGAGCAGGCTATATGTAACATAAGAATGTTTGGGTGCCACAAGAATCAACGCAAAGAAATTTGATGAACCGAATTGTCATCAAATGGGTGAAATACAAGATCATCAAACGTAAGCGCTCAAGGATAAAGATTGTCGACCCTCTACAAACGACTTGAAAACCTGGATTGACGGCACACAAGGTTATATTGAGTGTATCGTTTGATTGGAAGGGAAATGTACATTATGCGCTAGTACAACGTGGCTAAACCATCAATTCGGCCCTGTACTGTGCACAAATCGATCTTTTGAACGAAGCAATCCAGATTGAGCGACCTGAATTGGTCAACAAAAATGGAGTTGTGTTCCATCAAGATAATATCCAACCACATACGTTTTTGAACTGACAAAACTTGGTTGGCAAGTTTTAATGTATCCACCGTATAACTCGGACCTTGCACCGTCTGACTACTTGTTTCAGAGTTTGCAAAACTTTCTTGATGGTAAAAACATGGCAGGACCAAAAACCTCGGAGACTTTTTATATGACCTAATACCATCTCAAAACAATGGATAAAGACGATATATCACAATTTACAATATGCAATTAATTCCATCCTCACAACCTACCTAAATATGTATGGGATGGGTGTGAACTCACTTCACATCATTTATCAATCGAATGTATATATAAAGCACATAAGTAAAATTTGCAATCACTTAAGTTTTCATATCGACGATGAGTGGTAATAATGAAAAGAAAATAAATGAAAAAATTAAGTGGCATAAGTGGATTTCCTTTTTATGTGTGAAAAATCAATCAATCAGTCATTAAATAAAAATTGAAGTGGAAAAAATATTTATACACAACATTGTTGTGTCTTTATGGATACGATTTGTAGATTAATTAAGGAGACATGAGTTTTCCAACGTATATGTCCATCATTACACAGTTTTGATTTTTTTTTCAAAATCAATTTAATCATCGAACACCAATCCGAAAAAATTTCAAACCGCTGTCTGGAAAATTCGATAATTAATTAATGGATGGCAAAAGATTTAATTATATAATGAATATATAAGTAAACTAATTATTGTGATCGATAAAATTTTAGCATTTTCCAATTATAGATATAATATAGAAGCACATCATGATTCATATCGTAATCAAGGCAACGGTATGATACTAGAATCCTTACCCATAAATTAGTGGTTTGGTTGGCGGACGGGTCTATGGGGAAAATTTTTGTAATTAATAATGAAAATAGAAAATAACTATGGTTGGGTATAATAAATGAAATATAATCGTGATATAATATGTAATTTAAAGTGGGATTATTCGTGATAACGGAAATAATTGTTTAATTCGAGGATTTTTTTGAATTGCGCGTACTTTTACATTTAATTACCATTTTTAATGAGCTATAGAATAACTGCATACTTAATTGCATTTTAATGAGGTGTTAATGATCATTTGAGTATAGTTATAGTGTGAATTGATATAGTCTGTGGTTTCAATTAATCAAATGACTACATATATATATATATATATATATATATATATATATATATATATATATATATATATATATATATATATATATATATATATATATATATATATATATATTTATATATATATATATATATACATATATAAAGTTAATATTATTAATTTTTATACTGTCGTAGTGATGGTGGCCTATCTTATGTGATCACCGATTTTGAAGATTAAGCAAAACGTCACCTGCGCTTCCATTTCCTAGATATAATTTCGTATCACCATACTAGATGCAACTTACTCCCGTCAACGATCTAGCGTCGTGTTGGTTGGGTCATCCCAAATATTTATGTATTCCCGGGTTGGTTAGTGATGAATTGGAAAAAAAGGAACAAATCTTTCTTTAGCGTGGGATAAGATGAGTGATGACCAATAGAGGAGCATGGTTGTGGTGCTCCGATTTATTCCCTGTTGGCGATGCGATGAAATACTAAGATGCGAGGAAATATGTTGCCTTGGTCTGGGGTAAACTAGCAAGTTGGGGTCTTTATAATGTTAGGGTGTTGTTTTTTGCTGATTAAGAAAAAGTTTGTGTTGGTTGGTGTTTGGATGGTGACTTTCGAGCGGCTGCTATGTTTGTTCGTTGTATTGAATCTTTTATAAGTCTTGTTTATTGAAGAGCAGGCATGTTTCTTGGACTCTCGGTTGGGTGTATTATGATGACATGTCTAGGGTCGCCGTTAAGGTTAGCCTTTGGGAAGGGTTATTTTTATATTATTTATATAAATAATATAATTTAATAATTTAGTAAGTTATTGAGATGCTTACGATTGGAGCGAGATGACTGTCTTCTTGAATGACTGCCCTAATCAGGAAGTTTATTGTTTTTTTATTGAAGATCATTTTATACATTTTACTAATTATGTAATTACAAAATGCCTCTGATTATAGCTTTTGTTGTTTTTTTTTACTAATATTCCTTTTCCTTATAACCTTCAGGACCTGACTTCGCATAATTTTGGAATGTAATAAGTTTTCAGGTATCGATTTGGTATTCTGTTGCACATATTCCAGAATTGTGGTAATCAATCTAGAATCATCGTGTTGTGATATGTTTTATACTTTTCATATCATATCATATTAATCAAATTAATTGTTATTATATTAATCAAATTAACGACTTCCTGAGCCACAAATTTTTCACAAAGTCAGTTTGTCAGAGTTTTGTATAATTGTTTTAATTTTAATCAAACAGGAGGAGAGCAATGTCAGTGTCTTGTGCTAACAGGAGTTTAGGAACGATTATAACAGTCGTTATCTGGGAATCTTGTCCAATCAATAAATCATATTATATACAACTTATAGAACATATAGAGATGTCTATTTGAATTAGAAATAGAATTAAAACATTTCTAATAATTCTGTTGTCTAGAAGAAACAAACTTTTTGTATATGTATGCGTTTTACACTGAAATATATGTATATGATCTTGTATAAATTGTCTTTGGCCAGATCAATCGAATAAGAGAATTCTATAAAGTTACCATACCTAATATCAAGAGCTCTGAATTTTTGAAATTTTTCGAGAATTTCTTATAAGACGAATCCGGTCACGGAAATTATATATTTTTCAACTTGTATGATTTGGTAAACGTTAATAATTCGTTAGTCGTGCGGAAAACTGTTAAAATAATGAAAAAACTCTTTTACAAGAGGAAACACCCTATAAAAAGGTATAAGATAACTTGTAAGAGATTTTAAACAAGTTTAAAATCCTCTTACAAAGCTGTGAGTTTACACGGATGAACTAAATTAAATGATCTAAAAGTTAAATTAAAATTTTTTAATCTCATTCTCATTCGAAAATTCGTGAAGTATGTATTGCATTTGAGAAGTGATGCAAGGAATGAGGAACTAGTTCATGTAATTGTGTTTCTGCAAGAAAACGTCGTTTTATATAAATTTTAGATCATTAGATGTCACCGGTTGCAGCTTAATAGTTACGAAAGCTTCTCATCAAGCCGCAGTCTTGAGTTCGATTTTCGCTGTTGGCCAAAAATTAACATGATCCGGATGACATAAAAAGCGATTGTGTGTAAAAGCTTTCGTTGGGCTGAGTGCTGACCGCTTACATAAGATCTAAGTTGAGACACGGTTATAGGGCCTATTAGACATTATATTTTAAATGTAAAACTGTCCCTATAAAATGGCCAGAAACCATCCTAGTTAGTCTTTGCGAGAGGTAACCCAAGCCAACTTTTATTTATTATGCAAAGCTACGACTTCGGTGCAGATTCCACTTTTTATCTTAGTACTATATATAGACTTCCAAACAGTTTTTGCTAATCTTCTTAGTAAATCAAACTTATAAAGACAAAGCAGAAACTTAAAAGTAAACTGAGAAACTCTCTTTATTGAGGGTGCTTCGACTTCAAAACAGAAGATGGTAAAGATTGATAAATATATAGAAAAAATTCATTTATGGTTGCAACAGCTTCGACAGTTGGTATAAAAGCCAGACATTTTTTTCGAATTGGTAATAACAAAATGTAGGTAATACGCTTTATGGATAAAGCAATGTATATTGTCATAATGAACACTGATTTAGTTTTTCTTCAAAGCAGGCCTTCAAGAATATTTTCATCCAACTGATTGAAAAAGGGACAATAATATTCAGAGTTAAGTGTTTTACCTTTTAGAAAATATACGATCACAAAACACGTTTTTTACCCCAAATGGAACCAACTTTATCGGAATCAATCTTTGGATCTTTCACAAGCTTTTCGTGTTAAATATTTACTAATAGGTTTGTTAATATTTCTATGCTTCACATTTTCTCACTTGTCGATCTAATAACATATCAATGGATTTCTTGAACGTTTTGAGCGGGTTGTTGACAAACTTTCACTATAACTATATATTATGACTTATATTTAGTTTCAGACACTATTATGATTACAGTTCAATAAAACAACAAATGGCCACAATCGCTAAATACCACTCACGGCAAACTTTTTGGATCATCTCAAGAAAAATAGTCTTGCAATAGCACATCCTTATAGTTATGGAGTTTAAACGTGTGTTAGAAAGACCATACGCCTATGATGCGCTAAGTGGGCGTCGACAAATCAGTAACAATGCTCCTAATCGAACTATATCATCATCTATTTTATATTCTAATTGAGATTCTGTCTACGTATTATGACTCAAATGATCCAATTTTCATCCCTGTATAATAATTTTCAATCACACATGTATACATATATTCATATATACCTCTATCATAACACATATTAAAAAATAATGAGGCAAATTTGTATAATAAAACATATTTAAAAAACATTTTCGATGTCATTTACATTTTGTTAAATTTCCCATTCAGGAAAAACGATATAAAAACATCAAATAAATTTTCACGACATAAAAATAACCAAAAACCTTTTAAAATTAATTGAATTGTAATACGAGTAGGTACATTATATATGTGTACATACATATATGTGTATATAAGTCGGTTGATATTATTTTTATGATCTTAACCAACATATTATATGTACACACATGTACGTCATTTAAACAACTTTTGGTGATATCTCAAGGTCGCGCAACAAACTCATTTGTACTATTGAAGTATCACAAAATCACGTACACAAACTAGATTACTCGCAATAAATAAGACTTCACGTAAGATGAGATGCTTTTGTATATTTGAGAAGATTAAATTCTGGCTTCATTTGTTCTTGTATTCTACGTATTCGTATAGACTTATAAATATTGAATTGAACATTTTTAATCGCCATGTTATGTGTGTTATATGAATGAAAATTCTCTCATATTTTTAATGATTGTGGTTTTTCACGAAAAACAAGACAACACCATTATAATTTTTTTTAGGACATGTGGTCCCATCAATTATGTTCATATATAGATATACGGGCATTCAGATGGTGAAACATGAATAAAATCAACATATTGTGTGCACGATAAAAAATCTTTTATTTGAGTATATATCGTGAATGCATTTTGTATATGATTGATTGTAACTATATAAAGAGTTTTCCAATAAGAGTTTTTTTTAAGAGAAATAAATAAATGTTTATTTCATTATATAAAGAGGAAGTTTACATTTGAGGATGATATAGCCGCGGATTCCATTTTAAAGGTCTTGAATCGATTGGGGAGCATTGGTATATATCTTATCTTTCACGTGGCCCCAATAAAGTCTAAAGGTGTTAAATCACAAGATCTCGGTGGTCAATTATGATCACCTCTTCGAGGAAACTTTTCATGCAAAATTGCGATTGTTTTGTTGCTTGTGTGACACGTAGCGCCGTCTAGCTGAAAAGAAACGTCTTCCACATGAATATCTTCCAATTCCGGCCCTAAAAAATCATAAATCATGCCTCGGTTGCGCAATCCATTCACCGTAATAGTTGCACCAGACTCATTATCAAACAGTGATATTTAACGTATGAAGAGGCTTTTGAACAATACATTTTCTGAGCCCCAAATGCGACAATTCTGCTTGTTAATGTAGCCTCTGAGGTGAAAATTTAATGCATTTGAATCAGCAAAGATACGACGTTGATGGTGATTGTTTGTTTGTGGAACGTCTAATTCCAAACATCGACGAGAAATCGACAAACCTGGGTTTTCTTCAACACTACAAGCTACAGCAGCAACATTATTAATTGTTCTTGACCGACGCAAACGGTTTTGATTCTTCACGTCACTAAATTGTCTCAACAACACAAATTTTTTCACCATTTTTGTAGTGAACTTTTGTTGAAGCGTATCGATACATCGTTTTTAGTAATGGCGATGCTTTGCTTGTCAAATATGAAAAAATTACAGCTACAAAATTATCAGCTGCACAAATAGCAGGCTATTCAAAATGATACCTCTTATTGGAAAACACTTTACATTGTCTAAATCGATCTATTATTTATGTGTATTCCTTCAAAATATCTATGACAATCGTGTTCGCCATTAGGCACCAAAAATCACACCTACTTATATCCCAGCTTGTTATATGTACTCTCAAGGGAAAATAATTTTTTATCTCTCAAAAGGTTTTCTTATAATGACCATATAATGAGGGTGTCCGATTACTATTAAATTTGTATATTTCAACGTCCTTTTTGATGCTAATTAAACATTTTGGAAAATTCTTCATATCTGAAGTAAACGTTTTTAATCTTTTTTTTTCAGCATTTTATTTAACAAAAGGTATTCAAATGGAAAATACGAACCACACACACACACACAAAAATAAAACGTAAAACAAAAAATTTGTTCTAATCATGAAGGAAAATGAAAATTAGATTTCATGTTTCCGGAGTGACGGGAGGAAGAGAGGCAGAAAAATTAAATTTTCATCACGTTTCACACATAAAATATATGCGTACCAAAATAAGATAAAACAGTAAAGTATAATACATATTTCTAAATATTTCAATTTCAAAGAATGGATCAGCTGTTTTACGTTATTTCTGTATTAAAATACCAATCTGACAGACAAATGAACTTATTTCACCATTTCCTTAATTTATTTCGAGTAACGAATCTGTATCGTGTGTGCGCGCCCAAAGAATTTATCAAAATTTCCATTTTCCTGTTGTGTTTGTATTTAATGAATTCCTTTACGCACACCATGTCAAATAATAGTATTGAAAATTATTGTGTGGAAATGATGATTTAATAATAGTTATATAGTGTATAATCGACAAAGTACAATGTAACCAACAAGTCAATTTGTTGTAACATAAAAAAAATCGGATTTGAATATTTCGTGCTCATAAATTTATTTACCTATGTTTTGTTTTTGGCGGGAGGTTTCGTGCAATTCGACATTATGTTCGTTTAGCAGGTTTTCATGAATCTAATTAAAATTTTTTTTTGTGGAAATCGTAATTTTTGTTTTAATGATTTCAATGATAATTTAATTAGAATGCTATCTGTAGAAAGATTGACATGCAATTGGTGGTAAGAACGCCAAATATTTTACTATATAGAAGTGGCCACTCTATTATCGATATAAATATATGGCCTTATGTTTCATTAATTTTGTGTTTGACATAAATTTGATTTTCTGCTTAAAAGAAAATTGATAAAAATCGTGTTAGTCCAGTATTATATAAAACCAATACGATTACAACGAACGTAATCTCATAACCGAAATAGTTTTAAACTTCAGATATAACTTCTTAAGATGCCTAAGAAGCCCTTTTAAATTAGAAGGGATCGGTTTACAATTTTTCATTGGTAAAACCTCTACTATAGACTGACATATACAGGGTGGAGCAAAAGTCCCGCTAACATCTTGATACCAAAGAAAAGATAAGTAAGTTTGATTTTCATAAAAAGTTTATTTGGTTTTTACATTTGTTTTTCGTTATGATTGGAAAATTATATCGGCTAAATGGTGACCGTGATTTACTATGCAACTTTCGGCTCTTTTAAGGTATTTTTCATGACATCCTGCAACATCTCAGGCTGAATTTCTTCAATTTCGTGACGAATATTGTCTTTACGATGTTGAATCGTTTGGGGCTTATTCACATAAACTTTTGATTTTAAAAACCAAAGTCTGGAGCTGTTAAATCCGGAGATCTGGCTTGCCATGCTAAATCACCATTTCGCGAAATTGGGTGTGTGCTGTGGCTTCATCTTGCTGAAACCACATGCTCCCTAGTCTTTGCTGTTCCACTTCAGGCACAAAAAATTTTTTAATCATGTCTTGGTACCGTTTGGCAGTACCAGTAACAGTAACTTCAACACCTTGGTCATTTTTAAAAAAACTAGGAACCAATGATGTTTCCAGCATGAATACCACACCATACAGTTGGTTTAAGTGTATGCAATGATGTTTGATGAATGATTTAGGATTCTGTGTTTCCCAAAACCGACTGTTCTGTTTATGAGCTGAAAATGGACTTCATCGCTCATTATCAATATAGACGAAAAAATTAAATTTCACCAGACAGCCTTAGGATTGCATTACTGTTATCAACTCGATGATCAGGATCACTCGGTAGCAATTTTTGGACTTATTGAATTTTGTATGGTAACATTTTGAAATTAGTTTTCAAAATTCGATTTAAACTGCATGCAGAAATGTGTTACTGGGAACCACGTCTCCGAATTGATGTTTCTGCAGACTCTACAACATTATCGCGCACCAGAGTAACATTTTCAGCGTAACGAGACGTCCGTTGTCTTCCACTACGAGGTATGTCTGCTGTCGTACCGTACTGTCGAAAATTCGCATGTAAACGATAAATTGGGTTTTGTGAGGCACTGGACGGTTAGGATATTTTTGACGGACATAATTTCCGCAGAGTGGCAATAATGAAACGATTATTTTCAATAAATATTGTCACTATTTCTGCTCGTTCTTGTGGCGTATTCATTATAAAATTGGAACGTCTACACAACACAATGGTTAAAGCGAAACTGAGCTAAACGTCACATAACCAAGATGGCGCGCAATTAAAATGGTAGCGAGACTTTCGCCCCTCCCTGTACAGTAGGCAAATATTTTCTGGAAAATCGATTTTCAACTGTAATTCAATATAATTGATAAAACCAATTAAAATATTTATTTGGGTTAAGAGCGTTCTTTACATAAAAAAGGTTAAGTTGTGTAGGTTCAATATTAAAAGCTCTGTGAACATTTTGTTCAAAATTTTTTGTATTTTCAATATAAAAGGCCTTTTTTCCAAATCTAAAATTTTTACTCAATTGTTATTAGATCTTAGAAATTTTTCTCAAATCTCTTCAATGACAAGTTCCAACTCATAGTTAATAGAAATGTACCCATCAATATAGGACAGAACTAGAACCAAACTGAAGAAGCCTATGTATATGCTTAAATAAAGGCTGCTGAAATGGCAGCAGCAATCCAAAATATTCCTTACAGCAGTGCGTAAGAAAGTCACCGGCGAAATTACAAACATACCACATGTAATGGATGATACTGTTAAAATATTTACAACGGACTAAGAGGTGGAAAGAATATTTTTAAGAAGGCGGCCACCGAAAATCTCTGATCATAAATTGACATCAATAGCAAAAATAGCATCAGCTCTCCACTAACGGAGCGAAAAGTGTTATTGAATAACAAAAGAAAAATTAGGCTGTTAAACCAAACAGTACAACCGCCGAAATATTTAAATGAGATTCAACAGCTACCAATACACTAACTACAATAATCCAAGAAGTGTGGAATTCTGACAGAATACCACAAAAATGGAAGAGGACGGCTTGAAAATTACAAACCCCAAGGTAGGCGATCTAAGAGAATGCAATGTAAAATAAAGAAAAGAACCAAGCTATTGCTTTAGACTGCAGGAAGAAGTTGCGTTGATCACACCAAGTCAAACCGTGTCATTATTGAGCAATCCAGTGAAAGGAATTCACCACTGTCATCGATTTTGAACGCGCACTTGATATGATAAATATAGGAACGCAATATGGTAATTACTTGGTAAAATGGACATCCAAAATAAATAGATTGAACTCATACAATACCTCTCATAAAAATATTATAAGACTCGAGGAGTAATGCAAGGATGCATACTCTCACCAATGTTGCTCCTGGTCGTCTCTTATGTTGGCACTTGCAGTAACAGGTAAACTCAATGATAACGTTTTGCTTGATGTTATGGAACGTCATAATACGATTAATCGAAAAGAAAACACGTCAACTAAATAGTAGTCAGATTTTGTCTTGTGCGTTCGGAAAAATCTGTTTCGATTTAGCTTTTTAAAAATCCGACTCAGATTTATTTCATAATATACTCCTCTCCCCCGCCTATGCAGATGACAAAACTGCCTGCTCACCTACAAACACTCAGACATGCAATCGAAAATATAGCAAGTATCAAATTTAACTAACGAAGTTAGTCTGAAGATATACATAAGACACAGAAGCTGACATTGAAATCTGGCCTAACATACTATAACTAACATTGAACTGCAAAGAAAAACAGTCAGTCAGACTTAGAGACCGAAATAAACAGACGAAAGTGGAGATGGAGCGTATAGCCAACGCTGAGGAAATCACCAAGTCGTCTAACGAAAATATTAGTGAAGTGGAAGAGTACAACGCTATAGTTAATGCAAAACAACATGGTAAATAATAGGAAGAGATAAAATCTGTAGCCTCCCAATGCTTCCAAAAATGAAGATTCATCCATTATTTTTCAAAAATTTGTAGTTCAATAGCTAATCTTTCAGAAAAGATTTGAATCTAACTCATATTTCGCGTAAATATTTGAATCGAACTCATATCGAAGAAGGCTGTTTCTAAGTTTGCAGATTTTTTGGAGGCACTCTCAACTCTTTGTTGACTCGCTTATTTACGTACGTACTACTTTACGCTCATTATATGATCGAGAACGTACGACTATAGGTTCGATTTACGTATCTGTACATTGCATAGCTCCATGCCAGCCTGTAGTACTGACATGGAAGATGGGTATGTTCATGAATTCTGCACTACTAACAGGGAGTCATATATGGGTTCATTCACATCACCGGTCGTAATTAGATTCCTGTTCCTATCGGGATTCGAACCCGGTGACTGCCGCACCTTTAACCAGCGTCATTTGGTCGGTAATAATTTTGTCTTGTTTTTGAAATTTTAAAATTTTTGGATTGGATATTGGAATTTTTTAAAAAGGAAAGCTGCAATAAGAGAAGTACAGTAGCGAACTGGAAAAAGTTGGGAGTGCTATGACTTTGAATCCTGTTTTATATGATAATGTCACATCGCTAGAAACTATTGAATTTTCTCCAGGGAAAAGCTACTATAAGAATATTCTCATTGAGGTCGAATGGTTCTGTTTTTGGTATATTGGAATTATAATAAATATTTGTCACATTCGACTATCAATTGAAATATTTATTGTTTAAAAAATCAATCGTCGTCATATGCGTGTGTTTATGTTTATAGTTTTTATTATTGCATATCACACCGTATATTGATCCATATATCCTTTAGAGCATAAAATTAAATAAAATAAAAAACATATATCAAAACTCAAGATTCTTTTCCAATTAATTTCTTATTTTATAGATGTATATGTGTGTTTTCTTCTTCTTGTATATGTATATTGAATTTCTTTTGAGGAGAAATTTAATTTTGTATTATGTTTTTGAAAAAATAAAAATCTTACATTGGTAATTGTTAAATTTTTTTTCAGTTTACGTTCGCGATTCATATACATCAGATAGACCCGAGGTTACCACAAACAAAAAAAAAATCTACAAGTGGTCTTGCAAACGTGTAAAATTCTAATTAAATTTCCACATGGTGATAAATCGGTTAAAATTTGACGTTTAGTTGTCATGTGCGTTTAGAATTGGTATTTTTAGTGTTGAAAAATTAATATTCGATGCAATTTAAAATAAATAAATTGATATGTGAGATTTGATCGGCAAAAGTAAAATTAAATTAGCAAAAAGAGAAATTAAACAGAAAAAAAATTTGGATGATTTTCACTCACAAATAACGGCAATCCGGTTAAAATAAATTTTTGTAAAACTAAACGCATATAATTACCATACAAGACACAGTGATAGTGAAATGTTAGTTTGAAACAACCCAGAAACAAAAAAAAAACAACAACGAATAAGTAACATATAAGAACGTGATCTTATATTTGGTTTTGGGAAACAAGACATAGTGTGTGTCTGTGTGTGCATGAATTACATAGTGGAACTGTTAATTTTAAAAATTCAGTGAACAGTTTAATCATAAAAAATAACCAAAAAATTTCTTAATTTATTTAGTATATTTGGTTATAAGAAGTATATAAGAAACATAAACATAATCATCATACAAAACACAACCAAAAGAAATAAAAAGTGAAATTCAACATAATTAAATTTTGGATAATAATTTTAATTCTAATCATAATAATCATCGTTGTATATCATATAATTATAAAAATTTTGGATAAATTCTATCAAAACATCAATATAGGGTCGGGACAAAGTATTGGTTTATGTCATGGTGGTACGAGCATTGGACGGTTACAAAATTCACAATCAAAAAAACGTCGAAGGCAAGTACTACATATACATAGTTTATGGATTATAAATTCTAACACAGCATATTTCTAATCTAATAATTTTTTTCCAATTCTAACATTATACTCGTATTTGTAAACCAATGCAATTTTAATTAAAAAAAAAATACAATTAATTAAATTTATGAGAGCATTTCAATTTACTAGAACAACATACATTTAGTTTATGCATAGTGTATATTGAATGAAGTGAAATAAACGAAAATGAATAAAACACGTCGATGTATAAGATAAAGCACAAAACAAAAGAAGTGATGATTGGCCACCATTTCTTTGTTGCTCACCAAATTAAATATAACATGTTGGGATCGAGTTACAGTTTGATGGTATATTGTGTGAAATATTTTCTTAATCTTATAACACATCATTCAATAACTCTCGAGACTAATTACTGTTTATTTAGATTTTGTTCGAATTATATTCATCAATCAAATAGCGTAGTGGTTAGCGGTAGCTGAAGTGGGAAGTACAGGGTTCGAATTCCGATTGGGGAAGAATACAAAGGAGATTTTTCATTATCTGATGACGATCGTTGGTGTGTGATCATCTAATCTAATTACTAATTCATGGGATACTAGATTTCATGGGCCGACCTATTTTCTATGCCGGTATAGTACAGGCTGGCATGAAGTTATGCAATGTGCAGATTATTCTATGTAAATGTACAGCCTCGATTTTAACTGTAATGTCATAAAGTTAGAAGTGTCTTGAGTCCCCAAAGAGAAGTGAAAAACTAGAAACAAACTAATAAAGAAGCAGACATAATTCATCAAAATATCACTTTCAAGAGTGATCCATTAATTCCAAATCATCGATGGTTTTTTGTAGTCCTTCTATTTTCTACTTTTGATCTCAAAATAGGCGTTTTATCGACATAAGATAATCGGTATTTGGCGGTATTAACACATAACTTTAACCCAAAAATCGTGATTATTACTGTTAAATAGATCTCAATATTAAACTCGTGTAATGAAGTCCAAGAAATCTGATATCTTTAAGGTCATCAGTTGATCCTCAAATAGGAATTGTGATCCAAAACAGCGCAGTCTATGGGAAGAATAGCAGCACGGGAACTTTTCATTATTCCTAATTTTTATTCGAAATATGTAATTATTCAGGGAACAATGTGCCGTGAGAATGCCCAGTAAGATCCTCAAGATAAGTCTATCATAATTCACTTAGAACTGGGATCTTCGCTTATTTATTGAGCTAATGAATATTTTGAGCAGTCGTTAAGATATGAGGTCACTCCTTAAGCTCAGCTGCATTAAAAGAAGACTGTAAACAAACGGACCAATTAACAGCCAATACAATTCATTTGATACCCATGTGACTATGTATCCAGTGAAGTCTAGCTTCATTCAGACTACCTAGTCGATAAAAGGGTCATTCGATAAATAGTATCGCTTTCAGAACAGCCTGGCAGACAGAAAGGATGTGAATACGATGATCTCTGTAACGTGTTTTCGCCAAACGAAAAAATACTGTTCTTGGCACTCCAAGAAACTTTGGCCATTCTAGTTGTCATGAACAGATTAATTATTTGGAAATTATTCCTGAAATAAATAAATTAAATAATAAACCAATGGAATTGAAAATATATTGTTGGTATTTGTTTGATGTTTTCCAGCATTTATAAAATTACAGCTTGAAAAATGCAATATTTCCATAGATAAGTTAGAAATGGGAATCGTATAATTTCCATTCACAATCAAGCAGATGCTGAAAATACGGCTAGTCAATTACCTTTATTTATAAAATTTTTGAGTTTTGATTAAACTAAGGGATGTGTATGGAGAAGATATATTGACTGAACATGCGTATTTCGTTCCGGAAATTTCGACGTTCAAGCCGCACCACTTCTGGAAGTGTCATCAAACCCGATGAAAACAAAATAAAGACGTTGGAACAGGCAAACCGCCGAATAACAACTCACAAGATTGCTGAGAGGATAAATTTGTCACCCGTTCATAATCACGTGAAACGTCTTGGCTTGGTTTAATTTCAAAACTTGACGTATGTGTCCCACAATCTTACAGAACGATATTAGCTTCGTCGCATCAATGACTGTGACTTGCTTTTTATACGTCATGAAAATGAACCATTTTTGAAGTTAATCATTACTGGCGAAATGGGTTGTTTGCAGAAACGTTAAGCGCAAAAGATCAGAGACTAAAAGAAATGAAACAGCTCAAACCACTCAAACGTCGATATTTATTGGTATTTTTTTTTGAGCTTCTACCGGACAATACCATGATTAATTCTGAAGTGTACTGTGACCAACTGGACAAATTAAATGATTCACTTAAACAAAAAAGGCAACAATTGATCAATAGAAAAAGTGTAGTGTGTTCCGGTCTCTACAAAATTTTTTAAACGGTAAAACCTTCACTTCAAATCAGGACGTCAAATATCACTTGGGCCGATTTTTTCCAAACACAGTTTAAAAGTTTTATGAGCGTGGAATCTCCTGACTCCTGCCTGAAAGATGGCAAAAGATATTGGACCAAAATGGAGAATATATAATTAAATAAAATGTTTATAAATACACATTAAAAATACATGTTTCATTTTCACCACAAAAACTTTCCGAACAACCCAATAGTCTAAAATAATGTACCAGGTGTGTTGTTTACTGTCGTCTTTTAGGCGCATTTTAAACATTTTTCACACATGCAAAAATTGGTTTGTTATTGACCAAACAGATCTATAAATTGTGAGATATGTTACACAATCGACTACCTCACAAAAAATACAACAAAAACGATACCAACCTAGATTATCTCATAATTCTTGATTTATCGACCATATACTTCAAAATTAAAAAGGTCAATCACAAAATTGGTTTTTACTAATTTGATAAAAGTTTTGATTAGAATTGTCGTCCATTTTTCAACATTCGTAAATCTTATTTAATATTTCATCTTGAATAACCTGTAAAACACAACCGAGAAAAATCAATTTTCTATTAATTTAATTGAAAAGAAAAAAGAAAACGAATCGAATTTTTGTGCTTCATTAATTAAATTTATGTATCCTTAGATCCTGATATCGTTCTATAAATAGAAATTAAATTTTCTAAACAACAAGAAAATGAGAATACACTTGTTTAGCAGTTTTCTCTGGATTTTTATTTTGCCATTCGTTCGTTCGCTTGCATAATGAGAGTTTATTTTTTTTCCCGATGTCGAAACCACAAGCTTTTCGATTGGAAATTTTTAATGAATGAACGGATGAAATGTGCGAATAAACAAAATTGTAGAGAAATTTTTTTTCGGTCGACTTTGTGAATAATAAATTATTTCAAGGTTAAATGGGAGGATTTTATCGGGTTATCAAGATAATTATGTATATATGGTGTATATTGAATTTCTAATAATATATAGCGAATATGTTTTTTTTTCGTTGAGGGGATTTATTTTTCATGCTGTCTTTTGAATTGGTGAGCGTATATAAAATTTCGAAGAATATGTTTATTTATTGTGTTATTTAACACCATTTGACATTTGAACAGATCAGACCCGCAGAGGGTGGCTTGTTAATTGGACATTATTTTATAATATATACATTTTCATTTTAAAACTGCGGTTTATTATTATTTTATACAATTCATGTATAAATTGACAGTAACTGTATTCGAATGTTATATAATTTACAGAAATGGAAATGCCGATAAATTTATTCTGATGAACTTAGAAATGGAGGTTTTTATGTTTTTACAGTACGAGTTAAGTATTTAAATAATTCTCAGAAGGAAGATTAATGGCATGCATTATTCTGGATGTATTGGGCATAATAAATATATTAAATTTTATATTTATTAGAATTTTGACTAGTATTTATGAAAATAACCAAATATATTTCTTTGTTCTCTACACAAATGCAAACAAATCAGCTAGAACATAATTTTATTATGATACTGGAAAGGCATCAAATAAACATATAATTATTTTTATAGGTATTTTGATAGGTATCGATAAAATCAAATTGCATTAGCATTTTTATGATAAAATATAATTTTAATGGGTTTTGTTTATTTAGGTACATTAAATATACATACAACTTTTTTTGTCCATCACGTTTACATCATTGATCATTAAGCCATTAATTTTAAATTTAAATTATATAACAAAAAGGATTTTAATATTTAAATAAAATAACTGACATAGTTTTGTGCAGTAATACGAAAAGATAATAAATATCACTTAAGACATGTTTGATGACAGAGCTAATTTCTGAAACTCTATCTAAACTCTTACCTTTCTAAATTTATAACGATAGGTATACAAAGGTCGACATCCCATGGGCATTACTTCCAAATATAACATTTCTAGTAATCAAGTTCAATTATATAACTTAGATCAATCTTTTCTCGAGTGCTATTGAAATTCGATCACCATGAATTAATGCAAATAACTGAATTACGTTATGGCATATAAGATAAGCAAACGTATATAAGATCATTTCCCATGTTTCATGGTCATCGCTTAGCACAACTATATTATATGATGATGAGTCGATCACATTTTTCTACATGAGCTAACACACGACCGTTAATTATATAGCCGGCTCTAAGTCACCATATAAACTTAAATTGAAGGTTAAAGGAAACTCATTTTATAAACAATCATTTTTTCTTAAGTTTTGTTGCTTCTTTTTTCCCCCGTGATGAATGACTTGTGATGAAGAAGTAAAATAACACGATTACAATCACGGAATATAATTCTTTTCTATTATTATATATGTTCATACATCATATATGTGTATAGATATGATTGAAATGTAATATTTTGGCAAGTTCATATTATACAACAATATAATATTCGTGTACGATACGTATGATTGATGTACTATACAATGTTTATTTGTATATTATATAGGAAATCCATGTTTTGAAGAAGGTTCTTCATCTGCTATTACCGAACAAAAAATAACCAAAATTCGTAATCTTATTTACTCAACCTGCTTATTTACCCAACACATATATAACAACATTATCAAACGCAAATATTTAATTTTTCTAATTTTCCAGCATTTAATTCGTTTTAGTTTGTTGACATACATATATACATACAAAATAATAAAATAAAAAAAAAAATAATAATAATAATTAAAAAATATTATTCGTTAATTTATTACACTAAAGATAGATAGAAAATAAGATAAGACGTTATATTGTATTGTAATTTGTAGTCGGATTCTACTATATATGTATATTTACCTGGAATCTACTCCATCTTCATTTAGAGTTTTCTTACCTAAAATAAAAATAAATGATTAATAACACGTGACTAAAAGGTACAAAATTATAATTAAAAATTAATTTTTATTTGATTAACACCAAAGACACGTGAGTCACGTTCTTCCCCCAAAATAAGTTTATACCTATTTATATATAAGAAATTTTATAGCGTTAGTCGCATCACGAATTAAAATTATATATCGTACATACATATATAGCAGTGTAAACATTAAATTCAAATCGCATGTCAATGACACAAACGATACTGAGAACAATGTTGTCAATCTTAGAATACGCATGTGATTGTTTTAAAGACATTAAACCATGAAGGTAACAACAGTTACGGTATACGCATGTTAGATTTATATAATAACATAAGTCCTTGCCCAGGACCATTTATTCTTACGATTTTCCATTATATACGTATACATACGTACAAACAGCAAAGTAGTATTAAATTAAGTAGATTTTCTTTTCATTTTCGGCAATTTCTTTAACCGTTTTTATCGTCGTATTACAAAACATATAACATAAAAGAAAATAACGCAAAATACACATTTTATTGTTGAAATAATAAAATTAATAGGATTTTTATTCCAACAACATTGTGAGGGATATAGTTATGGAAAATCATGGGAAAATTTATATCTTGTAATTAAATTCTCAAAACAACATACACACAAACATACATAAAAAAATAATATTTTCAACTTTCTTATTTAGTCTAACATAAATAGTATACTATAAGATAAAATGTCTGTTTTTGAAACAAACAAAATGGCTGCTAGAGTATCCAAAAGGTCATATTATTGTGAGGATGTGTTAATTTCATTTTACCAAATGTCATAAATCAAGAGATGTATACCATCTCTACGTACAGTGTACGAGTTCTACATTCATATAATATAAAAGATTAACTACCTCATCTAAAATACTCGTGTATGTATACTTTTACATATATACACATACTAATTATAGTAGTATAGTAGTATTATGCTAGGATACACATACTAATTAAAAAATACTGCATTCGAATATCATAAATTTGACAAACAACAAAATGCTTTATCTGCTATACACCTGAATACAGTGGACCCTCGCTTTACGATGGCAATTCGTTCCACTAACTTCATCGTATTGTGAAATTATTTAAAAACTTCAACACTTATGATTTAATACTAAATTACAACCATCTAAAACTGCAACAAAGCCAAGTAAATTTAGTCGACCGTTTTTTTTGACAGATTTTGTAGCCATTACTCGTGTAAATCCCTGCGGCACGAAAACGCTATAAATTGTATGCTAAAATCTAAAGCTAGAATGTAAATTGTAAAGTGAATTTTTAATTGTAGAGTGAGTTAGACTTTGGTATTGCGAGCCCATTGCAAATCGGGAGTTTGCTGTACACTAGACGAGTACAAATAAATAATTCAGCGAGTGAACGTAACTAAACTGGCAAATCGGAGACGCGCGTGGAATTTTAGAGGATCGTGAAGATCATTGAATTTTTCTGCAATCTACACAAAATGCGCGTTTTACAATCTAATTTTACTTTCGCTTGTGAGTGAAATTACACCGCGTGATAAAGAAAACTGAAGTCATTGAATATTTAATTGACCTTGACTTTTTTTCTTTCTCAACGCGCATTGAGTGAAATAATTTGTAAGTGAAAACAAGTAGCGTGATTTAGACAAATATATTCGTTAATGTTAAAGTACGTATACATATATAGAAACTTGCGTCTAAATAAATAAATTAATTGGTTGAAGTCTGAGTAGATGGTATATAGGTGTTACACGACCAGATTTTATATAGCGGATAAATATAATTAATTCAAATAAATACACTGAATTAAAAATGTGATATGAAATTATCATTAATCACTTCAGATGTTACATAATTGATGTATAAAGCATCAGCCATGAATCGATGATGGTCTTGAATCAAAAATTGAATAAACGGAAGGCAAAGATACGTTGCCTTGAGTTATAAGATGTGTGTGAAGAAATTATGAAAAATAATATATTTTATTACAAAAATATATAGAAACAAGTATTTATTGTATTATCGACACTTATAAATATATCTATGGTATATATGCAATTTTTAATTTTTTAATAAATTTGATCACATTAACTTCGCTGAATATCGATATATCTAAATGTGCCATGTGATCTAATCTTATACGAGTATAAACATATATCGAAAGTATAAGAAATCTTGAATAATAATTCATTATACAGTGAGATTCTTGTCTCATTATTGTAGATAAAAATCATTTATTATAACAACTAACCAACTTAGACCCAATTGACTAATAACTCTTAAGCTTTATTAAAGATACTCGTAGATTTAAATTTTAATGAAAATAAAATTACAGTGATGAAATTCTTGCTAGCCGATGGCTTACTGATTAGTTATATACTCTCAATCCCAATTTTCACTGTAAAATGATCTCAAAACTTAGTAAATGGTTCTATCATTATCGGCTGGCTATTAGTAGGTTAATCAAGGGTTATAAAATATTAATATAATATAAGCTTATATTAATATAAGCTTATATTATAAGTTTTAACTATCACACTTAGTAAATAATCCCAATACACTAATTGTACATACACTTTTGTGTATCAGTAATCCATGCTCAATGCACTGCTTTGAGTTTGTAATTTTGAATAAATTTAAATAACTACATATGCTGTTTTCGAAACTGTTCCTTTTTTACCGCCATCTTAAATAAATAAGAAAAACCATTTCAATTACTTATTTTGACAGAAGTTGTATTTTGACAGATATTATTGTGAAAAAAGTGAGATAATCAATTTTTATTGGCTCCGAAATACGACTAGAACAAAAAATATTTTTATTCATAAATTTTGAAAAAATTTTGCAAGAAAGACATAGAACAACGTAACGTAAATAATTTAACGAAATTTCGTTCATTTTTTATCTATCAACGTAAACACGTATCGATGCGATTTATTACGTGCAAACTTTAAAAAAATTCAACCAAAAATAGCTATCTACTCTAAGAATCGTACGAAAAGTAGTAAGTAAACCTCAAAAAAACGTAAAAATTAGATTCGTTGAAAAAAAGGTACTTATCTATCGCCATCTTAACTAACTTGTAAAGGAACACTCTAAAACCTTAGCAAACTGGAGAGTATGAACCATGGCAGTCGAAAAATCTGTAGATTTACAGGAATATTCCTAGAGTTCAACAAAAATATTCCTAGGATTTCACTTACTTATTTTGACAGAAGTTTTATTTTGACAGATATAATTGTCAAAAAATTATAATTATAAATTTTGATTCGCGACAGTCGCACATACAACTTGATCAAAAAATATTTTATTAATACATTGTGACAATCAATTTAAAATATGTTGCAAGAAAGAGATAGAAAATAAGTCACCGCGCCAGGATACTACTTAATTTTTTTTTTTCTGACTATTTCTTGTAAGAAATACTCATATTTGGTTGATGTGAGAATTTTATATTAAAAAAATTCATATTCACATACAAAACATACAAAACAATTTGCCCCTTTATACAAAGGAATATATAACGCAAAGACGTATATGTTCAACAAATAAGTATTTGTTTCGAAAACAATTTCAGGCTGTTTTCAAAATAAATACTTATTTATGAAACCTAACTTATTCAAATAAGTATCCTGGCAAGGTGACTTATTTTCTATCTCTGTTATGCAAAAAATCAAAATAAATTGTCAAAATTTATGAATAAAATTTTGTTTGATCAATTCGAATGGTTAAATTAGTAAGCAATTATTTAAGATAGCGGCTACTTGTGGGTATCATAAACTACCCAAACAACTAAAATTCCTTATGATAGAGTTTTTGTAAATGTCCTAAGCTAATATACTTCTTTGATAACTTTTGGCAACTTTGCATGTATATCGTCAGTTTTGACATTTCGGATTCATTTGGAATGATTAAGGTTTTCTTTGATATAATGATAAACAAGTCCGATACTTTTCTCTTAATAAAACACGCGTATTAATCTTTCAACCTAGTTCGTAACGTCAGTTGGTGGTTATGGATACAATATCTATACTTCAAATGATATATAGTTATAGATGCTCAACTACTTACAATTAGGTGTAATAATTAAAGAAATAATGATTCAAATAAAGTATTATAACTCAATTAAAATAAAAATTAATTATATTAAATAATGACGGCTGCTGTCATAATTATGAAATTGATAATATTACTCAATAAAAGTATTATTTTTTCAGTAAAAATATACTCGAAGCAGCGGATAATATAAAGACATTACATTTAATGACTCAAATAAACGAAAATCAGAGCTGTTGCATAATCAATATAATATATTATGTAAAAGTTTTTAATAGGCGCCATAATAAATATATATACATATACTGAAATGGGTATGCATATAGTTTTTGCTATAGCGACCAAATGGTGCACTATTTAAATGTATATTCCAGAAGGTAACGGATTCAAATTTTCATGAGGCTCTGCCTGTCCCGTCACTTAGGCTCGATTGGCCCATTGTAGCAACTCCTGCCAGACCTTATCTCTCATTCAGAAATCAGTCTTCGAATGAAGCCCAAGATATCCGGTATTCTCAGGGTCATCAGTTGATCAGATAGGAATCGTAATCTCATGCAGTGCAGTCTTTGATAAGCTTAAGAAGGACAGGAGCACAAGAAGTACTAAGAAATTTCTCCTTATTTTCCCCCACACTGTTTGTAGTTTGCGCAAAAGGTTTTGGATAAACGTCAAGAGTTGAGGTTGTCCCATCTCTTTTGATGCAAAATCCCTCTCCTATCGATCCCTCTCCTAAGAGCCTCATTATTTACTAAATAACTGTTTGGATTTCCAGTAAATATTATATGCTTTATTGCATTTCTCTCCATTCTTTTTACCAGGTAACTTTCCGATCTATCCAGATCTTCAGATACTTAACTTTTGGAGAAATTGGGATCGTATGAGGTCCAATTTTCGGAAAACTGAAGTTTCCCAGTATCCTGCGTCTTGTGAAAACAACCATTTCATATTTATCTTACTACTCTAAGTGGAGATTCGCAAGGAGCAATGAAATGTGTCGTTTAATCGGCGTAAATCTAAGCCAGAGTCGGTGTGCTACGGTCCCAAAAATTGTAGGAAAAACTAATAAACAAAACCAATTTCATACAACCCGGATTGAATATTACTCATTGGTGTCATGTTCTGTTTAGATGAGGACACCACATGTATATGACTAAGAAGAAAGAACATTTTTATAATAACTATGTGGATAAAGTCTCATCAAAATAAAGTTTTTTATATGGATAAAGCATAAAACTTTCACTTTTAATACCATCGTTATGGTGCGACGAGCACTAAATAGGTGTTAACATATTTATTCGATCTGATAACTAATCCCAACATTGGAAACTTCAATTATAATTTTTGTATATACATAACAAAATTTCAATAATAATTTGTTTCATATTCTATGTATTTCATATGGGTTAATGAATGTGAATTGTTTGGATAGCATAACTCTTATTTACCCTTTGGTCTTAATTTTCTAAAGATATAGCAATTTCGTAATTATTTTCCTTTTAGACCTAAACATACTGAAATTATGATTTTATTTTGTACCATAAAGTTGTAGCAACAAAAAATATTTGTTTATGATTTTATCAATCATAAAATGATTGTAAATATATATGTGTAAAGTTTAGCCAAAATAATCTCTTAGGTTTCGAATTACAACTTCAATAGGGTTGGGATCAAAAAGTTCGGAGATTTTAATAAACAAATATATATAAAGGGTGTTTTTTAGAGGTTCGCAACTTTGAGTTGGCAACACTGTTTTATTTGACAACCCATTTTTAACAACTGATAGTTGCGTTTTGTTTAGTTTGGTTTTCATTATGAATAGACTTACATCAGAGCAACGCTTGCAAATTGTTGAAATTTTATCAAAATAATGGTTTTGTTCCATTCAAAATTTGTGCTCCGATGAAGTCCATTTTTAGTTGAATGGGTACGTAAATAAGCAGAATTGTCGCATTTGGTGTGAGAATAATCCACAAGCTTTCATCGAAACACAATTCCATCTACAGAAAATTACTGTTTGGTGCGGTTTATGGGCTGGCGGAGCCATTGGTCCATAAGTCTATTGGATTATTTTTTTTTGGGTTATGTAAAGTTACTTGTCTATGTCGATAAACTAGAGAGAATTGAACTGCTAATCAACATTCGAAGAGTGATTGGCGAAATACGGCCGCAAATGCTGCGGAAAAATTGTGAACATTGGTGTTCCAGTTTGCACCTTGTACGCGCAACCTGTGGCGGCCACATGGCCGAAATCATATTTTAACATTAATTTCATAAAATTTTCTGTTCATTTAAAGTCCGTTTGATTGATATTAATATATTTCTTTGTTTTATTATGATTTAAAGTTTTGTAGCTCATAAAAACACCCTTTAAAACTCTCAGATGGAGTGTTGTGTCAACTTAACTTTTCCACGAGTGCAATCTATAAATACAGTCTCGTAAATCAGTCTCATAGCGATACGTGCACGATTTAGGTAACCTCGTTAGGTAAAAAAATTAGAATACAACTTAGTCGAATATGAAAATCACCAAGAGATAAGACCAAATCATATTCATTATTCACAATAAAATTGTGTGTCTCCAACTCATTGTTATTAGTTATACCTGGAAACTGAAAAGCATAAAAAAAATATATATTTTCTAACATGATTTTCAATAGAGTTACCCTCATTTGTAAGTTAAATTTTTCAACCTCATTACACAAGTTGGTACGTTATGTACTTAAACTTTAGTACACATACATTATTAACACACATATAAGCATATTCATCAAATTTATGATTTTTTTTGTTGATATGGGTAAAGCGCATTGAAACTAAATTGATTGAATTAAGTTTTATTTAAAATTTCAACAAAAAATAAAAGCTTTTATGTTTTATCAATTGAAAGCTTTTAATAAATTTTATTGAGTGTGGAAAATTGAAAATTATATATATGAATCATTGTAATGATTTTCCTTAAGCGATGAATATTGATTTTTTTTGTAACCACAAAGTTGTACACATTGTATTCGGAAGCTTAATATTTCAGAATATTATGCATATATACACATATATTTATGTGTCGTGGCCCAGATTTTTGCGTATGTAACAAAACTTTCGGTATTGTACAATCTAACGTATATTAGAAGACATTCGAGAAAGTACGTTAACCTCTTGCACCGCATATCAGACAGTTCGATGTACACGTATACACAAAAGTGAAATGAATGGAAGGTGAATTATTATGCAAAAATTATTATGTTAATGCGACATGGTCAACCGCATGTTATGTATATGTATATATAATATTCTATATGCATAATTTAAGTTAATGATTAACTATCTTAAAAATCTCATATATTAGCACCGGTTTTTGTTTATATTTACTATCGTAACATATTGAATGCGGGGCGCGCTTATTATCAAATTATCGAACGTTATGCATAATGCCTAAAGTGTATATGTAATGTATTCACACAGTATATGTATTACACCAGGCGTGACAATTTTTGTTTTAAACATAAAATGTATTTTTACGACTTAATTAATTTTAAAATTCTAAATCAAAAATTTACTAATTAAGGACTAAAATACGAGTACGTATACAATAAAAAGAAATTAAAGTATTGTCATACGAGGATAGGAACTAAATGACAGTTTTCCCATTTTTGGTAAAAATGGATTAACATATTTGACGAATCAGCCATCCATATTGATTAAGGACGCACTCATCTAACTGCCCACAGTAAATTATACTGTATGCATTGATTGGCTTTTCTTGCCATAAAATCGCCATAACAATATACAAAAATCGTAATACCACAAAAAATTGAAACCACAAACTTATTTTGGAGACAGAGTGGTTTTCAACGAGGCACGGGAATACACAGTCCAAAACAGTGTGATATGATGTTTTGTATTTTTATCAACAATTAGAAATCACAATGCAACCTCCGTTCAAATTTGCAACGATTTGGTAAGATTAATATAAGGACAAAAATATAACGTCGAAGGTAGAAAGAAGGAAATCTTAATGCACGAAGACTATAGCGATATATCGATCCTTAATATTTTTTATTTATTTCTTGGCACAACACGGCAACAGTGATCGCACAAAGCGATGCAATTACGTAGTAATCACACTATACAAATTACCAATTGTTCAGTTGTGCTATATATTCTAATGTAAGATAAAATCTAAAAATCTAATTAGAAATCGTAAAAATTAATCGAATATATAATGATGATAGTAGTTACACTAATTACAGTTCACTAATTACATTCCATATTCTGGCGTTCCTCTTCACAATAGAGCCATTAATATAATTAGTTTCGGGTCTTTGACTGAAATAAGAGTAAATCAGACATTTCTCCAAAGATTCGGCAGTATCGAATTTACATGAGCAATCCAATCCAAATTTTGAGCTCAATTAGCCTAATATCAGTATAGCGTACATGTTTTGAGGAACTCTGATTTTACTTATATAACCGGATCATAAGATTCAATTTGTTTTGCCCGACCATCAGTTGTAGCTTAATAGTTAAGAGAGTTTCTCGTCACACTGCGGTCTCGAGTTCGATTCTCGCCGTTGACCAATTAATATGCTCCGTATGATACAAAAAGCGATTGTGAGTAAAAAGCATTCGTTGGTCTGACCATCTAAAATTTGCACCAACACGTATAAATACGGTTCATAAGGTCTCAGTTGAGACGTGGTTAAAGCCGTTTACAGCATTTATTTCATATATTATTATTATTTTAACTGACCAAGTAACTATGTAATCGTTTCATTTGTGGCTTATTATTTCTTCCCTCAATTTTAATTTCCTAAAAAATTAATAAGTTATCCTCAAAACGATAGTGATGAAACGAAGTAAAGTGGAGCTTCCAAAATCAAGGAGCATCCAACATCGTTTATAAACATAGCAAATATGAGAGGACCTCCAAAATTAAACCTTGCGATACTGCTTCATGTAAGGGCAGATAATTGTATTTTACTTCATCAATCGACATATTGCGAGCCATCTGATCAATAAGATCAATAATCGGATGCCACAATACTAAAGTTAAAGAGTTTAGACAGTTTGAACATATGGAATTGAAATCTTAAGTTCAAGAGACAAAGAACACCACATCAACCTGGATCAAAGCTATTCCTAACAAATTCAGTAAGATCTTCCAGAACTCTGGTAGTACTATGACGCTGTGAAGACATTATCATTTATGTTTGAAAGACATTGTTTTATTTGTATCGAGTTAATGAAAAGTAGATCTTATGTCAACTGGTGATTAATTTCTTCAATAATTGAAAATCTAAGAATTTAGCTTTTCAATTATGAAAGAGTTTAAGAAGAAAATAATTTCCAAATGTTTTGGTAATGACTAGATTCAATTATTGAGTTACATAAATGTTAAGTGAGAAGTATGATAGGGCTTATAAGTTAAACGAGCTTAGAAATTTAGGACGGAACCTGTCCACACCTATCGAATGGACTCATTTTATCAGTTGATTTGGATTTATCTACATTGGTAATTTCGCAAATTACTCATTGAGTTCATTTAGCGATATTTTTCAACTACCCCGGTCAGATCATCATACTTTTCAAGTCATGTTTATCCAGGTTTCTCCAAAGCGGTTTAGTGACAAGATTAGGATTCAGTTAATTCTAATGCCACTTTTTCTTGACACTTATAATTTAATTTGCTGTATCACATCATAATCTCAATCTCATTTATCTGTATCACATCATAATCTCTTTCCGATATTATTAGCTACGGCAACTAAATGTTTTTCATTTTGAAAGTTACAATAAAACCATGAAACTTTATTAGATCTGCCATAAAACATGATTTCTCTCGGCAAAAGGGTTCGAGGTTGATAAATAATGGTATGGGTGGGATTGAATCAAAATCGATATAGAAACAAGTTCCAATGTTCGATCACGCGTTCGAGCATTTTAAGTGGTATTTGGCCAATGACGCGAATAATGTAGACTACTAATTTCTCAATCATAACCAGTTTATCTATGTAGACTTTTTACTTTTCGTAGCTCCAAAGAAAAAGTTCAATTGTTTGATATCATATGACCTAAGTGACCAATCACTGGTCCGAAACGTGAAATTTACTGTTCACCAAATTGTTTTTGCAATAAAGTCATAGTTTCAGCCCATAAACCAATGATCCCATCAGCCTATATACCCTTTGATTCTCAAGAGTTACTCTTCATTCAGAATAAAATTTTAGTCGAAAATATTGAATCATTTTCAAGATTTTCCAAAACTTTTGAAGACGCTATCTCGTGCTAAGTGTTTCCATGATGAAATGTCAAATAATGCTGAACTGTTTGACACGACTTGCACGTGTTCTGTACACTATTGCAGTATAACTATGGCAATATACTGAGTATTATATAATGGCTTTAAATTCAATACTATGTCAATCCTTCTATTCTTCTCTCTCACACAATCTTTCATTATGGAAACGAATTACATACTAAAAGCTGATATTAACACAAAACAAATATAATATAATACAATCTGTCATAACTGACAAAGATGCTTGCTTCAGATTTAGATTAAAGAAGAATTATATTATAAGAATAAAACAAGAACAAATAACAGTTGAAACACTTCAATTAAGTGTTGTTCCAAACCTATCTTAAGTAATAATTGCTATACCAAACTGTAACGGTTCGTAATTTATTAATAGTTGCGTCTTATGTACGAGTGATGACGTATAGATAAATAACAAAAACATCTCTTCCAATCTACTTCGACTAATGATAATCTCGTACAATCTTCAAATTCAACAATTTCCGCCAACAGACTTGCATCGCGGTTCTCACGTGTGGTACCTACATGTTAAACATCATCTGTGTTGAATATATGGAAGTATATTTAATTACGGTTGAACAGTTTAATGAATCACTCGACAGTCACACACATACAGTATCTAAAATATTACCGGAAGTTTTTAAAACATAGCAGATAGTGAATACACACAAAAAAAGGAAATTCAAAACAAAAATAGTTTGATACACTTGTTGGCGTCTCTATACATATATGTTATAATGTGACGTCGAGAACACAATGGTTTTTATAGAATTTTTCAGAATATTTTTTTTTTGGTTGTATGAACTTTCATTTTAATTGACAACAACAAAAAAGTGTTATTGTTTTATGACACGCATCGTATAATGTGGGTGATGTACGAGTCTCTTGATATTTCCGGCCGATGCAAGTCTAAATTATAATATTTTGAGATAAAAAATCTAAGTTGCTCAATATTGGGCTATATTATGCTGCTAGTTCGAATAAATGTGTATACAAGAGAGAAATAATTAAATACTTCATCGGAGGTCTACCGGTATATATTTAGCTTAAGAAACAATAAACCATTCTTATACAGTACACTATAACACAGTGTAAGACATTATTGGATATCCAATCACCGTGTAATTTAAAATTTACTACACATATACATATTATATTTGCCTTGTTTAGTAAATTTTTATTTTTTTTGTGTTTTCAATTCTATTTTGTGTAAAGTTGGGAAAGACATAATACACAACAGCCGCAATTTACAACTTAAGCGATTAATTCATGCGTTTAGTTATGTTTTAGTTGCGATCGAAAACGGACGTATATGGTTCGGGTCTCTTAATAAATTATTTAAATTTCCCGAGGAATTAAAAATGAAAGTTTCGTGTGATAACAACATCTAAGTGGATTATATATTTTGTACAGTGTGTTTGTGTTTGTTTGTGATAACAAATAAAAGTGCAAGATTTCTATATATAATTGGATTTTCTTCAGCAATGTAAGTGTGCCCGCTTGAAAGCAAATACGTAACGCCAATTAGTGTCTCATATAGTCGAGTTGTATAGTGTATTGTAATTTAAACGTAATTAATAGGCGAAAATGTAATGTAATTTTGCGGTTCTAATTTTTTTGTTGTTGCGTACATAATACATGTGTAATATAGTGGCTTAATATATGTAATTGCATATGTTGAAACTGAATTATTATTTTATTATTTATGTGCTGTTTAGTTATAGAGTGAGGGTTGAAGCAAATTACTTTTTTTTTGTGAAATTGGATTTAATCAGGTCAAGTGCGAATTTATTGATTTGTGTATACATATAGTCAGGATTTCTAAATTATATAGATTTTCTATATCATCCCTGTAGCGATATAAAGATTGTTATGTAATTAATATTTGTCTAAAACAACTTTTGACTTCTAATTTGTATCTCAATTATAGTTTTCTACACAGATTGAACTAGTTGGGGATATAAGTCTATTTTAAATGCTAGATAAGTTTTTAAATCAAGTTGGTTAGAACCAAACAACAAGCTTATAATTTTGCTTAAAATTCATGCTCAAATATTTTTCTTTTCTAGAGCTTCTCGAACTAAACACAAAAAAAATAGAGTAATTTATGTCCCAATTTGCGATAATCTATAAAATTTGGAATTTGATCCTAGTGATGAATTGAAACCAATTTTGTTATCAATGCAAGACAAATATAAATAAATATTTCAACGCAACACTAGAACGATCTCGAATAATTTTAGGAGATCTTGTGTCTAGAATGTATGTGAGAGATGATCATAGAATTGAGCAAAGTTTCAATTGTTGAATGAGATAGAGTTGACTATCGATACTATGATTGAACGATTCCTTTTAGTTAACATTTACGTAATGCCTTATAATTTTTATTAAGAAGGACATAAAATGTCTATATTTTCAGTATACGCTCATTTATAATAGGATGAGCAGCATGGAGTAGACAACATTAAAAAAACTTATATTTAAGTTTAAACTACCTATATTCAAGGAAGTTTGATTTAAACATCTCGGCAGCTCTCAAACTCCTAATACTGGAACAGAATTCCATAGAAAAATACCTACAAAAATGAGTAATTTAAAGACCTAGAAGAATTTCGAGCAGGGAGCAATCGATTGGTCTGCTAAATAATAACTTTTAGAATAGATGATTTGGCTCTTTAGTTTTGAGTAGCTTCCTGATACAAGCGCATAAAAACTAGTTAAACTACAACCAAGTACAAGTATAGGGGGAAATATGGTCAAATTTCTTAATTCTGTAAATAAAACGAATCTAAGCATAAAACATGTTATAAGTACAGTCACATTCTACATTTTATTTAATAATCTCAAATAACAAAATTTTGAATCAGTATACCATAAACAAGTGATGACAAAACTGAGACAAATTAGAAAAGAGTAGAAGGTCATCTTTTGTCAACACAATAATCAATATCAGGAGTCACTACTGAGAATTATGAATAAATAATCAAGACATAATTTATTAGGTAAGAGTATTGGAATTTTGATACGATTATTTCCATCTCTAGGAAATTTTTGAATTTTGAATTATTTCCATCTCTAGGAAAAGCTCATGTAGCTTGGTTAATAATCAGCAGGTTTCGTATCATTACGAAATAAACAATATTCGACGAGGATGTTATTTTCACATAGGTAGGAATGTTTGGAAAAGGCATTACGGTTTATACACGTAGGCGTAGCCAAATAAGCTCATCTTAATGCAAGACATTTTCTAATTTGAAATTTTTCGTTTCATTTAATTCTGTGACATCACTTAAGTCGACAGTCTGTGATAATAATCGGAAAGTCGAGGCTAGTGGATTTTATTTATTCTATTTTACAAAACTAAAATATAGGAACCGTAACAAATCGAATTCGAAGGAACCCAAACAAACATGAATGACATACAAAAATTAATTCCCTCGTTCACGGTCAATGCTTTTTCTAAAACAGAAAATACTAATAAAATATATTATGTTTGACCATAACATATAAAACGAGCTTGTTTCCATTTCTAACATTCTATATTCGTATTTATAGATCTCAGATTTGTATTCTTGTTTTTTTTCTTGCCATATGCAAAAAAAGAAATTAACGGATATTTGATAATTAATGATGATATGTCTCCATATATACTCGTTTATATATGTACATAAATGAGATGTGTGTATGGCAAAGTGAATTTACAATTATATCTCAAGCGGTAAACAACTTGTCATTCATCACCATACAAATACATCAAAGTAACTTTTTTTGTTTCCATGTCCTTCAACTTTAGCACATTTTACAATGATCTCATTTTCAAATCAAATCGCGCTGTGATCTTCAAAAAAAAAACATTTGTTTTATTGTGTTGTGATCATTCAATTATGCAGATTTTATTTATTGTTTATCTCATATATTATAATTTAATTACCAGTGCAAACCAAATTAAATCCCCACTTGTTGAATTAAATAATTAACCAAATGTGTTAATTTAACGAGCAAATGTCACGTTGTATTTAGAACGAAATCGTCATTATCGGCGAAACGATCGACGCCGCGTATATTGTTCGAGTATATGTCTCATTTAAATAGAAACTATAATGTAGACTGTCAAGGTACAATGTACATTGTACAATGATATTTGTTAATTAATTGGTTAGCTTTTCGTTAATTTTGGGGGGAACCGCTTAATGACATTGCAAATTGATATCGAATAACATCCGTCAATAATTGAGTTTTAACATTGAATATACAAAACGTACAGATCTTTCGAATCATAAATCAAATTGATGTTTTGGGTATTTTGTATTGTGATCGGTGATCACACTTCAGGCAGTTTGATTAACGGATTTCGTTATTAGCAATATTGTTTTTGAATTAATTTTCAGGTCAATCAAACTAAAAGAGAATTTTGTAATTAGGCCATATGTATGTAGAATAAAACTGTTGTTTTCTTGAACTTGATGAATGATCATCGATCGTGTATATACTGGTGTAACTTGATCTACTACTTAATAAATATTTATATATAGGGAAATCGACCAATTGCGTAATGATATCAATGGAAAGCCTTGATTTGAAAATACAAATTATAAAATATATTTTGTAATTATAAAAGATTTTTTTGAAGGTTAACTATAGGTAATAATTGAAATAAGAAAAAAGAAAAAACTTATATAAGACGTATATAAACGATCAAACATGAATCATTAAAATAATTTTTATCTCGCGCATGTGATTTTCTTGTTACTTTTTGCAAATTTAAGAACGTATACTCGTGATCGTGTGACTTTCTTATATATACGAACGACCGAGATCATGAAAATTGTGTATTTGATGAGGCATGATCACGAGATTTTAAAGACATTTTACAGAAATTGTATAGGGTTCAATTATCTTGACCAGCTGTAACCTTCAGTACACATATATACAAAATGCGCGATCACTGTATATAATTTCTGTTTTTGAGAACGTAAGCAACACTATACACTAAATACATGATCACATAATTGTTTATTTGCTATCTTATTTACATTCGAGCACATCTGATAAGAATATTATACACACAAACATCCACACACCTTAATCATCTCTCATTTGTTTATATTTATCTTGTATATCATTTTCTAGAAATTCTGAAACAACTTATAATTACGTTGATCGTGTACGACTCAAAGATACCGCATTACCACCAGGACCAGTACAAATATTTGATCGGCCTAATATTGGATCCGGGTGGCGACAACGATCCCTATCAAGTATTGACATTTCATTGAATAAAAAACAGCAGATAATACATCCACGAGAACAATACACCGGGCTGTTTGATTTGTATTCGCGGATCGAACAGAAAAAAGATTCGGAAAATTTATACGCTGTAAATTTAAATCGAGATTTACAAACGCCGACAGCTACACAACACGCAGCCGATAATAATCATATATATGATCATCCACGTATTATAAATTTTGGTGTGCCCAATTCAGATGCTTGTAGTTTGAGACGGACACGAAGTTTGGCTGTTATTCGCGAGGAAACATTTAATGATCTTCAAATTACAGGTGTACGTAATCGAAGATCACAATTAATTCCGCGTGCAAAATTAGTAGATCGCACATTTTTTAAAGATCGGTATGTATATATACTTAATATGGCGGTACATATATTTCATATAAATAACGTTTCGTTTATATCAGGTTTTTATATAAATTCGAGGACGGCGAAGATCCTAAAATATATGACTCAGCGCATGATATTGAAATTGTAGAAAAAACTTCAGAGCAAGACGAAGAGAAAGGTGGCGATAAAAGTGATTTAGATAGTCTAGATTCGAATTATTTTAAAAATTCACTACATCAAATCATTAAATACGAGACTCCAGAATCAACCAACAGTAGCACAACTAGTATCAGTAGTACACAACCAGAAATAACTGTACTAGCAGAGTCAACCACCTCTGATTCATCAGATAATTATTCGACAAAGCGTGAGGATAGCGATTCAATTACAGAAATTAAAGTTCTCGATGAGATATTATTAACCCAACAATATTGTCATGATCACGACATACAGACAACAGACACTAGTCTTACAACAATAACAACTGATTCATCAAAAACCAATACGTTAAACCTAACGTTCGACGGTGATCCATACTGTTCACAAACCGGAACGTGCAGATCGAACGAAACACAAAAACTAGTGATCGAACTAAAATCAAATGAACTTGAAGGTAAATCAAAAGACGATTTAAGAAGTATTATTTCTTACGATTCTATTTATCTATCGTCCGAGGCTGGAAGCGATCACGAACCAACAGGCATCGAAGGAAAATTCGATGAAAATATTATTGAAATCGTAATCGGTTGTGAAAATAAAAAATTGAATGACGACGAAGCAAATAAGTTAAGCCTAGATTCGTTATATTCAGAAGTTACCAAACCTAAAGTGGTGAAACTTGAACCAAAGGTGAATCAGTCGACATCATTTTCGGACTATAGTGTTTGTGGCACACTTGAGAGATTAACATTAATTTCAGCAGGCCAATATCGAGACATAACTAATAATTCGATAAATCATCATCAGTTTTATAGTTTGCCTGACACAAAAATAGGAAAAAGTTTAATTGCAAGCGAACGCATCGACGCAAAACTACGTGAAATTTGCGAAACTGAAAATATTGACGAAAAAGTTGACGAGAGTACAATATATGATTCCATATCGAATTTTGGACGTGCCCACAAACGATTAAGACAGCGAGAAAATTGTGAAATTGTTGTACTAAACTCGATTTCGATTGACGAACAACCGAAAGAAGCGCCATCGATTGAGATTGAGCCGAATATCAAGGAGATAAATTCTGATAAAAATAAAGAATATTTAAACGAGTTAGGATTAGACAGTGATTGTGGTAATTCACTTGACACATTTAATTCAAGCGATCAGGATTCCCTTAGTAATACTGTCGATCCGTTAAGTAGCGTTACAGTTAAATTAGGTGGTAAGAAAATCATAGTCGACGAAATCGACGCTAAAGATTTGAACAAAATAAGTAAGCATATTGAACGGGAAGTGGAAAAAGAAGAAATACTAGCAAATATAATTGAGGTAAGACACGTAATACCCGAGATTAAGATAACCGGACCACCCACAGACGACGAGTGTCACATCGATACACATTCAGAAAATTCAGACGAAATAAATTTTAATGCAATCACAAAATTGAATTCGAAAAAAATGTCGCGACCTCAAATTTTACGCGTTTTTGATTCAAAACGATCCGATGTAATGGAATCGACGGTCATGGTGAATGGCGACGAAAATAATATAGAAAATCAACCGCAGGAAACCGAACAAGAATTTCACGAAAAAGTTGATTCGGTGCGATGTTATTGGTCCAAATTGGCGGATAATGAGAAACAGATTGAACACAATGATGTTAAAAATTACCAGAATCTAGTGAAAAATTATGTGACAGTTGATGACATAGTTAAAAATATGACGAATAAAACTGATGAAAATACGAACAATGATTATCAAAGTTTCTGCCCTTCGGTGGAAATAATTGAACTCAATAACCAGAAACAAGCTGCGGTTGTGTCAACGCAGAGTGAAGAAGACGATGTCGAAGAGTTTGATCACATTCGGTACAAAGTAATGAAGTCGGAAATGTTTCAAAAAAATTTAGTTACTCGCAATAAAAAGGAGGCCCAGTTTGATGGTTTAATACAATACTTGCAAGATTATAGTTTCCAAGAGCTGCTGGCTCATAATAATGTTGTAATAATAGAACCAGTTCGAACAAAAATTGAAAAGTCGACAGCCGAAAAACCACCAAAATCCCACAAACAAACGTGTAAAATTACGGGTGGAGCCGGCGATGCCAAACCATTCGATGGGAATAAGGCGAATTTAAAACGACATTTTTTCTATCATCCCGTTCGAGTCAACAAAGAGTTACTCGATGAAGAACTACCAAATCCGGATACAGTAAAAAATGTTCGACAACTCTTTGAGAACGCACTCAAACGAAATTCGTCGCTGATGAGTAATGAGCAGAAGTCACAAACAAAATGTAGTAACGATAATTTGCGTAAAAAAGCACTTCGATATTTAACTATAGATACCAGTTTTGGAAATCCGAATCTCAAAAAATGGGACTCATCGAGTTTGTCGTCTGGAATATCATCCGGTGATCTCAGTTCACCGTGTGAATGTGGTGAATTAGATCGAAATAATTTTACGAGTGAAGAAAATTTAGGCGACGATTTTATTGAATCAAATTACGTGAGTCAAGATATTTTGGAAAAGATACGAGAATGTGGATCATCAGTGACGTATTATGGTGGCCAAGTAGTTGATAACAAATCGTCAAGCATTAGTCCAGTCACAAAAGCGATAATACAAGAAATACGTGGTGATGGCACAACAGACGATGCAAATAGTGATCCAGATAATTATTCAGGTATATTACGTTGCATATTTAAATGTACATTAATAATTAAAATTTATTTGTTTTATAGGTGTTAAATTTAAACTAGTCAAATCGAATAGTTGTTCGAGTCGCTTGGAACTAGTGGGAACCACAAATCATCTAAAATATGATAAATTAGGTGAATTAATATCAGCAAATCGGTCTCCGTCACCCGAAGAGGCAGCCGAAGAATCAGTGCGCACACTAGTTAATCGATTAGAAACGGGTGCGATTAATTTATCATCCACACCACGTATTATTGAATCAAAATGTATCGAAAAAATGACGGCAACACCACCCAATTCATCATCATCGTCGACATCATCTTCAAATGATAATTTTACAATCAATAATCAATTAGCTTCGGGTCATGTCGATTTAATAACACAAGTCAGAGTTAATAATCATATAAATTTGTCAAATAGTATTGGCAATAGTAATCCAACGAAACCAACAACAGTGACAACAGTAACAATGGGTGATATTAGTAATAATAAAAATAAAAAAGTTTGTCGCAATAAAAATGTCGATTTAGCATTTAACATGCAGAGTAGTACTACTACAACACCACCGACAATAACGAAAACAGTCAAAGACGTTGAAAACATTGTTAAGCAAAGTGTTGATTCAAATACGACAAATCAGTATCAAACATTCGAAGAAGCTAAAGAAATTTTAACAACAGCATTTGAAAATGTTAAAAAAACTGAGGAACGTTTTCGACAAGAAAACCAACAACAATCACTTGATGCATCCGAACCAAAAGAGCAGAAATATGTTCGATGGGACAATCGACAGGCAGGTGTCAAGTTTGATGAAAAATTTTACGTGGCCAACGATACAAAATTGAAAGTACAAAAAAAGTACGATGAAATGGAATTTGAAGAGTTTGAGGTGTTAGATCCTAAAACTGGTGAAATGTACGATAGTCTTAACGAGCCTAGTAAATAATATAATATTGATAAAATTATGTAACCTTATGTATTTAGAGAGCCAAAGAATGTTAAATGAAATGCTTATATTATATTCATTAATTAATAAATATTCGGTTGCGGGTTAATTCACATTCATATTAATCATTATTTATTATATAATTAATATATGTTATTGTAAACGAATATAAATTTTAAGAATTTAACAATAAATTTAATTATTTATCAATAAAAAGTTTACCTTCACTGTTACTTGTGTCATCGTTCGATGTTGGTGAGGTATCGATTACTTGAGTTCCTGAGCAATATCGTCTATCACATATTCTAAATGCATATTTTAACTGAAATTAGAAGAAAAATAATATAAGAATTCAGTCCTTCATCTCGTTAAAGTCCTTGAGAGGACAAATCATATGTATGTATGTCTAAGAATAAATTTCGTTATATAGACGTAAAATCGTCTGGAAAATATAATAACCAAGGCAAAAACAATAAATTTCCAGTCCAATGGTCTTTCAACTTTTACACTATACAGAATTTATCAATTTTTTTTTTCAGTTTTTTTTTATATTTGCTGTTATCAAACGAAATCAAAATTAATCTTTCACATCCAAAGTATAAAGCAAGAAAAACAAAACAATCAACTAGAATCTATATGTGTTAGCATTCGTATGTAGGAGGATATATATGCTATCGAAGTTTTATGGCCACAACATTAAACCCATGAATTTGTTTGGCTGCGGCAAAATGATCGATTCGATTTGACGACAATGAATATACATGATAATTTTTGATCAAGGGATGAATATTATCCTGCAGGCGTCATGTTGACATATGACATTATATATACGATACATGTTTAACACAAAGTAAATTTATATATGTCATGCCATTTTCAAATAAATATGTACAAGATGGGAAAATGCTGAATAATCTTTTGTTGATTTGATTATTACATTTCACCATACCAAACCAACTGAAATTTCTCTCGAGGACCACAAACTAAATGATGATGAGTTCAAGATTTTTTTTTCTTATTTTCTGCGTTGTATACGAATACACAAAGAAATCGAAAGAAATCGAATTTAGTATATATATATGGTATGGTTATATTATGTCCCGAAGGATTGCCATATCGCATCCGCAACACAATCAAAAACTAACGAACATCTTATGTGCAATAAATTTGGGATTTTTGGGTATATACCAAACATATATATAAAAACTTAACAAAGAGTGACATCTATCCTATCTATGTAGCAATTATATTTAAATTTTCATACCAACCAAATTTAAACTTTTATTTTGTTAAAAAGCTTTTGTGTCTTGTCATTATGACTCTTCTCGTTATGAACCGAATATTATTATACAAAAATAACATAATCTACATTCAGGCAAAACATTTTTTTTATTTGTTTCGTTCATCTCTTTGCGCTGTTTTCATTTTCTTACAAGAATTTTGGCGTCTACAAGTTTTTATTATTATAAGATGATTAGGTATATACATATAAATTAAATTTGCTACAATAAATAAGTTAATTGAAGTATAAAATGTAAAATGTAATAATAAAAGTTGGATATAAATTATATGATAACCCTTTGTAACGCAATGTTAAAAATGGGCATTGTGAAATTGTGTCGAACAAGAACAAGTTGTCGACATTTATAGTACACTAAATGTTCTAAAAATCTAAGTGATTTATATCATACTATAGTCATTATAATTTGTGATAATCGTAAAATGTTGTGACAACCATCTGCCACATATATTGAAAATGTCTGTCAAAACCAGATGAAGAACATTTATTTATCATATCGCAGCGCACGTATTAATTTTGTAAAATTCGCAAGCAAATCAACAGCTGCACAGATATAATCAAGTAAAAATTAAATATACATATATATATATATATATATATATATATATATATATATATATATAATTTTTTTTAAAATACTTTTCCCACTATATAATATCGTTAATTATTTAACACTCGACTGTGAACGTACAGGTAAATATGCCATAATGGCAATATGCCAGATTAGTAAATAAATACATTACGATAAAATGTATTATAAATAAACGACTAAAATTACAATAAGTATAGTGTGGAAAACCATAACGAAATGCGGAAATGCTTAACAATTATAATGGATTACGATTACATTCTCCTTAACAAAATCAGTTAGCAATATGCGCACGTCATTTTCATATATAATTTTGATTAATGAATATTTGTGTACGTACCTCTTTCACCCAAAAAATGGCATTAATATCCAAAACTTTGTTAGCACAATAAAATTATATTAAAAACCAAAGTTTGGAAAAATCATGAAAATTTTATTACGATTATTTTATTTCATATATGCGGCCAAGAAAAGCCACATGTTACACGCGGTTATGATTTAATAATAAGGTATGCAATGTATATGTATATATATATATATATATATATATATATATATATATATATATATATATATATATATTTATATATATATATATATATATATATATATATATATATATATATATATATATAATATATATATATATATATATATATATATATATATATATATATATATATATATATATATTAGAACATGTATATATTTATATACAAATACAACATATATACTTCTTGTGTATTAAATACGTTAAGGGTTTCGAACAAATTTCAAGCTTTTACCCTATGTGTATAAGAGTGTGAATTTTTCATAAGAATTATGTCTAATCCCTTAAAAAAATAACGAAAAAATAACACTAAAGTGTCATAAACACGGCCGATGGAATTTTACGTGATAACCTATAGGCAACGAGAGACATGATAGATTTTGTATATAGGTTTTGTTAAAATAATATATTTATTATTTTAGGCATTGACAGTGTGGATACAATACACTTTTTGCCAATCGTACGAGATGTATACAATATGAAAGTCAGATGACTGTAAGATTTAAGCCAATGGGTTTCAAAGTGGTCGAAAGTAGAACAAAATGAACAAATTTGATAAAATATTTCGATTTAAATTCGCCTGAATGTCTGCAATTATTAAGATATTATATGTTGTAAAACGTTTCCATTCGTATTCATTGCACCCTGCTTAGTTTTCCCTTTCACATTCTAAAAATGTAACGGACAAGCCTTCAAGATTAATAAACATTTTTTTTTTAAATTTCAGAACAATTGTAAGTTTATTTAATATTATAAATATTTAATAGTTTGAGCTCTGATCATCTTCAATGCTTTCGCCCATAATGTACTACTTGCATTTATACTATATTTGTTGTTGTGGATTGGCTTACATGATCAATTGAGTTTTTTGTTGTCTGGCGAAATGATTAAGGTGTCGGTTAGTCATAGCTCATTGGGAAACGATACATTATTTGAGAGATTCAAGTCTATAGTATCGAGGAAATTACGAAATCCCAGATTTCACACATGTCTTTAAATGACAGAAATACTTAGTTCAAATGCTGTTGGAAGCGGTAGATTCATCAATAGTAGTGTACCAGTAAAATAGTTCAACAGTTCTTCAAACATGGAATATGCATCCATTAAGTATTTCTATTCCATTATAAAAGTTTCCATATGCTTTTATGATCAATGCTACTTATTGATAAAACAAACAGATAAGACTATTTGTGGACACAAATAATAATGGTAATACATTATACAATCACCTATACGGTTGCTTGCAGTTGTCCTATAATTCCTCTGTTCCTATATATTTAAAGATAAGTTCCTGTTGGAAGCTTTAAAGTTTTAAAATCGAAATGCACCAAAAACATATTCCAAAAATCAGAAAAGCTTTCGAAAACTTTATTTGTGTTTACAGTACTTCCGAGATAGTAGAACATTCTATGGGAACGGTGGTATAATTGGTTTAACATGAAATAACTGTTTTTTCCAGTTTTTTCATGAAAATGATTATCTATAGGACTAGTTTTAAAATAGTTAACCAGATGAACTATAACACTGTGCTTTAAAAGGTGAACCAATGGTATTATAGATACTAAAATAGACGGGTTTCGCTAAAATTTATATAATCGCTCACACTTGGAGCAGAAAGTACAGGGTTCGAATCGCAATAGGATGTTGATGCAAAAGCGTGTATTCATCATTCGATTATGATGGGTGTTGTTAATGAACACATCTACAACCTTCTGTATGAGTGTTATGACTTTCTAGGGGTTTACACTTGAGATTTAGACCTTTCGAGTATACTTTCCATTTGGAAAATATTTATTTATTTATTTATATTTATTTATTTATTTATATATTGCTTATAATTTTGATTAAGAAGGAAAAGCGCATATGGAAGTAACATGTAAAAAAATATGCAATCGGAATCGAATAATATCAGTTTAATTTCCACATGTATCGTTCAAAATCGATCTTGTCATTACCTTTTTGTAAGAAGTGCCACAGATAGGCAAGCTATTAGAAACATCATGCAGCTCTTGACTTTTTTGTCAATAGATATATTTACAGACAATTATAACTGATTTACGCAATCAATAAATCAAAACTGAAGCTAATCTTAATTCCTAACATGAGTAAGTTAAAGTAAATACTTTTTTCTGTGACGAAGCTTTGACAATTAATGTCGAATGCATTATGCAAAAAATTTTCAAACACCACCAACTATTCAATTATCTATAATAGACTGTATATTGGTATATTTATACATACACAGTATATTTAAATATCAGATTAATTATTTAACTATTTGATTTCAAATTTTAACTAATATTTATTATAGTTATCAATTATTAACATTTTTATTTATAATAGAAGATAATTGAAATGTATCAAACATACAATTGAATTAAATCAAAGCCAAATGTCGATTATTAATAAAGATTGAAATATTTGATATGATTATTTTATAAACAATAAATTAAATATTATTAAAATATAAATTGGTAAATATGAACAGTACAACGTTGGTGATGATTATTGGCGCAGATATGGGATATCGAAGAAGAGTATAAGACTTTCTAACAACCAACATAAATGTATAAACGTATAGCTATCAGTGTTATTGTACTAGAGAATAATGAAGCCTTTGTAATGATCTAGGGCTATAAGAAAGATATTATGATATTGTTGAATGAACAGTCCGCATAAATTTTTATTGACTATGTTCAAGTAATGCTGGTAGAACCACGTTTTAAATCTTTAATTTTTAAAATGAATGAAATACAGGCTGAGACCAAGTGTTACCAAATGAAAACGCTGAAATTTTTTTAATTTTGATTATTTTTTATTGAAATTTCGTGGAATATGTTGAAAACATATTACATTTTATGAAAAACCTGTTACTGCTCGATATAACCTCCTTTGGCTCTGATTATTTGATTCAGTCTTCCATAGAAAGCATTGCATGCTGACGTACGGGCTTGCGGAATTTTATTCCATTCTCGAACAAGAGCTGACTTCAATGCATCAACACTTTCGTATTTTTTAGTGGACACCTTACTCTCCAAAATGGACCATATGGAGAAATCCATGGGATTCAAGTCTGGTGAATATGGTGGCCATTCTTTCGATGAAATCAGCCGCGGAACGCAATTTTGTAAAAATTGCTGTGTCGCTCGAGATTTGTGTGACGGTGCCGATTCCTGTTGGAATGTCCAACGGTTCGTACCAAAGTGCTTACGTGCCCAAGGTAGCAAAGCATCGTTTAGGATCTTTTGGCGGTACATCTCTTGGTTTAGTTTGACTCCATGTTCGATGAAAACCAGAGGAGTGCGTCCATCTGCAGTAACTGCCGCCCAAACCATAACATAAGCTGGTGATTGCTTGCGTATGGCAACTCTTGTGTCCAAGTTATCGTTGGACTTGTGCTCTAACCAAACACGATCATTTTGTTTATTCACATAGTGTTGAATGGTGAAAATTTTCTCATCAGAAAGACAATTTTTGGAATCTCATCACATTCGGCCAAGGCCTTCAATGCTCGTGTTCTTTCAATCCTAACTTTTTTTTGTGCCTCCGTAAGATCTTGAAATTGTATCTTGTAGGGCTTCAAGTGTAGTTCATTTTTCAATATGGTTTGAATGCTGTATCGTGAAACATGTAGAGGTGCGCTTAATTGATTGGCACTTTGACGAGGATTTCGTTGGATTCGTTTCTTCACCTTTCGTATAATTTCTTTTGATGTTGCTGTGTTTTTAGGACTACCTCTGTTGCGTTTCGCGATGCTACCAGTTTCGTTGTATCGAGTTATGTTTCGATACACAAACATTTTATTCACATTCAAATGCTGGAGCTGACGAACTATTGCTGTTTGTGAATTTCCACCCAAATACAGTGCAATTACACTATTACGTTTGAATTCCATTACGATTTTTTTATTAAGATATTAATTTAGAACAATTATTTATTGACCACATATAAACAACTAACCAAACTTCAATCTGCCAAAAAATTGACGCGCGAAAAATGACAACTACACAAATGACAGCAGAGTGAAGTTAGTAACATTTGGTCTCAGCCACTCTGTATATGATATTATAACAAAAACTTTTGTTCTATTACATTCTTCTACTTCGTTATTTTATTGTTAATGGAATGATAGATGGCATTTCAAATGGAAAATGAAACACAAAAATTTTGATATGTCCTGAAAGAAGAACAAGACTAACGTATTCAACAATATTTAAATTAAATAAAGCGATATTTCATTATGGATAGCAACACTGAATTGAAAGAGTCAAGCGACTCTGAAAATCTCTACAAGAACATAAAGTTTAAGTAGGTCTTTCTATAGGGAAAATTATAATAAGACTGTCTTTATTATGCCATAACATTAATTTTAACCGCCCAGGTGGCGCAGTGGTTAAAGCTGCGGCAGTTACCGGGAGGTACCGGGTTCGAATCCCGATAGGGGCAGGATGCAAAAGGGATTTTCACCACTTGATTAAGATCGGTGGTGTGAATGAACACAACTATGACCCCCTGTTGAAGTGCATGGGCCACCCATCTAGCACTATATAGGCTGGCATGGAACTATGCAATGTGCAGATGGTTAGCTAAATCGGGCCTATAGCCGTACGTCCTCGATTTGGCTGCAAAGTGTAAAAAGGTAAGGACGTAAATAAGCGAACCGCAAAAGAGTTGGGAGTGCCTTGAGCCCCAAAACAGATTGCATAGTAATAAAATATATGAAAAAAAATATTAATTTTACAAATCCAACATGACTTGATCATGTCCACATTGACAGTAACATTTATCGATTTTGAAGACATATGGTCCAATGACTCCGCCAGCCCATGAAGTGCACCTAACAGTAATTTTCTGTGGATATAATGGATTTTTTCTTTGGATTATCTTCACTCCAAATGCGGCAATTCTGCTTATTTACGTACCCATTCAACCTAAAATGGGCTTGATCGAAGAATAAAATTTTAAATGGAAATTCATAATCATAATATCAATTTGTGCTTCAGCCCATTCGCCAAATTGGCGACTCATACGATGCTCGCTTGGTTTTAATTCCTGCACAAGTTGAATTTTGAAAGCTTAAAACTTAAGATCCTTTCGTAAAATCTTCCATAAAGTAGAAAAACACAACCCCAGTTGCTGAGAATGGCGACAAATTGATTGATTTGGGTTTTCTTCAATGCTTTCTTGTACAGCGGCTACAGTTTCTTCAGTACGCACTGTTCGGCGTTTCGCGGGTCGCACATTTATATTGAGAGAAAACGTGGTCGAAGTGCTCGATAAGTTTGACGAAGTTCTATATTATACCAGAATATTAATTTTACAAAACCAACATGAGGCTATCGTACACAGAGAGTTTTAAATACTAAATAAATGACTCTCAGAATAGAATAAATATCAATATAACCTATCTCCTTAAATGGCAAAATTAGGTTAAGTAAAATGCAATAACCAACAGTTTAAATGATATTCTTCTATCAATGTCATTCAATCCACATCCTACTTGGACCAGTGTTGTACTATTATAATGCTCTATGGAATAGTGGGCCCAGTAACCATTCGAAATATAATTCGAAATAATTTTCAAAAACCTGAGTGAACACTAACATCTAGGTTAATAACATTGGTTAGCACTTAAAATCAAGATTAGTTTGTAAAATTGGCATTCTGTTATTTCAACTGTATTTAAGAATAAAATCACTGACAGTTGTATAAACAAGAAATAATTCTAATAAAATTAAATGATAAATTAAATACAAGAAGAGCAACCAGATTAAATTGAATAAAAAAATATTTCGAATTCTATTATGGTTTGATTTGAGAAAAAAATATAAATTGAAATTATGTTAAATGTTCATACATGTACATAAATTTATAATATTTGTCCAAAATTTTATAATAACATAAACCCACTAAATAAATGTTTTTGAAAGATTATATATTTGATACATTTCAATAGATTAGTTTGGAGCAAAAAATCTATTTTGTAACCACACACTCTATACAATTTTATGGAAAATCAATGTTTTATCGCAAATACATAAATAGTAGAAGACCAAATAAATTGTATTCCAAAGTGTTATCGTATCGAAAAAAATAAATTTATTCCATATCACAGATACGAATCGAATAGGGTGTTCAAAAGTGATAAAACTGGTCAAAATATAGAAAATTCTAAAATAAATCGAATACCCTACTGTCAAGACCAAAAATAACCCATATTCTGATGTAATTGATAAATTCTGAAAATTCCATCCAAACCACATTCGCAGGACAAAAGTTTATTGATATCGTGGAGAATGCCTATATATGCATTATTAAAAGAGTTATCCAATGAGATTATATAACTTTGGTCCTAACCAAATATTTCGTTTTATGGGGTTCGTTACCATCCTGATGTGTTAAAACGAAAGAATTTTTGATAATTACATATACTCACATCTTTATATGAACATTTTTAATTAAATTTTTTTCCAAATGTTGTATACCACGGAAGGTATTTTGAAAATAAAATTAAATAATATCGGAGAGTAAGCCAAATGTTGATAAACTTTAATTTGGTTAAATTATTTAACACAATTTAGCAAATTAATAATTTGATTTGAATATGTACTTTAATGATTGAATTTAATTGTTTGATTACGGTCTACAAAGAAAATATATGTAACCTTAATCAATTGATTCAATCAAATCGAATTATATTCTTATATTACTGTTGGCTTGGAATTTGGTTAAAAAAATGTACCACCGATTCGATTCATGTGGCTAAATTTAATTAAGTTAATTAAAGACAACATCAAGAAATAATAGCCAAGTTCTTCGTAGGATTAATCATACCAACTGCGATCGAATCGTAATAAGAAAGAATATAAAAGCTATTTTGGATTATCTGATTTCGATCTTTTTTTTGGATAGTCGACAAGAGATGAAGCTATCTAATATATTTGGTGGAGATCACCAAAGTCATAGTCAATTTAAGAGATAATGACGTCACTCTTAAAGCGGGCTCAAGGCCCACATAAGTGGAAGCCGCACCAAATAGATCTACTACAATCTGCTCCAATATGTTCACACCATATCAAGTTTTAAACTCAAATAACGTGACAACGACAGTCAACTACATTACACATATCGTCATATGTGTATATACCGACATATCAAAACGATGTACTCAACCACCATCTTTAACAAATACTCAATCTGTGTGTGATATGTGGCAGTACAAATATGTTGATAGCAAATATATGTTGATAGTGAATAGCACACTCACTCTAAACTCCACCATATTGAATTACTTTTTATTAAGATGTAAAATAAGCTTTTCAGTCTGCAATGCTAGCTTTCAACCAAAATATTGATAAAGCATCTTCATAGTCAATTTAAATCGAGATTTCAATTCACTAACTTATACATCTCGGTGTTGTGTTTACAAGTACTTTTCAATATAAACTATTTTATTTTTCTTAACTAGCTGAAAAATACTTTTCATTCTTATAACTGATATAAACTTATCCTATTCGCCCTCGTTATTGGATTTATATACACAAAAAGGATAACAGAATGAAAAGTCTGTAAAAGATCTTAACAAGATAATGAAAAAGTTTATTTATACAAAAGACAAAAAATTGTATATACTTTTGAAAACTTGAAAACATTGAACAATATATAAGATATGTATGCGTGCGTCTTATTAGGTGGCTGATGTGTAGATAGAATTACAATCGATGTGGCGCCACAATTCACATCGCTACACACCATCACACCACATCGTAAATCAATTGAAAACCCAAAACAAAATTCTTTCAACTCGAGGAAATTCGAGTAAAACCGTTATGATTTATCACGTAATTATTTTTGTATAGATTTTAAAAACTTTCGGTTATTTATTTACTGAAAACGATCGACAATTTCTATCACTCACATGTACTGTATACACAAATACACATTTCACAATGAAAAGTGTATGTTGGTAGCTAATTTTAAAATAGGAATTTCCACTTAATTTTTCATTGTCATTTCGCAAGAAAAATTAATTTAAGACAATGTAGAAGAAAAACCAAAATGACACACACACCTACATATAATTACGTTTTCAACATAAACATAGCTAAAAAATCGAGAAGATTATTCAGAAACGGATAATAAAATAAGAAAATTGTTCAACGCGGGGGGATAGGTTGTCTTTTTTAATGAATTGGGGTGGAATTTGTTTTATTTTCTGTTTGTTGTGATGGCAGTGGATTTAAATATTTCTTATTCCTCAAAAATAAACTGATTTCGTACATTTTTTTTAATGGAGTGCGAAAGCAATTGGGATGGTTTTGTGTCAATGAAAATTTATTAATCATAAATTTTCCATGCCGTTCGTTTTACATTAATTTTTTATTGGTTCGACGGTTGTCATTATAGATAATTTTGATTGAATTTTGAAAATATGATATTGGCATGGTATAATGAAAAATTGTTATTAATTTACGCTCAGTTTGGCAACCTTTTCTATCCACAGACACACAAAAAAGATACGTCATTAATATTCAAAATTTTATCACAAGATAATAGACAAAACATCACACTTTCGACATCTTATAATTATGCTGTTATATGAATAAACAGCAAACGGAAAAAAGGGTTTAGATATATGTCTTATTTTTGTCACTCCATCACTATATATATATATACTTATATAAACCACTTAAAGCAACAATATGGGTGGCATATCGAAAACGTTTAAACTTAAATAACCTTAAATCTTGTTGCTTTTCGCGTTTACCTAATATACATAGCATGACATCCCCATACAAAATAAATTATAGTTAATATGTTGCTTGCCATTCATTACCCCCATAAATGTACATAATACATGGCGGCACCCTTTAATCCATTACCCTACCTCAACCTTATACTATATTCGTTTATTTGTATAATAATGTGCGATATTTAATATTACAGAAAGGAAAAATTACGAAACAAAACACAAGACGAAATGAAAATTAATCAGAAAGGAAATTATTTGATTTTTCCGTTTTTCTTTTTATTTTTCACTAAAGAAAAAGTCATGAAAAATTATCACGCAATTGAAAAACGAAACAAAGTAAAAAACTAACACCTCCTGATTTAAATTTTATTGTTTAAAACAAGTCAAAATAGTTTTACGACAAAAAGAATTATTTGCATAGTTCACAATATAAGATATTTCCGCGGACTCTCGATGCAGCAACGAATTATATATAAATCTCATTCCATAAGTTTGTGTGCACATTGAAATAGATTTGCCCTCTCCTTATCGTTCAACAAATTTACAATTTAAATGATGTCAAACACAAAAACCATTCTCAATTTATTAAAGCTGTTGCCTTTATATATTTGGGGATACACACTATGTATACATACTCATATATACGAGTATGTACATAGGCACCCAAAAAATATTTAAATTTTTGCACCACGTCCCTAAACACAAATTTAAATGAAAAACATAATCAAAAACAAAACAACAAATATATAATTTACTTAGTAGAGGAGAATAATGAAAAAATAACGGTGGAAAATTATTATAAATTTTAATTTTATTTTTGCTCATTTTGTTTTTTAAATAAATATAAATAAAAGTAAAAAAAAAACATTCAATTATCTCGCAAAATTGAAAATATTAAATATGTATTCAAATAAAAATAAATTTATCCAACTTTCTAAACTAAGTAGAAATGAAAATATGTAATTATATTTTCATAATTTTCCGGTGAAAATAAAAATTATTTTCTCGGCTAGATTTTGTTTTAAATGGAAGGTAAATAATTAATTAAATTTTTTTTGTTTTTTTTTTATTCGCTTTGGAAAATGAACAAAATGGCGGATGTGATTTGACAGTCTGTATACATATAAATATAATATATAGGTATGTACTTTTTCGATATATAATGTACAAATATTTATGTTAGGTTTTGCAAATATTATAATTTATTTTTTTCAATTAAAATAGTTTTCCATTAAACATTGTCATAATTCATGATGTAAATGGATATGTATTCAAATACTGTATAAGTTGATATCATATACAACAACACATTGTCTTTCTATTGGAAGTGGAACCTACATAACCTATATATGAGTATAACATTACCTTAAATATATTGTCTGTATAAAGTCTGTCAAAAATCATTTTCAAAATTTTTCTGTGAGTCACAACTGTCGCTAGAAAGGAAATAAAATTATTTTTATTTCAAATTCAAAACCAAAAAATATTTTTTAACGAAAAAACGAGCCGGTTCTTCACTGAGCCGCATAGTGGTGAAATTATGCGTAATTGCTTCTAACTACTTGTGACAAATAGCAAGAGAAATTACGAGTAGTTATCTTAGACAAGAACCGAACAACTAGCGGTTTACAAATGGTTACTAGCGATTGGCCGATTAGAAAGCAGATATGTATTACTTGCATTCCAATCAACCAATCGCTAGTAGTTCACTGCGTGTCTCTGCTAAATTTACTATAGATTATTTAGCAAACACGCAACGAACTACTAGCGGTCACTAGCAGGTACTATAGCGGTTGGTCGATCGAAAATTCACTATTAGCGACTTTCCAATCGACCAACCGCTAGTACCCACTAGTGAACCGGTATTAGTTCGTTGCGTGTCTTTGCTAAATTTACTATGGATTATTTGACACGCAACGAACTACTAGCGGGTATTATCAATTGGTCGATTGGAAAGCAACTATTAGTTGCTTTCCAATCGATCAACCGCTAATAGTTCGGTTCATATCTTTACTAAATAAACCATAATAAATTTAGCAAAGACAAAAACCAAACTACAAGCGGTTCACTAGCAAGTACTAGCGGTTTGTTCATTGGAAATCTTGTAGCCTCAAACCTTAAGTACGCCAAAAATTATTATATTATATATGTACAACTGAGAACATTTTGTTATCTCGTTTAATTTGATTATTATTTTCTCAATTAATAATTATATACACGACACGGTATAGTAAGAATTCCTCAGAGTTGTTATTATGTTATGTATGTATGTTCATTTTAGGAGCTTTTTGTCGTATTGTGTATAAAGAGGATGTGCTTGTACAATCACTGTTGCCAGTTTTGGTTACATTAGTTTTCTCATTTGTGTTTGTTGATATATTAGAAGAAAACTTTATAATGGTACTTCCAATACCTCACAACAAAATATTAATTTATTATTATCAATAACATTCTATTATCAATATGTCCGATAGTCTCCAAAACATTATTGTAATATAGACGTGATAAAATTTATTGTTAATATTGCAGTCGATGAACGTTGCATTATTATTTATAACTTGCCAACGAATTAACGCATGTAGTTTCATTCTTTTATTGTATAATTATACTTGAATTGTATTAATATAATGGGCTTACCACTCAGTCGAAGTATTATTTATTTATATAAACAAGTCTACAAATACGACTTTATTTTAAAAAGTGACGTAATAGTCAGGCCCATATAACAGTTATAAATAATAATTAAAATCAGGAAGAAGCAAAGTGCAGCTTATACTTCCTTAAAACGTAAAATCGAAAGCTAGATTGAAAGATCTGGTTAAGGCTTTTACACATCATGTTAATAGTTGGTGAACGAACACCAGCAGCGCTTGAAAGAAGCAAAGCATACAATAACAACTCTGAAAATAGAATGGAGCTTTTAAAGTGTTCGTTTGTCTATAACATTTTATTGTGTCATATTGATATACCATCAATATTGGTAAATTTTCATATTAAAGTATCCAGTAGACACTTAAGAAGAAAAAATTTCTTGCAAATTGATGTTTTATATTCCAATTGTGACCGGACGCATGTGAAGTACAGAACCTTGATTGTCTTCAGGCCATAAATATCTCTCGTCCATGGTTTAAAAAAACCCCACTTGAGATTAGATCATGCAACACATGCTTTTGTTACTGCTCATATTTTCACGAAAATAGCACCTAGCTCTTTGACCTCCGATACTCTCTGTAGCGACATATTGTTAATTTCCTAATGTTTTAAAACTGGATTCAATTTCCAGTGGAATGGTGTTAAGTCTTATTGATGTTCAGATTAAGAAGGTTTAACTCACAACAATTCGTTAAATTGTCAATGTTCTCTTGGAGTTTTACGGCATCGCTTAAGTTCTCGATAGTTCTGTATATTTCTTAATCGTCAGTAAACATTCAAAGTGTTGAATGTCGAATAACTTCGTCACTTAAGTTAAACCATGCAACAAAGTTATTTGATAAACCGAACGAGCATAGTCGTTGTCATGCTTCACAATGGTGCGGTAAAACGTGTCCAGGCACAACTTCTTTGAAGGGATTGCATATAATTTAAGTCTAAATGAAATCGACGTAAAACATGATACATCACTTCTACCCACAGTTTTGAACAACGGGGTTATTCTTATTTCCCCTCCGTTTTTCTTAGGAAGACCTTTAATACAAATTATGTAAGTCCTATATATTTATCAAAATAATGAACACACATGGATCCCCTGTTGAGCTATGCAATGCGCAGATGGTTCTACGAAAATCGGACCTATAGCCGTACATAAAATTGGTATCACAACGGACCATCGCAGGTCTAAGTGTGCGGTAGCAGCCACCCAACAAAAATAAATCCTCGGAATATCGTTTTAATGTTTTTACAGAATTTGTCCTTACTGTTCTACAAATTGATCAGCTTATCGTCATACCATGGTGGATATTTAGCAAGTTACGAAATTATGGTTGATAAATACAATAATCAACTCCCCAAAATAGAATAAACAAAAACCAAAAATACGAATTACAACAAAAAATTATCTAATTCACTAGAACTGCTACGTCAGCAGTACTGATTCAGTATATACATATATGTATGCATACATAAAAAAACTGCGGCCGAAAATGGAGAAAGAATGATGTACTTTGTCAAGTACATTCTTTCCTCAGCAAAACATCCATTTCGAAACATATCCACGTGAAATATCCCGAAGCCAAATTGAGCATGTGTTGATTTTAAAAGAGCGAGCTTGAGTTGTTCAAGGCATGATGGCCGATACGGTATAATTCGTACGAAGTGGTCACATTTTGCCCAATATTCAAGAAGGATGATGGCTCAAATTATCGCAATATAGCCGTGGTTTGCACAGCATACAAGTTACTATCGTACATTATCTTACTCACGATAGTAAAAACAAAAATAATCTATGGCTTGGAGGCCGTAAACGGCCCTTAACACGTCTCAAATGAGACCTTACGAACCAATTTTAACGATTGGTGCACATTGTAGGTGGTCAGCCCAACGAATGTTTTTACACACAAACGCATGTTAATTTTTGGTCAACGGCGGGAATCGAACTCGAGACCGCGGAGTGATGAGAAACTCTCTTAACCATTAAGCTACAACTGGCGTCACGATAATAGAGTGGGGAAAGAATATCAAGGTTTGCCTTGCCGTTGAAATTCGAAATTTATATCCTCTAAAATCAAAATATCTTGCAAATGGCGATAAGCTGAAATTGTACAGAGTGTTGATTGAACCCGTTGTCATGTATGGATGGGAGCGTTGGATTTTGACGGATGAGTACGCAAAATGGTTTCTAACATTCAAGAGCAAAATTTTTTCTTGTGATATATGATCCAAAATGTGAGGTTTATCGCACATACCGAGTTCTATTCAATCACGAGATCAGGGTCAACAATTATATGTTTAAGCCGTTAAAAATATATACAAACTACTACCCAGTAGCCTGTTTGGATTAGATGGATTGAACTTTCAAAACCGAATATCTTATCAATAACTCACACACATTTAAAGAATTAAGGATTATTTGATGTTCTATTAATATAGTACACAAACTATATAGTACAAAAATAATGCAAATACAATTTTAAATCTTAATAAATGTAACATTATTTATGTAAACTAAATCTAAGTGTATCATGCGGATAAATAAGAATTTAACAAGTATTAAAAATAAATAAATCAACAAATTAAATTAATCAATATATAATAAATTATATATTTAGTTGGGTGGTCGAACATAAAATTATGTAGAATGTAATGTATAAATATTTCAACGATTGAAAATTTTTAATTTCTCGATTTGAAAGCTTAGTTTCTACTAAAATTTAATAGATCTAAATTAGCCAACATCAGCGCAGTTGTATGCCAAAATGATCTTATTCGTCGATTAAATTAAAAATATTAAAACACACCTGTTTCCTGTTTACTGTTGGCAGTTTTGCATCGACCTTGTATTATTTATCGCAGTAAAAATTAATTTATTAGCAGATTTCTTAAATCTCTTCATCCTAATTGATTTATAATTTGATAAGGTGCTACAATACTTACAATATTAATCAATCGTGTTTATGATCGTGAATATAATCCTAAAGGTTTGATTGATTTTACTTTACTAATAACAAAGCAGTTGCATTGGTACAGATAATAATAACACGATTATTTAAATAATATCAAGATTATGTACAGGGTGCGGCAAAAGTCCCGCTACCATTTCATTTGCGCACCATCTTAGTTATGTGACATTTAACTCAGTTTCGCTCAATCCATTGTGTTGTGTAAACGCTCCAATTTTAGAACGAATAAATATACGCCACAAGAACGAGCAGAAATAGTGACAATATTTATTGAAAATAATCGTTCCATTATTGCCACTCAGCGGAAATTGCGTCAAAAATGTTCTTATCGTCCAGTGCCTCACAAAACCACAATTTATCGTTCACATGCGCATTTTCGACAGTACGGTACGACAGCAGACAGAACTCGTTCTGATAGACAACGGACGCGTTAAGGCGAGTTTTGAAAATGTTTCCGTACAAAATTCAGTAAATCCAAAAATTGCTACCGAGTGATCCTGATGAACGAGTTGAGTACAGTAATGCAATCCTAAGGCTGTCTGGTGAAATTGAAGATTTTTCGTCTTAATTGATAATGAGCGATGAAGCCCATTTTCATCTCAGTGGCCACGTCAATAAACAGAACAGTCGGTTTTGGGGGACACAGAATCCTAAATTATTTCATCAAAAATCATTGCATCCACTTATGGGACTACAGCACACACCGCTTGTTCAACAATTCAATTATTGAATTAGGATTTTCCACGACGACTAATTTCGCGAATTGGCGATTTAGCATAGCCAGCCAGATCTCCGGATTTAACAGCACCAGACTTTTTCTTATGGGTTTTTTTAAAATCAAAAGTTTTTGTGAATAAGCCGCAAACGATTCAACATCTTAAAGACAATATCCGACACGAAATTGAAGGAATTCAGTCTGAGATGTTGCAGGATGTCATGAAAAATGCCTTAAAAAGAGCCGAAAATTGCATAGTGAATCGCGGTCACCATTTAGCCGATATAATTTTCCAATCATAACGAAAAAAAAATGTAAAGACCAAATAAACTTTTTATGAAAACCAAACCTACTTACTACTATGGAATTTTGCCCCATCCTGTATATCGTGGATTTGATCAGTTTCCGATTTCTATTCTTATTTTTACACAAATAAAAGTGAAATAATCGGATTTAAAACTTAAGACAATACTAAAATTCACTTGACAAATAAATCAATGATGCGAATCGACATATAAAACATTTTCATAATCTGTAATTGATATTCTTATTAGCATTGTTCATCAAATCATGTTCCATATATGTGTTCAGTTTTGGTAAATTTGGGGCAAATTTTAATTTTTAATCTCTTTTATAAATATAGAATAGAACAAATCAATAAAGTGGGAACATGCCAACTATAAAGAGAAAAATGATGAAGCGAGAAAAATTTTGAAATTGAAAGTTGGATTTTCATCTCAGCTCTATGGATTTCCTATAATGAAGTATACATTGTTATGGTGTAATTCTCAATCGCTTACCAGAATACAACATAATTTCTTAAATTTTAAATTTTCTTTTTAATCCAATTAGTCAGTTTTATTTAGGCCTTGTACAAATAAATAAACGACCGAAATATAAATAAAACGCCAATCATTCTTAATAACATTAGCAAATACCTATAAAACTGTCAAATAAAATGTCGGGTAAACAAATTTGTTAGAAATTATCGCTTTAATTTTAACACGTTTTTATACCTTTTTCAATTTGTATAATTATTTATGTTTTATTAAAATGGCATATAACAGTCATTATATTTTGATTAAGTATCAGCGTATTTGTTGATCCAATAAACATGTAAATATTATGTAATATCATCGGTCAAACTATTTGTGCAACACCAAAATTGGAAAATACGTATCCATTGAGTTTGAATTAATATGCAGAGGCATTCAAAATCAGTTTGGGGTAAAAAACAAAAGTTGTGAAGGATTGCCGGAATCACCACCTTCTGAAAGCATGGATGAGGCCGCAAAGTGATGCCTAAAGGATGGATGCGCAGTGAAATATATACAGCGACTTTCTTAGTTTTTTACTCAAAGAACAATAGTAGTAGATGAATTTCAAAACAATCCGACCATAGTGGATTGTGTTCTAATTTGGATGTGTTTAACAAATACAAACCATTTGTTAACTATAGCAATGAATAATGTGTTTCTTGAGCGATATAACTTCAACATTACAAATAACAGTAGAATTACTGGACAAAACTATTTACTTATCTTGCTTTAGTTATTCCTATGTGAAGAATTGTACGATAGCGAAAATGAACAAGACATCGATGCTGGTTACCTATATACAAGAAGGTTCTACTATGATTTGGCAAGATATATGAAAGTCGTTTATCCAAAACTCGACTATTCTAGGGTCTATTAAATACCTGAATGCGTAATCAAAATCATCGGTCTACGTGTCCGATCGAAAAACTACTGTTTCATAGTATCAATTCGTTAAATACACAGATTATGAGTAAATTGGCAGTTTTGTATCTCCATCATCCATCATCATGAAAAAAATCAGCGATACATTATCATTAAGCTCCAAATTGTTTGATGGTATATAAAGTGTGAGATCTCTGGTATTACAACGGACTGACACCAGTTTTAGTGTGCATGAGCAGCCACTTTACACTAACCTTACCTAGCACATTTGGGCACCACAGAATATAAATTTAGCAACTTTGTCTAGGTCGATATTAACAGCTGATACGAACTTATTATCCACATTAGTCTATTCGAAAATATAAATATTACTCTAGTTGTTATGGTCGATATATATATAATGATCATTTCGAATTTAATATGAGTATGACAAATTCAAAAATTTATCGTACTGCACAAATAACAACACACCAGATAGATGTATAGTGAAACACTTAATCATCTCACCTTTATGTTGTAGACATTTTTTATAAAACATATAAATTATTTTGTTTACAATTTCATACTGAATGACATGGCAAAGATGGTAGATTCATAAATTATGATATGTCCGAGCAAATCTCAAATTTGACTTTATATATTTTATAGCGCACTACTATTATACACATAAAAATCGATTTATAATTCTATGAATAGAAATAAGTATGTATAAATAAATATAATATACACATTTTGTATCTGTTTAGTTTGATGATAATATCTGTTCGTTTCTTAGCCGCCGTCTTACGTACAATATAATATATACAGTTTTTTCCCTCTCGCGTTGTTATAGATTTTAGCGAGTGGGCTAACAAATGCCAAACAGAATAATAAATCACCATGATCACCAAATGGTGTGGTTTATTTTTAAACTTGCGACTGTTTAATTTATATTAACAATTTTTTTGAATTTCTTTCAACATCTTCAACTATTAACAAAGAAACGTATTATGTAAAAAGACAACAATAATCTAGCAGTATGCCATGCATTACAGGATAATATTTGACAAAACATACTGTTCTATATATAAAAAAATAACAAGAATATAGTTCTCAAGATTAATTTATTTTTATTTCAAAGAAAATAAACCGCGGAAAAGCTTATAGTAAATTAAAAATGTTTAAAAGTGTTTTGTTGTATTTAAACACTCGAGATCGTTATAAACACAAAATTTGTATCTGTATGCGAATTCTGCTAATTATGTATAAATAATATAATTTTTCAACATTTAGAATACAGTGCTCCATCGATTATATCTATATGTTTAAGGAAACCAAACAACCAATACATTGTTCAAGTACAATTCACGAATATCTACAAAATCGAAAGTGGCTACCTATTAACCGTAAGGTATTCGAAGAAACAAGGACAATAATAGTTGCTTTCCAAACGACCAACCGCTAGTAGCTCGGTCTTATCTTTGTTAAATTAACCATAGTAAATGTAATAAGGGTATGAACCGAACTAATAGAGGACTAGCAGTAGGTCGATTGGAAAGCAACTTAATACTTCTATTTTAAAAACGACAACATACAGTAACACGCTGAATTTGAAAAGATACTTGCTGCGATAGGCGCGTCATCCGGAAAACTGATTAAGCACATATATAACAAACTAGGTTGTTGTTTGTCTTCAACATCTATAAGTAATCTTTATGTAGATTTTTTTCTTATGAACAATAAAGTTCATTTGGTGAGATTTGTTGTCAGTTGCGGCACAATTGGGTTTAACCAAACACTTTTGTCAACAGAAGTACTATTATCGATAAAACGATCTGGATGGACACAAGAATAATAAGTATACCATACGTGTGTTGCTAGACGGATGAAATTTTCTGTCCATAAATAGAAACATTTTGGTTTTGTCCAAAAACTGTAAGACTTCTGTTTATCTAAAGAACACGTCAAACATCGATGGTGACAAATTCTTAAATATTTTTCGGTTAATACCCATTTCTATAAGTCATTGAGTGAATTTATTTTTTCTTTCAATCAGAAAATATCCTTGTTACTAGGATAGAAACCACTCTCCTTCATATTTCAAGATGTTTAATATCGAAAAAATATTTGGTTTAGGAAATTTCGTATGTTTTCAACTGTTGAATTGTGACTGAATCTTTTTTGACTTAACGAAACAATAAATATGGAGAACGTATACGTATTCGTCATATCCGTGAAAATAAACCAGTACCATTGACTTAACTAGTCGGTAATAGCTTGTTTGTTTCACTTTGATATTATTTTAATTTAAAAAGTTTCTTGGTAGTTTTACTTTGAAAATACATAAACTACTATACTTACAGAATGATTAGAGGTTAGAAGGAAGTTAAAACATCATGCAAAACCAGAGATTCATATTCGATTGTTGATCGAACAGACGAGATTTAAATGTAAGGAGATCGTAGAATAGTATGCTCTGCGATAATAAAATCAAGGTTAAATCAATTTAAGGTTGAAAAATAGTCAAATCATGCTAGTAATGGAATTATTAGCGAGCAAAAGGATTGTTGCAGATAGAAACACCAGATAATCGTACCAACAATAGTAAGACACACATTTACAAAGGCGAAATCTACTGTAGGGAACCTATGCGTGAAATTTAAACTCGTTGTTCAACCGTTCTGGTATATTGGCCGTAAATGGAAAACATTTAAGAAAGATGATTTGATGCTAGTAAGAGAGGTTAAGAAAACCCCAACTAAGTCTGCTAGAGAATTAAAGGAGCAATACAATTTCAAGTTCAACTGGAACTATTCAACGGCGGCTAAAAGTAAGTGAATTGATCAATTACTACCAACGACGTAAGCCTTTCATTAACAAAATCAACAAAACGGAACGACTGAGTTTTGTAGCTAAGCACCAAGAGAAAGAGAACGATTTTTGGCATTCAATTTTAAGATCTGATGAGCCATAATTTGAACTATTTGGATCAAACAGGCGTGAAAGAGTTTGGCGAGATCGAGGTGAGCGACTCAAAGATAGATTTTTAAAGAACTGTGAAACACGATGGTGGTAGTATTACGTATGGGAGTACTCAGCTAACGGAGTCAGTGAGATCGTATTGGTTAACGGGATAATAACTATGAGCAAATATTGAATCAAAATTTAAGAAAATCGTAAATTACATCTTGGGCAACGTTACACTTATCAACAGGATAACAAAACACACTTCGAAAGTCGCATCGACTTATTTCAAAAAACAAAAAAAAATTAAATTGCTTGAGTGGCCTTCACAAATCCCAGATCTCAATCCGATTGAGAATTTGTGGTCAATCATATAAAGTAATTACCTGACCACTAAAAGGACAAACAAAAGAAAAATGTTCAACTTAATTTAGAAATGGGAAAAAACATTGGCTAGTTGATAGCATGCCAAATAGTTTGCAAGCTGTTTAAAACGCTAAATGAGGACCGAATGCTTAAATCTTTTGAAATTAGCAGTTAGATGGTTTAGTTAAATGAATAAAGTTCAATTTTTAAAATTAATAAATTTTTCAATTAAAATTTAACTTATGTTATTTATTTTTATTGAATTTAAAAATGTTGAATGTACGTTTAACTTCATAAATAAAAGCCACTAAAAAGTAAGGAACTAATATGAGCCGGTCTTGTATCTGAGAGTTTATATAATTTGGAGCCGTCAAAAGATAAAATATAGCAAACCTTTAGCTGGAAAATGAACTTACAATTTCTCCAATTAAGTGATAAAACGATTCACAAATTAAACTGGATGGTCATTTGATGGTGCTTTATCATACTTTTATATCAAGGTTGGAGACTTTTTTCGTGATCGAAAATCTACAAACACAACCCTGCGCAATAACATTAAACAAATAACTTATAGTAACTATAAGGGAAATTGCGTCGATATTATGTGCCAACATGATATAATTCCGGAGAAGATTAAAAGATGGCACTAATTGAACGAAATGTTTACATTTTTTAACTGCAGTTTTTTATATTCAACGATTTATTAACGAAACCAAAATTTAAAATCTGAAAAAAAAATTTATAATCGAAATCAGAAATTTTTGCAGTAAATGGGCTTATATTCTAAATGGGCTTATATAAATAATAATAATAATAAGTATATAAAACAAAATTTGTTTTTTTTTTTAAATTATGTTATTTCATTTAAAAATTACTTCGCGTGCCATCTATTGTTCTGAAATTGCTGTCGTTGGCATTTACTATGAAAATTGACACAATTTCTCTTATAAGTAGTATTATAAGTTATTTGAATTAAAAAGAGGAAATAGTGAATTTATAGGTAAAATAAAACTTTTAGTGATAAATTGACGTGTCAACATAAACCCAAAATGAATTATAACAATTAGTAGTGATACAATTTTTACAGTATGGTAAGTACATATATAATTACAACTTAATTAATGATAGACAAATAGTAAAAATTTTGACAAGTAAAATCGAGATGAAAGATATTGTTTTATTTTTTACTCGTATCAATATACGCCATGAAGTTGTTCATCTATGATTCATCTGCAGTAAGCTACGACAATTTGATTTTACATACATTTTATCACTAAATGTGACCACCACAAAATGACACCAGGGTGTCTAGCAGTAATTATCCAATACAGGTATGTAAGAAACTACAGCATGACATATTATGCTGAGCATGAGAATTAAATGATTTCAAATGAAATAGTTAAATAATTTGTGTACCAACTACAGCTTCAAAAATTATTGAAGTAGTTCAGATAGCGTAGAAACTTTTCTATTAAAACGATTGAAATCAATATTCCAGGAATAAAACACCGAACTGAAAGAAATCCTTTGTTATATATGAACAAAAAAGTAGGTACTACCTAGAGTCTCAGCATATTTTTTAATAAAGAATCTCGTTTTGATATATTTACCGCTTAAGTTATACTGCAAAAGTATATAGTGAAAGTATTTCAACGCTATTATCTCTGCACCCGTCATGATTTGAATGCCAAACTTGTAAATTATTTTTGAATTAGGCAGTGATAAGACCACGGTGGCTGTCTAGAAAAAATATTATCAAAGTGAAAACTAAATGGTGTTTTTTTAGAGGTTCGCAACTTTGAGTTGGCAGCACTGCTTTATTTGATAACCCATTTTACGCCTGATAGTTGCTTTTTATTAAGTTTGATTTGACATTTCATGATGGATAGATCAGAGCTACGCATGCAAATTATTGAAATGTTTTATTAAAATAATGGTTCTGTTCGTCAAACTTGAGATGCCGAACAAAGCGCACTGACGAAGCTGTAGCCGCTGACAGGAAAGCATTGAACAGGATCCAAATCAATCAATTCGTCGCCGTTCTCAGCAACTGGGATTGTGTCCTTCCACTTTATGGAATATTTTACGAATGGATCTTGCCTTAAAAGCTTTCAAGATTCAACTTGTGCAGGAATTAAAGCCAAACGTGTATCGTATGCGCCACCATCGTTTACTGTTAATAGTGAGCATAATTAGAAATTTTTTCGTACCTCGATTAGCTGGCATTAATCTTGAAGACATGCTTGCAACAGGACGGAACCACACAGCGCGCGCTTCAATTGATTTACTCAAAGAAACTTTTGATTAAAGAATAATTTTGCGTAATGGTCTAATTAATTGACCACCAAGATCGTGTGCTTTAATCTCCATTGGATTATTTTGCTTCCAAAAGTGCATTGGAAGTCACTTGTCTACGTCGATAAATCAGAGACAATTGATCATCTGAAAATCATCATTCGTAAAGTAATTGGTGAAATACGGCCGCAAATGCTAATAGACATGGAATGATAATAAACATGGGGAAAACTGATCCTACTACCTCGGGTTTTTGCCAATCAAAATACTTAATCTGGCTACGAAATTGAACGTTCAGGAGCGTGCAATGGCTTAATAATGAGAACTATCCATATAACACCAACTGTGCGTGATTGGAACTGAAGGACTGCTTTCGTTTGACACTGGAATCAAAAGGTAGACTGTTATTCTTTGTGTGGTTTGCCACATAACTGCTCAAATGCTTTCAGGTGCTACCACAAAACTCGACCACAACTCTTGAAGATAAGTTATTTCTGTTTGTTTAATCTATAAAGTTCCACCTTAAATGTGTGAAAATCACTGAACAAAATGGCGTCAAACACAAAAATATAACTAATTCTTAGTACAGACAGATATTACTAACTCATAAAACCAGTTACAATCAATTAGTGTTGTATTATGCTTTCGGTATGTCTAGAATGCTAATAAGCATAGTAATATTATATTTACTATGGATACATTTTTATCAAAAATAATTTAATTAAACCATTTTAGTTTGTTATGTATTCAAACATTTCGATGATAATAAATTCGTAAATCAAACAAAAATAAAAAAAAAACTTTCGTTAATTTATTCGAAACGACATACAACGTACTTATTACATAGCTGTCTATGTATGTATGTGTGTGAAATAAAAATAAAAATGTTTATTTAATCGCGGTTAAAACCGCGCACAGATCTAAATTTAAATACAAAATACGCGATATGTTAAAATAATATATAATTTGACCATGACTTCCAAATGATGTATACATACGAGAAGGTATTCATGTATACAAAAGTTTTCGTTTTAGAAAATAGTAAAGCACGCCAATGAACAACTATTATGTATTGAGAAAAATTTCTCAACATCTCGATTATATACTCTTCCCCTTTGTATAACGTCGTCGTGTTGATGATATCATTTTAAATCCAAAACAATTTTACATACGAAAATATAAATCGACGATGGATGACGACATCACTGATAAACACATATACGCGAGCGCGCATAACAAAAAAATGCGATCCACGGAATAATAATAAAAATGTGTTTCGCGATTTTATTATACAATTTGGTTGTATTATATATTTTAGTCTCTCTCACTAACAAACCATTAAAAAATGTTATTGTGTATATAAAAATTTAGAAATTAGACCTAAAGTGGGAAACATAAAGTTTGGTTAAATGCTTTGTCGTAAATAAACAACATTTGAATATAATACGATACGATAAATCGAATTTAATGTCAAATGTTACGATATGGCGTTCCACTTTTCGGTAATCTTTAATACGGAGATTTTGCCAAAGATCAATATTTTTAGTCAAAACAGCATAAATCGTTTTTCCCAACGGATATAGTCAATGTCATTCGAATACAATCACTTACCTTAATATTATATGAACTTACAAAAATTTAGTTTCAAAAAACAAACACATTTTACCCAGATTTTATTATGAAAACCGTATAATTAACCACCAAGCATACCTGAAACAAAATAAAACATACAGATTAGTATAATTAGCCAATTATAAGAGCACAATTTTTTTCCACAGTGTTGTTTAGATTTTTAATATACAGAGCAGTAATTCAATGTGCAAATCGTCTACCTAAACAAAAAATACAGCCTTTCTGACCGAATACAAAGATTAATACACAAGCGGAGTAAGTGACTCTTAAAAAAATTTGCTCAATAAGTGACTCTTAAATATTAAACGATTGCGTGCGTCTCTACAGACTATATCCAAGATGGGATATTTTTCTTTAAAGGACTAGCCTCGAGAAGCTCGACCAAATGACGTTATTGTGGCTCTGGAGGAATCCAAAGTTGACGAATATCCACGATTGACACAAAAAATCATTGCTATGAATTAATGAAGCCATGGCCTAAAAATAGCCTCGAATGCATTTTGCTAAATTTTTCCTAGAAAAAATCGGCAGTCTAGAAACATTAAGATAATCGTTACTTGTGGCAAACCTTGGTTCTATAAGTACAATCCGGAAACCAAACAGCAATAAATGGTATGGAGTCTAACAGGAGTTTACCCGAGTCACCCAATCGAAAATAAAAGTTAATATTCCACTGGAAAAGGGCCAGACGGTAATTGCAAAATGGTATAGTGAAGACTGCTTCAATTGCTGTAATTCTAATTCCAACAAATTGCTGATTTGTTGGAAATCCGAAAGAAAGAGGATTTGCGGCGCTAATTTCTTCTAAAAAATCTTATTGAATTCACTAGCTTCACAATCAAAGTTATAGAAAGTCACAAACCAGTTGACGTGGTGTACACTGACTTTGCCAAGGCGTTTGACTCGATTTGCCATTCTAAAGCACTATAGCACGGTAATACTCATTTGGTTTTTCAAATAACTTTGTGGCATGGTTAAAACTTTATTTAAACGACCACATCCAATTCCTCGATATTGGACACTGCAGCTCCAAGTTAGTTTAAGCTCTGTTTCCACAAGGTTCTCATCTTGGCCCTTCGATTTTTACTATTTACATAGACGCACACCGAAGTTATTCTACTTCAAAAATTTACATGTTTGCTGACGACCTAAAAATATAAAGAACTGTCGATAGCTTAAGCGATAACAAGAAACTCTAAGAGGATTTAGCGAATTGGTGTGAGTAAACTCTTCTTAGGCAGAATATATCAATTCCACCCGAACTTGAATCAAAATGAAAGACCTAATCCGTCACTTAACTTGGAGATGCAGATGGGATTATAATCATAAATTACCGTACCAAAATCTGCAGTGCTTACCACCATATGTCTAGACGGCTGTAAAACAGACAACATAGCAACTATGGAAAATAGACGCGAGCTTTTTTAATGTAAAAACATTGTTTTTGTAATTTGAAACCACTTTTAATAAATGGAAAAAGATAAATATTTTGTTGATCCAAGACAGTCGAAAAATTTCTCGTTAAATCATTAATTTTTTTCGAGAACAAATAATGGTTTTCTTTATGACTATTATGTCAATACATTGTACGTGTGTGAAACAGTTTTCAAGATTTTGTAACATGATTCCATTAGCTATATCACATGAATAGCTAAAATATATGGACCTGGCCGTTGTTCTCAGTTGAACAGTTATTGTTAAGACCGTTGACGGCCTTTAAACAATAGATTATCTCATCTTTTATCTAACACTTTATTGCCTTGTAATTTTTTCCGAAATATTTAACTGATATAACTGATGAAGTAATAAACATTACTCTGTTTCATTTCTGCCAGATTCCACCAAATAAATTTTTAATTACCAAACTTATTTTGAACTCTGATCTAAATTTTTTAGATTATTCAAATTATTGTAAAATGAATTTCCTTAGATTTATGATTCATCAATTCACAAATTGGCTAATCTCATATACCATGCTGAGACATTTGATTATCAAGTGATGGAAATTCCAGTTATAGTATTTCACAACAATATTCTTTATAGCAACCAATTAATAAATCCAACACCAAGATTGTCCATGTCATGTCCACTGTTGGCATATTAATAGTCGTGTGACTTTTTGGTATTATCCAAATCTGGTATAACTCTTACCTAACCTTTACAAATGAGGGTTATTAGTCCAGTGATCCAGCCAAGTATAGCCTCCTCCAACAGGTTATGTTTACAGTAGTACTTTTTTGAGACATTGACTTAGCATCATTTTCAAAAAACACTAAACACTTTTGTTTGCCTATAATTCAGCTATATTGGTGGACCACAAAACCAATAAACTATATCTCATAAGCCAAAAATACCCTAACAGCAAAGCATACTAACAAACCCGATAAAATCAAAAAATTAATTAAAGAAGTTATTTACAAAATATTTACAATAATTTCTGAAAATTTGTTTTTCAATTTAATTTGCATTTTTAATTAAAATAAAATTTGTTGTTTTTAATCGAAACCGAAAGGAAAATTTATTTTCCATTTCCTCAGTAATATTCAAATATTTGTTGATATCATACAAAAATAACATTAACAAAGACATAATGACAATTGAGAAATAGACTTTCTGGGAAGAATAACTAGGCACCATAAAAATTCGGTATTTTCGAGAAAATGTCTAGAAATTTTCTATGAATAAATTTAAATTCGTTATCTCGACTGTCTATGTTCAGGTACATAAATTCGATCTACTCGAATTTTTTTTCTGTTTGTCGAACATTTTATTTGCGATATAAACAGTTGGATCCATACATACGAGTATTATAAAAGACGATATTAGGAAAAAATCACTAAAAATCGATTTTGTGAAGTGGATGAAATTCACTTATTTTCTTTTATGCTACTAAGCCAACACAAAATTTTTCTTTACAGATTTTCAAGATTTAGATGAATTATAATATACGAAAGAATTTTGCTTGCTACAGTTTTTCTTTTTTATGTTATTATCTCTTATCAAATAAAAAAGAAAGTGTTGTTGTTGCGCGGAAATATTTTTTTACTTATTTTTGTAGAAGTATATAATACAAGGGAAAAACGGAAAAGTTTCGGGGCAAACGATGATTTCCATAATCGCGTGCCACACACACACATACCGAAATTTAACAGTTTTAATCTTGTGCGGTTAGATATGTGCTTGAATAGTTGGTTATAAAACTTCAAAAATTGTTTCAATTGAGTGATGAAAATAATTAATAAAATGGCTACCATTTTTCATTTGTCGTGGCATTATTTGCGGTCGATTCTGATTTTGAAACATTTCACTTTTATAGCAAAATCTATGTTTTATTATTCGAAACGGAAATTAGGTTTAAAATTTTAATGTCAACTGCATACATATAGCTAACGTGATAGGTTCTCTCTCTATTAGTGAAAGAAAAAAATTATTTTCGAAAGTTTTACAAACTAAGGTTGATCAAACATGGTTTGAAGCAACCATATACTCGAACTAAATCGACGTTGAAAAATAATCTGAATGTTTTTCCTTTCATAAAGAGGTAACATATTATAATAGATATGTGAGGCGTTAATAGTACCGGGGTCTCTAAAATGAGGCTAACATTGCTTAAATGGTAAAATAGTCGTACATATAGTTAAATTCATCAGACTCGCATAAAAAACTCATAATTATAAAGATGTAAATTAATTTGGCATGCGAAAAATATGAACACTAACTAGCTTATTGAAATAGGATGTGATGGCACTGAAGTCAATACCAGATACGAGAAAAGTATAATTTACCATATTGTATCGCACCTCCAACATTCTTGATATTGGTTTGTCGACTAGATGGGTAAATGAGGTCACTTTGCGCCAATTCTCGAGCACCTTCTATATAGGAAGTTGAATTTGGCCGCTATTGTACTAAATGTCTTATGATTTCTTAATTAGCTTAAAGGTATTTTTCTAGCAACCTGAAAATGTTTATGGATAAAATAATATCTAACCGCTCGACAAAATTTTAAACGCTGAAACTACTTTTTAAACCACTGTTATTTAAACGTTAATTGATTTTTCATTTTACTAACTTTCTGTATCACACTTAAGTTATCAAAATATACGTAAACATGTAAGCCTCGGCCGCTCAGGTGGCGTAATGGTTAAATCTGCGGTAGGTGGAGCGGGAGGTGTCAGGTTCGAATCCCGATCCGAGGCAAGATGCAAAAAGGGATTTTTCACCATCGATCATTTGGGCGGTGCGAGTGGTGGTGTGAATGAACACATCTGGATCGCCTATCGAGTTTAGATTTTATGGGCCGTCCCATCGTCCATGTCAGTACTATAGGCTGGCATGGAACTATGCAATGCGCAGATGGTTCTACGAAAATCGGACCTATAGCCGTATACAGTGGTATCACAACGGACCATCACCGGTGTGTGCGATAGCAGTCACCTAACAAAAAAAACCTCGGCCGCATTTTGTAGAGCATTGAGATGTGCTAGCTTAGTAGAAACAAAATTGAAGCCAATATTATGTCATTGTTTAGCACTTAAAAACAAAACCGGACGGAACAATAACTAAATACAACCATGTAATGTAGTCAAACTGCGACTAGTTACTGAGTATTTTGAAATAATCATATTTGATGCTATGCATAAGCTTATAGTGTCTGAATCATTTGGTGATGGATGCTTTCACGATAATATAAAATGAAATAGGAGAGTAATTGACGGCCCGCAATCGTTATAAATAAAGCTCCGGTAGTTTTTGTAAAGTCCTGTCAGCACATCAACCAACTTATATACAACATAACTTACACGCTACATCGGATGTCTTTGAAATTGCTATCGTGAATCCACACGACAGTTTAAACTACTCGTAAAACAGGAAAATTTAACTTAACTGAATTTCACCTATACAAATTCCTAAAGGTCGCGATTCATCTAAATTTAAATTTGGATCATTTAATACTTTTTAGTAGAATTTTCGCAACACAACTATTTTCACTTCTATTTTGAATAAATGGAGTCTTGTTTAAACGTTTTGTGCGTCAAAAACAATAGAACTGTTGTCAAGGAACTGCGGCGTTCAGAAGTCCAAATAATTTAGTGATGATACAACTATCATCACGCCACAATCAAATAAATTAATAAATCGAAACTTTCGAGAAAAATAATTCGCTAGCACTGTAGCAACACTATTAAACATCTACATATACCAATCGCACAGTATAGTATACATACATCAGTCATTCAATGACGATACCAGCAGCAACTGGAATTACAAACCACGTCGGCCATGTTTAGATAACAATACATTACACATCAATACAATACCTTCTAAAAACCTTGAAAAAAGTTCATGCTAGCTCCTGCCTAATCTAAATCGAACAAAATAAACTTCTCGCAATGGAATTGTCTGTCTACCACCAATGTGGTGGTGGTAGTCCATTTCTCAAGGCTCAGATATTTCCAGGAAGTTCGTCTCATACTGCAACAGAGCCAGCTAAAAATCACTAAGGTGGGCGACTTTGTTTCACGCTGCAAGAAGCCTAATCACTATGCGGACGAAATCAAGAAGGCTCTCCAACGCATTACGGCATAGATAATTATAATCAAAAACGGAGGGAAAATTCACTTATCAGAGGAGTAATGTTGTTGGCGTTCAAAAGTAACCCATTCCAAATAATTATCATCACGCCACAGTGAAATAAATTAATAAATCAGTTTTTCGAGTCTTAAGTTCTTGTAATTCGTTTGCGACACGATTGTTCATACATATATACGAATTGCCATAGCACCATCTACCATTATACATAAAGTCCGGTAGCATATGCAATGCCTGATGAGATAAATTTGAATGTCTCGATCAAGCGGTGCATTCAATGACGTCATCATAAAATCGAAGCTAACCTAGCGAATTACAGAATAAAAAAGATAAATTTGCTCATTTACCAATTCTATTACATTCTGAGCACATTTCATTGCGGAAATGCTTCCTCGGAATTGAGATAGCTATATTTTTATATTTATCGATACTTTAGATATTTTGTATTGTGGAATCTCACTCGCTAAATAATTATCAAATCTTGAAATTTTACAGAACACATAAAAATGATACAGTAGAATATTTTAAGCTTATAAGGTTATTCGTCTTATAAGGGTTAAGCTTATAAAAATGGCACATAACGAGTTCTGTTCAATCACGAGATCATGAAATCAAAGGACAGTGAGTATGCTAGCTCTGTCACGTTCTGCATGCTGATCCGAACCGAATGATACAGCGATCTTTGAAGGGAGAGCTGTGTTTCGCTAGGTGAAGAGGTAGCCGTCAGCGACGATGGCTCCACGGCGTAGAGAGCGATCTGGCATCTTCTAATTGATTTCAACAGGATGAAGAGCTGGCTCGTGATCGAAACCGATGGAGTCAGATTGTTGAGACAGTACGGGCCAACAATGGCCTGTAAAAGTCGTCAAGAAAAAAAGGTTATTCGTCTAAGAAATGATAAAGCTAATGACAGACATGAACACAAACAACAATTAAGCTCAACCCTTTTAAGTCATAAATTTTTATTACCAGTTATAAGCAATCACTTATTTACATAGTAGTATACTATATCATAATATGCGAAGTATTTTTTTCAGAATTACAAAATAATAATCGAATAATAAATCAATTGTATCCATATAGTCATAATCCAAATAAATAGAATTACATTAACACATCATTTATGATTATGTTTAAGCCGTTATCAATTGTTAAGATATACTTATATACACACTTAACGTTTGTAAGTTTACGAAGTAGACATTGTAAACACACAAAGAACGAGTGAACGATCGAACTCAATTGATAGTGATGAATGATGATATCATATCATACATAATGTTATATATGTATACTGTAAATCAATTTAGATTTAAAAGCGACACTTATATTAGACTCAATTAAATCTTGAGCAGTTTATCTTTTTATATAATATTTGATTTAATTTAATTATCAAACCGCGCGTTCTTATCGCTGTTGAGCGGTCGTTTATATAGTTAATTTTAAAGCAACACAATGTATTTGATTGATGTGGGAAATTTATGACTGCTGTTATTTATATGTGTATGTATACTCTATATAAATGAGGTCAAAATATCGCTGACACACACATACAACATTACAATATATCCGGTCAAAAAATTTTATTAAGACAAATTTTTATTATAAAAATATTTTGATTTCGACTAGACTCATACATCTTTAGTTGAAGCACTACAAAGATTCCGCGACACTCGCGTTTATTTATTTATATTTTTTTCTAAACCAAACACTCCAAATCTAATGTTTTAATGTATGTATGTATATGTACACACATGAACTATCTAGTTAAGATTAAAATTGTTGATAAAATGAATCATATGTTAAATAAAGGGTTTACCAATAAGAGGTTTCATTTTGAATAGCCTGCTATTTGGGCAGCTGTCAGTGAAGAATTAGTGAAGAATCAAAAAGGCGTGTGACGCTCAAGAACTGATAGTATTGCTGTTGTAGCCCGTTGTGTTGAAGAAAAGCCAGGTTTGTCGATTCTTCGTCGATCTTTAGAATTACAGATTCCGTAAACGACATTACACCGAATTTTGCATAAAGACTTAGGTCTTAAGGCTTAAGTTTAGTTAACACATGAACTCAAGCTGGTCGATAACCATAACGTCGTACTGGTTGGGTCCTTCAAATGCATCAAATAATCCGAGAAAATAGAATAGAAAATCCAAGGATGATTGTTGAAAAACCTTTCCATGTTTGGTGCGGTTTTGGGCTTCAGACTTTTTTCTTTGGTCATGTGTAAGATAAGGTCGTCAATGATCCAAAATCGATTTCAGCCCTTAGGATATGGTGCTCCAAGATGCATTGATTTCTCTTAAAAAATACTCGTTGTTTTTAAATATCAAAATGAAACCTCTTTTTAGAAAACCCTTTATTAAGAGTCTGCCTCAACTTACATATAAGGTCAATGATGTTATAAGCTGTCAAATAATGAAATGTGCTCGCGCGATAATATAAATAAAGATCGAAAGAGCAATATACTTGTATTTATAGCACACAATTTATACTGCGGCCCAATTTTTCTAAATTTTATATAATTTCTAAATAATTCACAATAGCGCTTCTCATCGATCAATATAATTGTCTGCAGCATTTTGTGCCATCGCGCAATTCAATAAATAATTGCAATTGATTTTAAAGTTTTGAAATAAAATAACACGAACCAACTATTTTATGAGCTTCTGCAATTGTAAACTAAATGTTGCAGCTCATGTGGTGAACATCTTAAATAATACTAGAACGTCTTGTCGACTATAATAAATAATAGATTTTGTATGATAATTAGTTTTTGCAAACATAGTGTACTTTTATAAAACTTTACGACAGCAATGTACAAAATAATTAATATGTTCTCGCCAAGAACAACGTCGTCTTTTATAATTTTGTGCCACACCATCTTAATTGTTTTTTTTTTTTTGCTAAATGAATAAAAATAAGTTCATGAATACTGAGTGTACGAATTAAATATTTTGCTTTTATTAAAATTTAATTGTATTTTTTAACTTAGTTGGTGTGCTGTGAATAAATTAAAAGCGGTAATACAAACATTGTCTATGTGAAGTACAATTGAGAAGCAGAAATGAATGAATATTTTACTATTTGCTTAAATCGATCAGTCATTACAACTTTCAATTTGTACAAATAAATTCTTAAATTATACGAAATGAATCATGGATGTTGAAAGACTTGACGTACACTTAAAATTGTTTACAAAGAGTTTAACAAAAAAATTGCGGTTCATTGATAATTGAATGTATGTTACACATACATACTATTTGAAAGATCAATGTTTGATATAGGTTATCCAATCATCTGTAAATGACATCACAACTAAGAAATTGAGTTGTTTGAGGAAAGACAGATTTATCATCAAAATATGCTAGTATGGGTCACAATCTTTATTATACTTAGAGATTATAAAAGCTGTGTACCAGATCAAACTGAAAAATTAAGAATTCTAAGTGTCGTCAAGAAAGCTATTCTCTATTGAATATAGATTTACTGAATGATCTACTGATATAAATTAGTTGTTGATTGAGGTTTGTTTACAAAACTCATAACCCCAAGTAATATAAGATATTGTTAGATTAAGTTAAAAGCGTTCGACTTGTATTACAAACACTTTAAATTTATGTAAGAAATACTTACAGATGAAACACAAATAATTATTACAATTACAAACTTCCGAAGTTGATCGACAGCTGCAAAACCAAGAGATATCTCTAGAAAATATTTCTCATATTTTATACTAGTTGGTGCGTCAACAACAAAATCAATACTTCGATGTTCTCTAAAAATCTAACCTGTAAAGGTAAAATATGAGAAATATTTTCTAGAGATATCTCTTGGTTTTGCAGCTGTCGACTTAATTTACAGTAAGTGGTTCTAACCGCGAAACCATTTTATATGGTACCTATGGTTTGATAAATATAATATACATATTATTAAACTAAACCGACATATAATTGCGACTTATGCGGATAGACGAAATAGTAATAAACTTAAACTAGAACCACTCCCGCATGGAGCTGTATCATTCAGATAAATTACATTATTATGCTGATCTCTTAAAGCTGTTCAGGTGTGTCTTAGTAGAATCTCTTTCCAAATAATCATTTGCATTCCTCACTAATCATTTTATAATCGATGACCTTCCCGGATGTGTTCTTTAACAAAGTATGAGTCATTACATAAATAATAAAAATTATAAACTTCTTCTATCATATAAAATCAAACAGGGTCAGACATGGTCATACCTATTCTATACTGAATAATATTAAAGGAGAAGCCATCTCAGGAAGTGCTCTCAAACAAGATCTCCATCTATTGTATTACTTAGCCTTTACAAGAAAATATCGCTACCGTTAATTTGGGGATACTGCAAGAATGACTGTTGGTAACAGTTATGATAGATCAAGTGCAACTATTGACTTAAACTGCATCATTTATGTGCACGTTAAGTTTATTTGAAGAAGAGAATACATAGTATCAAAATATTACGTATTCAAGCAAATACTTAGATAGACATGGTCACTCTCGTGAAAGGATTCTCGGTGATGACCTTAAATCATAATTAGATGTTTTTAATGTGTAAGTGTATGTGGGTTAGACCGTGTGCTTTAGTAGCATTGAGTTAAGAAATAATTTCCATCTTCTTTAATTTTTTAGACATGACAGTTGATGCTAATCTAATGTAGAAGGCCAAAGAAGTGATTCAAATTAAATACAAATGAAGTGGGTAATGGTCGTAATCTCTTCATTATCTATAAATATATTAAGATTTTGTTTTATAAACAAGTCCTAACAGCGGTTTCAACGCCCAAAATTCATTCATAAAACAGTTTGAGTTTATTATAGTGCGAACTGCAGGTTCCAGAAAATAAATTTTACCTCAATAATTGAACAATGTTACTCATTTACCCTCCAGACAGTAAATGTAGACCTAAGTTCCTTAAACGACTTATTTCATACCAATCGCAGGCATTAATTCAAACGAATATGTAATCTTAGAAAATACGATGAACGAGATTGAACTTCAACTTATCTAAATAAAATATTAGTCACTTTTACTGCGTAATGAGTCAAAATCAAGAAACTTGTCGAAGGTTATGCCATTCGAAGGAGTTAAACGAAAATAGAACGATAAATAATTTTGTAAAAGTTTAAAAATTTGTGTAGTAATATGTTCCTGATTTAAATGAAGGTGGGACTACGGCACAAGATATTCCAATTCTAATCTCCTAAATTACTCAATTTTCTGCATTCAAATTTGGGTTTTGTTGATTCATCAATAAGATATACCATCAGAAAACAATTAATTAATCATTTTTGTAAAGCAATTATATTTTAGCAAATAGCTAGCGGGGTAGATCGTTTAAAATGGAATCCTAAAATACATTTATCATTAACTTACTAAGATAATATATAAAAGGGATGTATCCTAATTACAATTCACTGAAATTTATTATCATTGCAAAACTTTGTATGGCTAAAATTATAAAACTATTAATCGATGAATTATTAAAGTAAAGAGTCTTATTTAGAGGTTCACAACTTTGAGTTGGCAACACTGCTTTATTTCACTACCCATTTAACAGATGATAGTGGCTTTTTGTTCAGTTTGGTTTGACATTTCATACAAAATTGTACTCTCCGATGAAGTCCATTTTTGGTTGAATGGGTACCCAAGTAAGCAGAATTATTGCATTTGAAGTGAGGATATTTCACAAGCTTCTGCCGAAACACCAATACATCCACAGAAAATTACTGTTTTGTGCGCTCTATGGACTGGGTGAGCCATTGGTCCATATGTCTTCAAAAACGTTAATGGTCAGAATGTTACTGTCAATCGTGAGCGGTATAGGGACATGCAATAAGACATTTTTTCGCACCTCGATTAGCTGGCATTAATCTTGCTGATATGTGGTTCAATTATTGTAAGAAAAAATAATTGTACGTAAAGGTCCAATTAATTGTTGGTGGCCAATCGTGTTGATCGTGCGATTTAACCCCATTGGATTATTTTCTTTGGGATCATGTAGTCACTTATCTACGTCGATAAACCAGAGACAATTGAACACCTACAAATCAAGACGCGCCAACCGTGTCGGTCACATAACCGAAATCATATTACTGTCATAAAATATTCGATTCAAAAAAGCCCGTTTCATTGATATTATTATGATTTTAACTTGTGTAACTCTATACACCTATACACCCTTTATAAATAAATTACACTTTATAAATACCAACACGTTAGGCTTCACATCGGTGCCAGCTCACTTCAATTAACTAAACATCGAATAATCTATTACAATTAGAAAAATTTAAATTTTCTAGCAATTTGCAACTACACATATAACTATACACAATGAGGACTAGCTTTAGGTCGTATGTTATTATAATATTGGTTAGTAGGCATGAATTCAGATTACAACCGTAGTCGTCAATCCCACAAAAATAATTAATCCTATTTTTGTGGGAAATAAACACATGTACTTTAAATTAGTCCAAACTCAAAATCTATACTTTTTCAAATTACAAATAAACATGTATAGTACAACCAAAACACATAATTTAAAATCCTTTATCCCAAACACTAACCAAATACCTATATACACTTTTTCACCACTTGATTTGTATTTTATATACACATATCGTGTACTGGTTCCTACAAAATTAAACTTTAAATAAACGTGTCATACGTATGGCTAAAATTGTAACTAAAGAGGCGACATCTGTCATTTGTATTTATGACATTACTGACCAGCGAATCTTTAATTCGTTCCAACTGAATCGAATTTTAAAGTACAAAACAAATCCTTCCGCAATACATCCTACTGTAGCAACATCCGTTGATTTGTTTAACACGTTGTGTCACTGATTCGCTGGTTAGTTTATATAAGTTCAAAGCGCTTAATATTGTAGCGATATAGGATTCACATGAAAGAAAACGATTAAGATATTTATAATCGGTTTACAATCTAACGCTCGCTGTGATTCTATTATTATTATTATTATAAAGTTGGGTGGCACACTAATAGGTTCCGTTTTCAATGCCACAAAGAGAAGACAGTAGATGTACATGAATAATACTTGAGTTGAACACAGGGGATAGGATGTTATTGAAAGCATCCTCATACATTCGTAACACACGGCATCACGATAAAGATGACTTTTGAAACGGCCATGGCCAGTTAGTATAAAAACCAATATTCTCAAGTTGTCCTTTTTCAATGAAAGAACGTAATTGGTCAGCTTCTCATTAAATCCTTGACAGAGTACTTTGCCTTACGACCAATATGGGTAGCTGACCACGTCAATCTACGTTTTTTTTTAACTGTGTGAAGAGGTAAAGGAGCATCTGGTTCAGGATCTATGAAATATAAGCGAACATCAGTTTTAGCCAAACAGTTTGCATTTCGTTGCCCTCAATGTCACAATGGGCATGCACTCACATGACCGTTACCTCTTTGTTACAACTAAAGAAGTTCAGAAATTGTTTACAATCTCCTACCAATTTAAGCCTGGTATAGAGGACTGTTCAAGAAGTTAAAGGCAGTTCTACTATTCGTACAAAATATAATATTTTATGCAACCAGATTAAAAGCTGAATTCGAGAAAGAGAGAGAACCAGAAATAAAACGAAGGAGGGAATGAGAGCCATCTGAAAATAATACAAGCAATTCGGATAACTGCGATTGAGCAAGTCTAGTGAGAACTCTGAATGGATGACCCATCATTAACCATTTCTATTTCGGGAATAGCTCGTTTAATTTCATTAAGAACTGAACTTTTGACAATATAATCACTCCTCAAGCGAAAAGCAACCGAACACGCTGTACCAAGAATGAAGAATTGTAACTGAAATAGGGAGAGAAAAAACTCCATAGTTAGGTGCCGTGTTGAATACATGACTCCAGTTACACTCCGACAAAATAGCTGTAAGCCACTTTACGAAATATCTAGCACATTCAACATAAAGTATGTCAACCGTTAACCACTTGCCTTTATATTCGAAACTATATTCTGTTTTATTTTGTAGGAACTTGTAAACAAGCAACCTAAATTTTCTAAACAAAAATTATGTGGTTTTAGTTTTTCTTTGAAAATTGTCTAAAACAAAAGGGAAAATTTATCCATAGAAAGATTCCATATAAAGGTTAGTATACATAAAACCATTGTTAAATTAAGATAAAACCTCAGAATAAAATATTCAACAACACAATATATAATGTTGAAATTAAGATAAAAACAAAACAATGATGAGGACATTGTTATCTGGTCGAAAAAATTTAGGAAATAACCGAACCAACTGTGGCAGACAATTGTGCGTGTAATTTTCAAACAATCTACGTGAAATACGATCCAACTTTAAATGTGCAGGTAAGACATATTACAATTTTCATTTATATAGTATACTAACCAATCTTTTAATTGCATTCTTAAACTTGACTTTTCCCAAATATATACAGAATCTATATCCTGTTAAATTTAAAAGGCAATATATAATATAAAATTCTTAACAATAAGAAATATCCTTTTAACATTTCGTCTTATTTATGTAATACGAGTATAATATAAAGTACATATTATATACAAAATTCAACAAAAGAAAATGTTTATTTTGTTGGTTTAAGGACATTTTCATTCTATTGTTTTCAACACTCCCTTTGTCTCGATTTGGTGTATCCATTTTCCTGTCGCACATATTTCTATTTATGTTGCTTGATTTTAACAAAAAAAAAAAAGAAACAGAAAACTTTTTAATTTTCCTTTTGTGTTGTGTGTGTGTGTGAATTTTCGGATCAACAATTAAGGATATAGAATACACATTTTACTTCTTGAAATATATATTTTTTATACGACCATCAATTTCAAAAATTGACAGCATTTGCTTGACATTAAGTTCATAACCTTCGAAGACAAAAACAAACATCAAATCTCTTACCACTTAAAACTTTATATGACAGATAGTTATTCAGATGGGACGGTAAATTGCGTGGGTGGTGGGAAAAAAATTAATCAGTCCCGGATACAGATAGGAAATTAGAGTTTAATGTTTAAATTAAACATAATCTCCACTTGGGGTAATAAATTGCAATTTATATACGGTGGAATAACGAGAAGACTAAGAAATAAGCTTTGCCATAATATTATATTGTACAAAAATGAAAAATGTCTCATAATTTATAACAGTAAAATATAGAAGACGTTTTAGCCAAGCATCTTAATTTTCTATGTGTCAAAATAATTAGTTTTTAAGTTAGTTGCAAACATAAAATAATTATTTTTAGTGCAGCTCCAAAAACTTTGTTATCATTCTAGAAACTTCGTACCTGCAGGTATAGCTTAAATTGCATAATTGGAACAGTATAGTAACTTTTTTTAAACTTGAGACTTTAATTCTCTAAACTTATCCGACAAACGTGATTTTTAACCCTCTCGTAACTCGTTGAAGTTATTTTTATATAACTTAGCGTATACTATGAATTAATGTCTGATAACTGATTATGACGGTCAATCTCAAGTGTAAACAATGTTTTTTAAAATACTGGGTTTCAACCAGAAACTGAAGCGTTTAATAATTCCTAATCAATATATATTAACTCTTAAATTTAAATTGTTAGTTCATTCGTACCCATGACAGTAACTCATGAGATTTTCTCCTGTTTAATTGGCGATGATTTAGTTAAACGAATTTTTAATACTATTAATGTTTTGGGACCACAGTACTCCCAACTATTCGATTCATTTGAACTATACCTTTTTACGCTTATAGTACTAACGTGGAAGAGAGTTGGACTAGTTCCGAACTCCAACAAAAATGTTAATTTGCCTATTACTGTAGTTTCCCTTTATAACCCTCAATAACAGTCAATTTATTTTCATGAATATCTTTTTCAGTCGCTGCCAGTTGCGTTGTTTCAACGTGGAAAGCGGAAACTGTAGAAAATTTCCCATTTGGCAATTAGGAAGCGATTTAAATAATGGTAAATCGAATCAGATTCTCTACAACTTTTCTTGGCATTTAAAACGTTGTCTTGTAATGATTTTTCAATGGATAATCTTAAATAAATTAATACACAAAACCGGAGTGAAAGATAAAAAGATTCTACCAAAAACGGACGATAACCCACAAGCTCCTGCTGGAACATTAATGGTTTGATGAATACGTCTCATTTCTTACATGAGGGTTGCCGTAAAAATTGATTGATTGATTGATTGATAGGACTGTAGGACCAAGCGCTAGGCAAGATTCCCGGATAACGCCGGGCCTATTCCTACAGCCGTTTACATAAAACGATAGGTAAGGATTGGAAGGTATGTTAGTTAGGAAAGAGCGACCCGGTTACAGACACCATGACAGTCGGTACTAAACTACTATTATCACAAGACAATCACAATTTTAATCTGCTAGTCTGCAATCGCCAATCAGCATTCTCCAGTTCGCAACGCCTATCCGCTCTTCTGTATTTTGAATAAAATTAAAACTAAATTAAAATTAAAATTCTTAAATAAATTTATTAGTTCGCTCAGAAATCTGTAACTTAATTAATTAGTTTTATTATTTATTTGAACTCCCATCCGCACAACAAACCTAATTAGAACATAAGTACAGAACTCTGAAAGAAATTTTTTTAACTAATCGCTCAGGTATCTGAAACAATTTAATTAATTTAGTTTGATAGTTTAAGCCATCCATTACGATAATGTTACCATAATACTGTAACATGCTCATCAGAGAGTCAAAATAGACCATAGGGCGACAATCTTCAGCAGAACCATTTTCCTGTTACATAATTATTACAATAATATAATTTGTTAGTAAAATCTATATCATTTTCACATTATCATTGGTTCTTATTTTTATTTGGATAGGAAGGACATTTCCAATTCCATCATATATATTGGTGTTATCTCAGCAGTTGAAACTGGAGTATTTAGGTTAATTAGCCTGGGGTCTTCTCATCATATGCTGCATATAAATTTGCGTCCCTATATTTACAGATCCACCACCATCTAACGCGAGGGGTAATATTTATTTATTTTATGACCCGACAGCATTTCATATACATACATTCGTGTATAGGGTAAATTATTATACAAATAAATAATTGAGTAAGTTAGATATTACCTGCAACTTAGCTATAACGTATTAAAATTAAATCATTTAATAAATGTCTAAAAATAAATTTACTAGATAGGAATCTGTAACTTAATTATTATTAATTTTATTATTTATTTAAAATCCAGTCCGTACACCTATCAAAGTTAAAATAAAATTCAAAACTCTTAATTAATTAACTTACGGCTCCTGAATCTGTAACCATAAATTAAATTAATATGGTTTGCTAGATTAAGTACCCGTCAACCATTACGCTGATATTGGATTGGAATATGTTTATCAGAAAATCCAAATTATTCTCTTAAAACGTATTACATTCCAAAATTATGCAACATTTTATTAAAAATAAAATAAACTTTCCTTGTAAACCCTCTCCAACTATAATCATATTAACACTTATATAAGTAATTAAAACCAAACCTTTTCCATAAATTATTATTATTATTTTTATATTACTGCAATACAATGTAATTGCAATGCAATGCTCGTATTATGGTCGTGATCAGGTACTTTACTACAAATGTAGTAGATCCGCTCCGACCTTCACCGTTCATAAATCAAAAAGAACAATTGATATTGTCTTCAAAAAGCACCCTTAAATCCAAATACGAAACTTAATAAATTGAAATTACGCATGGATAACCCACAGGCACGTATGCACGACACACAGGCAATAAAGCAGGCAGGGACGCCACATAATGCAATGGAGCAGAAGCACCCCAAAAGTGAAGGAAATCAACACCCTTCGAAGCGAACCCTATTCAAGCAAACCAAACACGATCCAAACTCAACATTCAACCAAACATACATCTATTAGTAGCAAATAAACTCTAACACGAGAACCCAATCGTAAGCATCCAAAATACAAACTCTTTCAGAGCACCCTCAACAACGGAACACCAACCTTAAAAAAATAAAAATAGAAAGTACAGACATATCTCAACTGACTTTCAACAAACCGAAATTCATCCAAACACCCCACATTCCGGCGAATCCTCCAGGCCCCAACAAATCCCACTCGCGTCCAAAATTCCACATGCCAACAGAGGCTCCCAACCGCCACTGCAACTAGATTAACCCTCATGCCCGTCTCAATCAAATCCAGCTTCGAAAACGCCCCCCCCCCCCGCGAACCGCAGCAGTATCGAGTCAAAGAACAAATCACCAGCATACCTACAAAAACCGCTTCCGACATCCTTCAATAATCCAACCAAAACATCAAAACCTCCCATCACTCTGCAAAACTGAATGCCTCCAAACCACCACTGCAAAACAGCTACGATCCCGCCGACATCCAAATATTTAGATAGTTCCAAATCCTCGCCACTAGAATCAAATACCCGCCCGACCCATCACAATCTTCCAGACTAAAACAACCCTCAACCGCAATCCCAAAATGTAACTCCGATAATGGAAGATACATACCCGTGTTCTGCACCAAATCTAAACACTCCTGTCCTACAAAATCCCTGAGGATGTGAACACCTTCTTTATTAACTATGTGTCACACACACGCACCCTTTCGAATTGGAATACAGAATACAAATTTCCAGAAATTTAAATATTCCACCAACAACTGAAAGAACAATTTAAACGCAAAAAAAAATTCGCTAAAGAATCTAAATCATGCTAAAGCGGGAACCTCAAAAAGTACGGAAATTTTTGCTAATTTTAGAATCGAGACAGTGGAATTATTGTTGATAGATTGGATAAAAGGCTCAATCCAAAAAATATTACATTTAGTACGTCGATCATCCAAACCAAAGCTAAGAGTATTTGCGGGCCTCTTGTCAACTAAATAACGAAGAAACAAATACTTTCCAATATAGTCGGAGTTGGTTCCAAAATTTTAAAAATCGGAACGAATTCCTAAATATTAAAACTTCAGGTGAGTCTGCTAGCGCAGACACAGCTGCACCAAACTTCATTCTGCAAACAATTAAAAGCATCGTTGCAGATGGCCATTTAAGCCATGAACTATTTAACGACGAAACAGCTTCTTATTACTTGAAAATAACGCCCTCGCGAACATATTTGACCACAGCAGAAAAACAGGCTTCCGGCTTTAAAGCAGCAAAAGACCGTTTGACGCTTCTGCTTGGTGGTAATGTCGTCGGCGACTTCAAGTTAAATCCTTTGCTAATTTACCATTCGGAGAACCCGAGAGCTTTAAAGGGTATCACAAAAACAAGTTTACTTGTTGTTTGAAGAAGTTATAGAAAGGCTTGGGTTACTGCCAGTCTCTCTACACGAAATGACATGTTTTCAACATTAGCAAATCTTGGGATGAAGTCAGCGACACCACCAAGTCTGGACCGTGAAAAAAGCCTTGGTCGAATCAGTCCACCAGTTCTATTGAAGATGCAGCTGAAGTACAAACTCAAATCTTGAACATGGCCAAAAAAAACTGGCTTCATAGATGCTGATCCGTCTGACGTAGAAAATTTATTAACCTAGCAGGATAAATGATGAAAGTATTTCATCATCTGATAAGATTACATTACATTAAAGTATTCAAATATACAATGAAAAAACATGCCGGCAACGTAAAAAGTACAATGTATTTAAATTACATTTAGAATTTAAATACATTGTACCCCGCACAGAACCGACATATTCCCCCATTACACATTTGAATACTTTTTCGACTTACGTCGTTTCAAGTAACGTTGAACTTTTCAGGAACGCATCCACGACGTAAGTCAAAGATCGCCTGTATATATGTATATGATAATCTACGACGTAAGTCAAGGATCACCTGTATATATGTATATATAACAACTGCATAAAATATATAAAATAAAAATAAACAAAAAATTCTCTAATAAACATAGGAAACAGAATTTTGATGGACGAAACGAAAATTCTGTTATATACATTATATGAATACCTAGGCATTTAAATGAGACAGTCGTGTGTAAATTTGCGTTTTCAACAATCGAATAATGATGTATATACAACACAAACACAATCCAAAAATTTATAAAAATAAAATGTAATTCGCCAATTACATTGAATATATTAACATTTTCCTACACAACGATCGCACAATGGCAGTGATCGTGTTAAAATTTTAATATACAAAATCCCTACTACTGTATGTTTTGAACGATACATAAACCAAAATACATATAAAAAAACATCTAAAGGAAAGGGGAATAAGAGAATTGTATGAAGAGCGATGTGCTAGGCAAACGAAAGAAGACGAAACATACAAAGCATGCGATCGCTTTCAATGGAATACTGTGGTGTGCGTGTGATTTGAAAATTGATGTACATAAGACACAAAGACAAATCGTTATATATTACAAATTACAATATTAAACATATAACGGAGAAACAAGTAGAAACGGAGAAACAAATGTAACACAATAATACCAATACTTGTATAAAGCATTGCCTGTGAGATGTCAATGCGTAATAGCGTATGGAGATGTAATAGTATCGTACAAAATATAATTAAATACAACACAACACAATATAATATAATTTATAATGTAATTACAATAATAATAAAATATAATATAATAATATAATAGCGATACTCATCTGTGATTCGATTTAAAACCACGCACACACAACAAACGAATTTATTTTATTTAATAACACCGAGAGGAAAAAAACACGTCCACTCGGTGTGAAGATCAACACAACACTCCTTACATGAGGGTTGCCGTAAAAATGTAAGAAAATGGTAATACTAGTATTTTCCGAATCAAATCTCCAACAGTCAAAAATTGTAACATTTTAATAGGTTATATTTCTCAGAAGTGATATGTCAGTTCGCATGGCAACAATTTAAGTGTATTAATATTTTACGATTTTTAAGTACTTCAAATCACTTCATTCGACTGACGACGAAGCCCCATGATTGGTTGGAGTTTATAATTAGTAATGACGTTCACTCAAAGACGAGCTTCGTGAAGGTCGTTCAAAATAGCTGTTGTGCCAGAAAACATCGATGCGCCAGGAACGATTTAAAGATTATTGTGTGACATCGTGAAATCGAAGCATGTCTAGGCATTAGGCATCAGCAAAAATACCAACTTACATAAACATTTAAAAGTCGTATCGATTAATATTTCCAAAAACATAAGATCGTGACAGGTGATGGATATATGCGTATAAGGCGTAAAGAAAAGGGTAATCGACTGTTTGGGTGTTCTAATGCGTGTTTCGTCACGAAACCCGGGCATGTGACCACAATGGCTCTTCAAAATCAAAGGACAGTTAATTTAGCTTGGTATACGACTAACTGTTTGCTCGAGGTTTTCACCAAATTGAGAGAAAACAACCCAAAACGGGGAATCATTTTGTATCACGATAATGAGAGCACACACACATCACATCAAACAAGCGAATATTTGAGCACTTCAACGAACTAATTGATGGGTCATCTATCTAAAAATCCCGACTTGGCACCCAAAGATATACTCTTGTTTCCAACAATCAAAGATTAGATGCGTGGATAACTATTTATAGTTTTATTTACAGAAGAAGCAATTGAAGCGTTCAAAAACCATATTTTAGAGCTATCATCTTCAGCCTGGCAAAAGTATTTCGACAAATCCTTACAGAAAGTTTATGATGCCAGGACGTTCATTGTTCAACACTTTAGAACACTTGGATCATCCAGACTACCCATATTAAATATCTCGGATTGTTTGTGATGTTTACATTTAAAATTGGATTTATATATAAGGTATTCTGTCAAAACATCTTATTATACAATCTTCCCTTTTCATCATAAAATTAGACTTAGTTAGCTACCATCAGTTTGTCATACATGTTGTCATTACTTATAATTATGTTTATGAAATAAAGAACAAACTAACATGTATAACAGAAGCAAAGGTTTAACCCTATACTGTCGGTGAGATTGGCCGCAAAAGTATGACCACTATAATCGATCATAGAAATCACGATCCTGCTACGATGACAGTTCTGGAATCCATCTATAAAATGTCCACAGATAGTTTACGTAAATCAAATCTATAAAGGTACACGCTTGATCTGGTCAAAGTAATGGTGTTAAGGTAGAGCATAAAAAGTCAACGTAAATCACGTCCGGTCTCAAAAATTTAAAGCAAAGAATTTAAATCTTCGTTACATCATTTAACAAGGTTCTTAGCATCGTTGTTAGCATTTAACAAGAATGATGTCAATTTATTGTTAGAATTACTCGTAGTTCGATTACTTACATTTAATAAACACTCTAATTTAAACAAACTACTCATAAAAACAGCAAGGCAATTTCCGACGTCACTATACACTACAATATACATATGTACATAACATATACAAAAATAAGTTCATACTAAGTAATTTGTCACATCATATATTATTGTAAAAAATGATTCATGTTAATCAGATAAAAGAATGTCTTAAGTACTATATGTATTTACGTTACGTTTTTAGCTATAAATATCTACAAACAATATAATTACACAAGATCGCGATTTATAATATTATAGTCGCGGCTCGTTTTATTTTCAAGATGCAAACATCAAGAATATGCAATCCACCGATATATTTAAGTGTGGGTGCTCAAATATTTTTTCGTAAAATCGTACTTATACCACACTAACATATATTTACTAATTTATATATTTAAATTGAATAAATTTAAGAAATTCAATTAAAAACATAAAATAATTTAAATTTTCATGGAAATCCAAGTACATTTTCTTATCGTATATGCGGAGATGTGATACACAGACACACACAAACACACAAAAAATTGAATTGATTAATTTAAATCCCACCACATACGAATATGTAGTTCAACTGCAATCATCATCATGCTGTTCTGAATCGCGAACGGAAGAAGGATGGCACGAGTGCGTATATTACGTACATGAAATTTAAATGAGAAGAGGCAGGTGTAGGTTTTCTTATCTTAGATCCACATTGTATATATATACATATATACATATACACAACATACACGTCTCGATGACAGTTTTTTTTTTTGAAATAATTAAGTGGTTTTTCTTATATTTCATGTCAATTTTAAGATTTGGTAGATACACAAAGATGTTAGGATTAGTTATTTATAGAAGCGAGTGGAGCCAAAATATAAATATTTTTTCCATTTAATTTTTGATTCAAGAGACGAATATTTATGTATGGCGTAGCATAACATTGAGTCTGTATATATATACAAATCTTGCGCACAATCGACTACATACATTTAGGTACATAAAAAGGATATGTTCCAAAGGGTTGTATCATTTCGTATTTTTACATATATTAAATGACTCATTTCCCTTTTCCGGAGAGATGTCTATATATTGGGATAACCCCATAAAAAAATAGGGCAAAAAAATGATAATGACGATACAATTCAATCAATCTAACGACTCCCGTCAATTTAAATAAATTGAAATGGTATAGTTGTTGTATTGTCAGTATAATATAAATATTATATGGATATATTATAATATTTCTTTTGCGTTTCAAAAGTATAATATCAAGAATAATAATAAGAAAAAGAAAACCGTTTTCTTATATAAAGGTGAAGTGACCTATCCCAAAAACTAGGGTATATACGTATATATCCAACAAAAACCAGATATTTATTAGGCTTTTGTATAGAAAATTGAAATTGGATTAAACTTATGAAATTTTAAATGGTTAGGGATTTTGAGGTTTGTAATGCTCGTAAACCCTCAACCACATTTGCCAAGGTATATAATACTAGTGTGCGTCTTAAATGATTTTTAAAATTCGTTTTATAAATATCGAGGAATCACATTATATTACAATCGGGCCCCATTAGTATTGTATATAAAACAATATTAGTAATGTAGAAAATAATTTATGAGTTACTTATATATCGAATTCTTGGAATCGGTTTCAAAATAATTTTTCGAAAAAAAAATATTGAAATCAAAATTTTATTCTAACCATATAAAACATTGGTATACCGTCTGTCTTTCTATGTTAGAAAATCGGTTCAATTTATCGTTCAAATAATAAATTGATTATATCACGAAAATATATCGTTTTGAAAAATTACATATGTCTATTTAGAATAAAATAATCCAATTAGATAATCATATTTGTTAGGCAGGGCGGGCTATTGTTTGTATCAACAATTTATACCCAAATATATGATTAGTGTTACCAAATAGATGATTTTGATGTTTTTTTACAATTATTTATATAGAAAAATGTCATGTTTTGATATTAAAAATACTATAATGTAACAACTAGCCCGAATATATATTATTATATAAAGATAACACCTACCATATAGATAAGTCATAATAATTATCAGAACCTGTTAGGCAGTACTTAAAATTGTTACATTTAAACAGTGTTAGAATTTTATTATTTTACTATAAAAACTCTTATTAACAAAGACATTTCCAATAATGGATTCACCACATTTGTTTATTATACACAAACAAAAATATAATGTATGCGATCATTTAAGCTAATCTAAAATGAGATAATTCAATATGTATTCAATGTTTGTTTTTTTCCCTGATGCCAGGTGTACGTCTACGCCACTGTTCGATAAAATACTGTGGTAACCGTAGTTTTTTCTCTTACGTTTGTGACTTATTAAAATTTAGCTTGCTATATCTGCTGTTAGAATTGTTCGATTTAACAAGACATGCTGTGTTAGAATGAAGACCGCCGCATTCAGATAAAGATGACTATATGATTTTCAGTTCAAATAGGACACGATAATATATAATTTTGTGGAAGGACGCCAGGAAAGAATAATCTAATTTCAACTGAAATACTACAATTGCTTCAAATAAAACAATAACAAATAATGATTTGATTTAAAGCTCCTTACTTTATGCGTAACCAGGAATACAATTGATGTCTGGGACCTCTATTCCTGTTACCATAGATCGTCACCTATCGTTTGATCAATTTGCAAAGACGAAACAGCTTTGGGATGGAGTCTTTTATTCATAATAAAAGGCTTAGTCTACGCCCGTATCAGAATTCGAAATCAAATCTAAAGCTCCAACTTACGAAGCTTTACTGTTACTTTAACTTTATCATATCTTAAATTATATAATTCCAAGATTTTATATTTAATACTTTATAATTATGTTATATTATCTTATATGAGTTAGTTCTGGAGACAGAAATGATGGTTGGAGTAGATTGGCAGTTCTCTCCAATAACTTTAGTTTCTTAAGCCAGTATGATGAATATATAATATCGACACTGTCCTTTAATATGTCCCATCAATGTCACGTATCACGCGCCATATATCACGCGCATAATTTTTCTCTCAAATGTTAGAAGCCATCTTTCGTAATCCGTTTCAAATTCCCACTCACATCCTCCAAACATGAAAACGGGTCTGATCAACCTCTGTACAATTTCAGTTTATTCGTATTTGCAAGATATTTTGGATTTAAAAGTGGATGTCGAGGATATAAAGCCCGATGGGAATGCATACCTTGATATCGTCTTCCACACTATTATCGAGAATAATCAGAGATCCAAGATGCTTAAATCTCACCACTCTTTACCACTTCTGAAATCAATTGCGTCTTGATCCTAAGACCAGAGATCAGATATTTGCCTCATTGATTTTGAGACCAATTGACGCAGACCACTTTTCTAGTGGATCAAGTATATCTAATTTCCAAATGTCGAAAGTCACAGCGACAACCGTAGTCTAAAAAATCTTAGCAAAATACATTAAAATCTGGTTCTCGATTAATGAAACTATAACAACCACAATGGAAGAAACTTGCCAGTGTAATCCTCGATAATCAACATGGATGTTAAGGAACCAAATACAGTTTCGATTAATCATTTTGTAATGAAAATACAATTTCAGATGACTGGCAATTTTATATATCAATCCTTGAATATGAATAAAATTTCAATTTTTCTGCAAATTTTAAATAGGATGATTGATTATTTCATATATGATAAGAATTTCTTATTCATTCCTTATTAAAATCAACAAGCATATTATATCGAAATGTTAGATATATATGGAGAAGACTTTTATGTCTTAAATTCTAGGTACTTGTATTTTCATGTTCGACTAGTTTGAATAGCTCGCTATAGCCGATTCGCAATTGAATTAATCCCAATTATGCTAACAGTGAAGGTAGCTCTGCAAATCGTAGATTAATCATCCTGCGATTCTATAAATGAAAATTACTGACGTCTATAGTGAAAACAAAAATATTAATTTTAATAACAGAAAAATATTCACACCATAGATTTCCATCATCTTTAGAAACTTTACTTATTGCGCACAATGCTTAGTGCTACACCTACTGCAGCTCTTAAAATGGCTGTGGATCAATACCGCTTGAAGTTTTGATCAGAATGTGTGCACCGCAAACAGCCGCTTGGCTACAAGGCAAACACAATTTTCCTAGCTCTTCTGAGCACTGTCAAATAAGGAGGGAGGTGCATATTTGACAGTGCCCAGAAGTGTCGTCACACAACTGCCCACATTCCCCCGGACACCATGGTCACGAAGCATGTCTACGGGAAATTATTTTGGATAACTATTACCGGAAATCACATATGGAACACAATAGCCCATGCTAACCTTTCGGTGACGATATGATGAACTTTACTGACGAATCAGTATGCTGTAATCTAGCTGGTGCCGGGTTATACATACAAAATCCAGAGGTCGAATCCAGAGATCTGTCCTCCCTTGGTAGGTTATCTATCACACTACTGGCTTTCAAACGGAAATTGTTGCAATTTGACAGCCAGGCTGCTCTAAAGACCATTTGTTCCAATATTGTTTCATCAAAACTTCTTTTAGAGACGATAACTGACTTCACTGGATATATTTGCTGATAAATTTACCCGTTTGACTGATAAATTTACGCGCTTTAGGAGTTACGTCATTATCTGTTAAACCAGAAATTAACTATCACTTTGGTGATCTGCACTAAAAGAGATGGTATAGCCTCATCTCTTGTCGACTATATCAAAATCCTCTTTGGATCAATAAATCAACAAAGATCCCAGTCCTTCTTAAATTATGATAAATGCACTTTAAGGATCTTGCTGGGCATTTTCACTGGGAATTGCTCCCTGAATAATCATATGTTTCGAATAAAATTTCGGAACATGGCAAACTGCGAACAGTGTGGGGAAAGATAAGAAGAAACCGTTGAGCACTTCCTGTGCTCCTGTTCTTCATACTTTTCCCATAGACTGCACTGCTTTGGACACCAATTCCTATTTGAGAATCAACTGGCAACCTTGAGTATACCAGATATCTTGGAGTTCGTTAGAAGAACAAACAGATTTCGGGACTGAGAGTGTAAAGGGATGTCACAATGGGAAAACAAAAAACTAAACTTTTCACATGCTTTATCTTATAAGGACAGTTTTATATTCCTTCCAATTGTAAACCGATTTGTGATTCATTAAAGCTTAATTTCGTAACTGACTCAATCATTTGTAGGTAAAATTTTAACCATACCAAATATACTATAGCCATCCGTCAAACGACACTTATGAAACCTCAGATTCTTTTTTGAAGCACATCCTTCAGCCAGTTTAAGTGTTCACGATCTCAATATTTAATCTCTTCATGATATAGATATATTCAACAAGATGTCTCCTGAGTATAATACATATACTTTATTTTACTGGACCGTTATCGAATACATAATTGAAAACAAAATTATGATTTATGCACACCCAAATTTTCCGTTTAACTATACATAAATTAATTCATCGTCCATAATTAATTTGGCATTATATAACGTGTATATAATTACCAATTAGCCGACAAACCAAACACAACACACATTTCCTGATTCATTCATTTATATATTAATATTCCTTTGGGGCAAGAGACCGGGTCGATACAATCATCAATTTGTATTTGTGCTCTATATTCCTAATTGCCATGCTTAAAGCTGCAATCATTCAATTTAATAATTAAATTTATGTATCGTCCTTTATACAATGTTAGTTTGTATTAAGGCACATAATATATTCGTGACTTCGATAATTCAATCATACAAATTTTACATAAACTGTTATAATTACCTAATAATTATTTACATTTGTCGCGTTTCTGTTGTTCTTGTGCGACGCAAACAAACAAGCATAATCAAACATTTAGTTTTTATGGTTCTCAGGCAAAATCGAAACAATGTTTATGCTCAACGTTTCGTACACAAAATCTACACAACAAAAGTACACTAGAAATGTATATAACGCAACATCAGAGTACTCAGCGTAGTCTGTGTACAGAGTACCGATTGACTTGATAAGGTATATTTTTAAACATTAATCCAGTACAGTTTTAACCATGACTCGTTTCCCACCGAAATAACGTGCCGAAACAGTGACGCTGTACATTAAAAATACTCGTTCGGTTTTATTAACTCAACGTGGAAATGATCTAAAATATCGTGGCTAGCATGTAACCGTCTCACAACATACTATTCTTACTCGTGGTGTTTGATGTCGAAGCTGAGCACGAGACAGTTAGAGATCGTTAACATTCCGTTCATCAACAACCAAGACTGCTTCCAATGAACTGGATGTCGTACCGTCGCAGAGGTAGCATTTTGGCTTCAGTGGTACCACTTTGCAGTGCATTTTGAAAGATGATTTGAAAGAATATTGCCGACAAACCCTGATTTGGCCAAATAGTTCAAGATCGAATGCTGATACTTAACCTGATTTTGGATGTATATTTTGACGAACGACGAAACCAATTTCACACTCATTGGCGGCGTTAATCAGAAAAATTGTATGGCTAAAAGGTAAATGTTTGGGCCGGGGTTTGCATCAAAACTATATGGGCCAAATTTTTCAGAGAAAACGAAACGGAAATCACTATCGGAGGATGTTGGATCATTATTTCTGCAGGCAAATGCGTGAAAAAGGTCTCGTCAGATACTGGATTCAATAAGACGGTGAGCCATACCACGCTGCAAATCAAACAATTTAGTTTCTGCAACGAAAATTCCAAGGGCATCTGATGTCAAAAAGAGGCAACATTGACTCGCAACCCAGATTTCGGGATTTGACCCCTCCAAACTTTCTTTTGTGAGGTTATTTGTAAAGCAAAATGTATGCCAGCATGTCTCAGATCAAGGCTAACATTCGTGAGATAGATATTGAGATGTTCAAACAGATAATAAAAAACGTAGTAAAAAAGACAAATTTTGCTTTGACCCTTTTGTAAGTCGACTTCATGGTTACGTTCTTTCCTTGCGACCAAATTTTTTTTAAGCAATTTAAAGCAATTTTTTTTACCAATGAAATTGCTTAAAAAAAATTTTGGGCGGAAGGAAGGAAGGCAACCATGAAGTCGACATCAGACGGAGCCACTTAAGTGATGTTGTTTCCAAAAACTAGTTGAATAAAATTTGAATATCGGTTTTTTCACAACTATCCATTTATTACGTTTTGTTCATGTGTGGTTCCTCATGGCTTGTATAAACACTGTCGCTGGTTTTGCTCTCATGAATTTCGAATAAAAATAAAAAATTATTACCATTATATAGCCTGAATACAAGGGAACCGTATGTTAATTAATAATAACACAATTAGTTTTGTGAGTGTGTGTGTATCCTATATATGTGCTCATACATACAAGTGTCTGTATATTACTTCACCAGTCAGGATAGTAAAAAAAAATTGGGTGTATAAAAAATGTATTTATATATACGAATGTTATTAGTACGGATATTTTTGTTTTCAGAAAAGCTCAACACACATAAAGAAAAGCTGAATGAAAAGTATGTAATTTAATTTCAGCACATGTAAGATATTAAAAGTTTTACCCAATTTTTTGATGGTATGTAGTAAATTTGGGTGGTGGTGTGGAAAACTATATACACCAAATGATGTACAACACGTAGCAGGAGAAAAGAAAATCCTACAACGACACGAAAATGAGAATAATATTCGTTTTTTTTATTTATTGTAATTTATATAGATTTCCATTTTAGCTTTCGTATTACAGTAAGTCCTCGCAGTATTATTAAAATAACGTGGTTTGAATTTACAAAAAAGGCGGTATAGGTATATACCTACAGGATAAATTGTATATGTTGTTGATTTAAATATGTATAAAATTATATGGAAATAAACGCGGGGTTATTTTATTTGGGAGACGCCATTTTATGAATGAATAAATTTTATTTTAAATGATTTCGAAATTAATGGATACATACAATTGAGTTATCTCATTTCTGCCTTATTTGGTGAAAAGGGATAATTGGGGTTAATGTATATTTTTATAGGTAAGGTACCTAAATAAGCTTAAATTGAAATTATTATATGTTATTGGGTTTGAAAATTTATTGGTATGGACTTCTTTCTTTGACAATGACAGGTTACCAAGTAAGGGTAACCAAAATTTGCTAATAACCTTCCACAAATTCATAACTTAATCATCGTTTTTCTATAAGGAGAATTCAACCTAATTAGATACAATTTTTAAAGATATTAGACCAACCAAAATGATAATAAGCACATACTTATTAAGAACATTTATTGATATTCAAAATTCGAAACCAAAGCTTTTTTTTGCTTTAATAAAAGCTAGATTGAATTGAACGTACATAAACGAAGACATTAAAAACTTATTTTTAAATTTATTTAAATCTGTCACTTAGACTCAATTAACCCATTTTGAGAAATCCCTTCCCAAATATACAGTATAACCACGTGTTCATTGCATAGTCGCCATACAACAATCCATAATTTTGTTCATAATTTATCACTAATTCTAATCAGAAAATGGAAATGGAATGTTTTCATCAACCTTCTAATTCAGTGACTGCCCCAAACTGGACAGACTGCATCGAGACATGGGCTTGTAAATTTAGGCCATATTATGTAATTTTACACCTTTTTATGACCGAAACATACAACTAATGGCAATCATTTTTCCAATAATCCTAGGACAATTAGAAAAAAAAATTATGAATATTACAAAATATGCCGGCCAAATTAGGCAGATATTAATAGTATTAATATCTGCCTTGGTATTATGAGTCTCGCTGTTTGTATCTTACAAATTATCTTTTTGCTTTCTTTTATGAATATTTAACATTTTAAAACCGTTTCACTATAGTATGACAAAAAACAAATTCTCACTTGACGTCGCCAACAAATGTAAGGTGACGTTAAGAGACATAATACTCGTGAAATTCATAATATATAAAGAGGGAAAATCCATGACGCCCGTTTTCCCTTCAGTACTAACTTGGCCGTCTCTTTAACTTTAGTCTGTTTTTATTTTACTTAAACATTTCAATACATTGCTCCGATGAATTCCTCGATTCTTTATAGTCCTCGAAATACCCATTTCGCAAAATGGTCTTCCAGATTGCGGTTCTCTTGACGAAGCCAAATAGGCGTTCGAAACCCACCTAATGTATGTATTGCGGTAAAAATCATTCGTGAGATTGTTGATTGGTCTAAATACAATTATCGATGAGTCGAATTTAGTCAGCACTATAAATACTGTGATTCATTTTCTTTATCCGAAATTCCATATCACTGTGTGATGGTTGCATTTCTTATTTTCGAATGAAAAATCCGATCGGCTGCGAATTTTTCTATTATGAAACTATTTGATCAAATTTGTCATGCAAGCATAAAGTTATAGCAGTAAAGCGTTTTAAACTTGAATTGCTAAATTTCGGTAACAGAAAATTAAATTCGTATACTAAATAGCAGTCGGATTTTGACATACGATTTCGGAAAATCCGATTTCGATTTTTCTTTGTAGTTTCATAATAGCGGATTTTTTAAAATCGGATTTTCATAATAGCAAAATTTTTCGTCTCCGACAACGAATACTAAAAAACAACAGATCTAACTTAACTAGCTGTAGTTTTCAGATACATTGGATTAGACACCTCTAAACTAAAGTTGCTTCGGTTAAGGAAGGAAGCTAAACAAATTTATTACTGATTTTGTAAATTAGTTTAATAATATATCGCACCACTGAGTTGAAATGTGATGTCTAATGTATAGACACACAATAAACACAAAGCTGGAATTAAATTATATCAAACATATATTTTTAATATTTTATTATAAACTAATAATTCAAGCTGTTCGAACTATTGTATAGTAAACAGAAAATATATTGATTACGAATATGGCCACCTGTAACGTTTTGCAGTAAACGTCATATCGTGTTTTATATGCAATATAAACCTTTATAAATTGTAACCATATACATAAATTTTATTGCAAATAAATAAATATCAACCCTTTCCATTTAAAACAATCGTGTAATATATATGTATGTACTGTGCCTACAGATATTAAATGCCCAAAATCAATAAATATTACAAACGTTTCCAAGTATTTGGTAATATCTAGAATATATTTATTGACTTCAGGCATTAATTATCAGCTGGGGTCGTGGCCAATGCATCTATTTTCGTCTTAATTGCCTTTTATTTCGTATACAGACCATCGTCATTAAGCACAAAAACAAGCAGAATAAAATTTTCTTCACTGGTATCTCTATTATATACAATATATGTTATGTACATTTATGAATTTATCGATACGAAAAACAAAAATAGATGCCAACGAATTGTACGACAACAGAGCATCTAAAATAATGAAAACATCGATTCCAAAAATGCTAATAAATTTATGATTTTTAGTGTGCTGTTTCCAGTATGATATGCTGTTTTAACAACTAAATACATACAGTAACACAAATAATTGTGTACATACACATTACATGTACATATTCATTTCAAAACACTATCATTCTGAAAATTTGTATGTATATGAAAATTGGCGCTTGTCTATCCCCTAATACACTCACACTCGAAGGCGATTTTCCTCACGCATATTTCATACATCATAGGTTATATACACACAGCACAAATAAATATTTGGCTGATTAAAAAACATTTACATATTTGACGGCTAAAAATAGTTTAAATTTTATTTATAAAACAAAATTCTTAATAAAACATTATATACAATATGTATATTTTACAAACAACGTGAAAATGAAAACCGCGAAATTTTGCATTTTGCTCTCACTGTCGTTTTGAAATTTTAAATATGTAAATAATTTTGACACCAACTTGTCTGTCAATCGAGGTGAAAAAGGTAAATTTCTATACATAAAAATTTTCTTTTCGTATCATCAGATTAAAATAATTGGAAAATGGTACACCTATGTTAATGAATGTAACCTAAAATTGTCACAGGTACAAAAACGAAAAAAAAAACATTTTTCAACAATTAGGAAAATTATACTAATCGCGGAAAAAGAGAAATAATTTAAATATCTTTTGAAAAATATAATGAGAGGTGTTTTGTAACGAAAATAACATTGTTTTAACCCTTAGAATTATCCTACATTTCCTGAAATTAAAACCCGATATACAATTATTGTTGGCAAAGTACTGGCTCAATGCTATATTTCCTAAATTTTGCAATAATTAAAGAAAATCGCATTAAAAAAGCTTATTTCTAGCTTGGCTCATCGACATTGAGTATGCGCACTTCCCTTTTCTTTATATGCAAATGATCAACTATCAGCGTATACAGCATATAATCTGTTTTCTGAGAATAATAATAAGTTGACAACACTGTTCTGTTTGACAACCGATTTGACAGCTGACATTTAATGCTTTGAAGTAGCATTAAGAAAAACGAAAATCAATCAATTCGACATTGTTCTCAGCAAATTAATACTGATGTTGATTTTTTAAACAAAATTGTATGAAGCTTATTTTTCGTTGATTAAACAGTACTGTCCGATTCGGAGTGAAAAGAGAAAATTACAACTACATCTAAGGAAAATCATTGTTTGGTGTGCTTCATATGGGCCAGCGGAATTATTGGCCGAATGTTAAAGTCAACGGTGAACGGTATGAGGAATGATTAAGTTTTTTGTGCCCTAATTGGCTGGCATAAATTTTGCTGAAATATGGTATCCACAGGAAGGTGTTACATGCCTCATACACGTGTAATCTAACTCCATTAAATTCTTTTGTTTGAGGATATGTTAAGTCACGTCAGCTGGGGCGGACACATGACTTCCAAATTAAGTCAGTATAAGTTTAAGCAAGAGCGGATTTTTCATAACAGGTATTTCGCTACTCCAAAAAAAGTTAATACATTTGAGCAAAAGTGGTGATCATTTATTTAAAGCGTTGAATGATCTTTTACACTATCGCTGCAACTTCCAGTTATATAAAATTGCTATTTATTAGTTGTATGAGGTCTATGTTAAAAAAATAAAGAGACTAAATATAAGAGAATGATGGATGTTGTAGCTACGCAGTAAGATTCTAATTCAGAAATTTCAATGAAAACGAATATTGAATAATTTTTCCGTAAAAAAAAGTTAAGTTGATGTGGCTGCTATCGCACACTTAGACCAAATTTGATCCGTTGTGATACCACTCTATACGGCTATAGGTCCGAGTCTTTCCGTAGAGCCATCTGCGCATTGCATAGCTCCAGGTCACTCTTATAGTACTGACATGGAAGATGGGTCGGCCCAAGGATTCTAAACACGACAGAGGATCCAGATTATGTTTATTTTTCACCACCGATCGCGCACCGCCCAAACGATCGAAGGTGAAAAACCCATTTTGCATCCTGCCTCGAATCGGATTCGAACCCGGTACCTCCCGCTCCAACTGCCGCAGCTTTAACCACTGCGCCACCTGGGCGGTTTTAATTTTTCCGTAACATTGGTGAAGTAGTCGCAAAAATTCACATAATTGTAAAGTTATTTGAAAATAATCACCGAAACGAAGTTGCATTATCTGAAATTATATTCCTGATTGAGTAATTAGAATTCTGTCTATTGCTTGGTTGACATTATAGACAAAATAGTTTTAATTAGAGGTATGTAGGAATGTGTTCCGCTTTCATTTATATTAGAAGAAACTAATAATTAGTAACTAGCAAGTTTCAAACTCAAATTTCCAAAAGAGATAGTTCAGTTGTGTTGTTAATTAGATTTCTCAAAGATCCGAAAAGGACCAGTATGTACAGAAAGAACCAAAACATTAAGATAGCACATCTGCATCTATTTTGAAACATCGACTATAGATTTCAAAATATTACCTTCTAATTCCGGGCCTCGAAAAATTCGCCGAAGTGAACCATGTTCTTAACAAAATAATCATAAGAAGTCAACTTACTAGTCTAATGATAACAAATTACAAACCCAATTAAATTTTTAGTAACCATCAAATGGCTTTGGGAAATTTATTTGAAATATTAACATAACAGATGAAAGTATAATAACATTATATGGTAGAATAATTTAAACTGTTTTACACCAATGCCAAACGTTATTATGACAGAACTCATTCTTCACACCCAAACCGAGGTATCTCGGGTAGCAGCTTTTGAAAGTAGAGCTTCGCCTTTTATCGACCAAATAACGGAATAATGGAACGCTGGTCACTAAATGGAACACTGGTCAAATCTGTTTCGTTTGGAGTGTGAGGTACTAGGTTCAGGGAACTTTCATTACTTGATACGATCAGTGAAGAAGTATGAACTATGACTCACTATAGTATAATGAACACTCATCGAACGAATCATTTTTATGGATGAGTGTTTATTGCAGTTGATCAGTCTTTCGGACGATTTTACAAACGAAGAAAACGAAGAATAATTTGATATAATATATGGTATACATATATGGTATACATTCAGGGTTTCTTGGTCGAGTTTTACCAGTACTACAATCAACATGTATATTTTTTTTAAATTATTAAATTCCGGTACTACTTCCATCTACGAGTGTCTTAATCCCATTAAACTAAGAGGTATTACATAATATGGATAAATTTAACCAGATTTTTACACATCGTATTCAATTTTACCAACAGCATCGTTTCAAATATTCTTCTGCTATTACTGTAATCTAGTTCAAACAATAATTCCTTCATCACTACTTTAACAGTTTTTATTTGTTTGTGAATATATCGAAAAAAATTTTATTCATTCGATGTAGAAAAACGAACAGGGTATGATGAAGTAAGCTCGAACTCGCTAGTGGAACATAAACCAATTTAATATTGAATTCACTCTTTAACGTTACAGGTTTACTACTCACCTAAAAAGTTAGATTTGAGCGTACTCTTTACAACCTAACTTAGATAGATAATGTCTGAACACTTTTTTTAACAAGTCAAACTAATTTAGCACAATCATGCAAAATCAATGTATCCGACCAAAAACCAACTTTCAAAATATTAACAAAAAACTTTCACCTCTAGAGTTAAATTTGCGCCTCCAGATTTGAAAAACTTTTTCATTTGGATCTCGGTTCAACCATTTACCAACTAGATCTGTAAAATTTATCTCACCATCGAGGAAAATTTATGAAAAACGTCCAAACAAAAACCAACAAAACATATTTATACAATACATACAAACTTATATATGTACTTAAGTATACACACATACATGTACATATGTATATAATAGGTAGGTATACAGTAAGAAATGGATATGTTTAAAAAGGAAATGTCGAAATATAATAAAAACAAAATTTATTCTCAACAGAATTAACGATTTTCCATTCACAAAATTAAAATTTCACTTTGTGTAAAGTGAATTTTCCAATTTTTTGCTTCTTGTTATTCAAGTATATACATACATACATTTTATTGTATATAACAAGAAAAAAGTATTATAAAATAAAAAAAAAAGAAACCCAACACGAAATATGAAAAGGGCGGATATTTGGGAGGAATTCATATACAGTACATACAATACATCAAAATATAAAAGAGGAAAACTTTTCATTATTTTGTATTTTCCATGTCACTTTATAGTGCTGTATACTCTACTGTACGCTAACAAACAACACAAAAAATTACAAATGTTTTACTTATGCTAAAAACATAGAACATAGAACAACAAAAAAATAATATTTACTCTTGAATAGTTTATGCCAAAAGAGTTGGAGCCGTTTTGCTATTTTAACTTCACTTCCACATATATTCTTAAAGGAATTAAATACAACAACAGCTATAAGGAACGGAATTTTTTAGGTTTTGGTTCATTTTATATATGTTTACGGAAAATATATGTATTCGATATTTATCACACTTTGCATAAATTATGTTTTAACATTATATTAATCTAGATATTTTGGGAAAAAATAAAAATTTGCCTCACTTTTATGTACGAGTATATGGTACTTTCTTTACGACATAAACGTTTTCATGTTTTTTTTTTTGGAGATGTATGTTTTTTTGGGGTCAATCTTCTTCTCTTCTGTATGTTTACACAAATTTTTTTTTTTTTATAAAACAAAATTCAAGATAAATTGTGATACGTGACCAAGTAGGTAATAATCAGACGCTTTCACTTTTATCGATATTATTTGTTTGACTTGATACATCACCTCGGCCATAACACATGTTATACAAAAGCGGCAGTTAAATGAAGAACAAAATTGGTTTAAATACATTGTACACACAAAAAAATAAGCGGTGTGATTTTAGTTTTTCTCCGAAAGTGTATATTATTTCTATCCAAACGACTATTTCTTTATAAATTTAACTCCGCTTATTAGGATAAATATTTTGATTTATCCATATCGATAAATTGGCTTGCACATTTCATTAATAATTATTTTTGCGGTGTAAAAGTGAGCTTTATTATATAGGATAAAAAAGTTTACTTTTTTTGGATTGATTGCTTTTGGTTGTATTAAGCAATCTCATTTTTGACTTAATAAAGTACTCCTTGCGGAGTTATATTATGAACATGAATGTTCTTGTTCAAATTTAGAAAAAAAATTTCGTTTTTTTCCAAAATAAAAGAATGAAATATAATTATAAACCCCTTTCGGTGTATTTTTATTAGTTGAAATTACGGTTAGTATAGATTGTTGCTTGGAAAAAATCAGTTCAGTTGGTTATTTCAAGCAAGACGCATCCATATTGTTGGGAGAACTTAGTAGTGCGTTAATCGCAAGTTGAGTGTACTGCATTAACATAATATATATAATATATTTATAATATATTTTATTCTGTTATAAAATTTAATTAAGATTGATTGCTCCACGACTCAAGTATGCATAAGCCAAAAAAATGGACTAGAATATGTTGATTTCTTGTCAAACAAATTTTGCCAAACTCAAGCAACATATCAAAATTATTTCGTAATATATAATTGTAATATATAAAGTGCGTTGTTTACAAAAATATGAAGAGCTATAAATAATTAATTATGAAATAGTAAACGTTAAAATTATATAAGATAAGTATTCATTTATATTTTTATATACAATGTGGACTAATTTTAATAACTACCAAATTTTTTGTTTTTCTTTCAGTAAATGAGACTCTAAAAAGCTGATACAATTAATATACTTAAAATATGAACTAAAGAAATGAATTAATATATGGTAATTATTCTTAAATCAATGAATTATAGAGTTTATTATATTAAATTTTAATTCCAATTAAAATATAGTGATATTAAAGTTTAAGCAAGTTAGCTGAAAATTATTTTGGTTTAAACAAGTGGATTGTGTATCAGATTATTCGCATATCTCGACAGTTTTTCGAATAATGGGTACATTGACTACTATATGGACGGTGCGTTTCAGATGAGAGGAAATAAGAAGAATTCAAAAAATAAAATCCACCAAAATTTGAAATAGCTAGTAAAAATACTTTTATTATTTAATGTAAGATTTATGTAAAAAATTAAAAAAAACTATTATGAAATAAATGCTTTATAATTATAACAAACATATTATTTTGAATTTGATAATTAAAACGGTGTTACTCAAGGATTCAAAAAACGTCAAAAAATTCAAAAATTTTGAAGCTAATTTTTATTTCCAAAAATGAATTTTTCAAATATCAAAATCGAGTAATCTTATTACACCGAAAAAATGTTTCAATCAACACAATGCAGTTATAATTATTTACACCGAATTGATTTTTTCCATATATAAAACCGGAGTGAATATTTAATAACTGGAAAAAGTCAAATTATACCTCATTGGGTGCTGATTTTTGTATCCAAAAGTACTTAAATTTATTAATTTAAAAGAATCCGAATGGATTTAATTTCCAAATATCCGATCGGTGGGACACTATTTAACACCAAATCGGAGTTGTGGTAACCTTTTATTTTTCTGTGTGTATATGCATGGTAGCATGTAGGCATCAACGTACGATGTTAAAGTACGCAGCAAATTAGTCCAAGCATCATTGTATGTTATCCCAAGGCACTATAAGCACAAGCCGAGGGCAACTCTAACCGACTAAGCGGTGTAGTGGTAAAAGTTATGTCAGTTCGATCATTTATCATTCATGTTGATATTATAGTCTGACTTTTGATTTAACTTAACTTAATGACCTTTGCGACGTATTTCTAACCAGCTGTCATTCTAGTTCGTACTCAAATATTTTTGTCCACATAAATTGTGAGTCTCGGAAAAGTAAGTCATGTGAAAACCCTAACTCGTGTTATACCAGCTAAGTTTGTGCAAAATAAATTTCGTAGCTGTAGCTGAAAATTTGACCACACATATTGATATACTTTTCTGATGCAATCAAAAAGGTGATGCTTCGTATGATATAACCTATGGACAATGCAAAACAAGCTAACATCAACACTATATTTCGGTGGGAAGACATTTTTGAACGTTTTTTACAGACCATTGTTGGTCCGAACTTTATCAACAATCTGACTTTATCAACAATCATCATAATTCTTCTTTGAATGTTAGAGGCCATCTTTAGTACTCATCCGGCAAGGTCCAACTATTATTATCCGCATTTGCAAGACATTTTGATTTCAGAAGTGAACATAGGTCAAGCCCGACTATTTTCATGAGTAATGAGAGATCCAAGATATTTAAATCTCATCGCTCCTTCAAATGTGTTGTGACTACTACTGAAATCAATTGCATCTTGGTCTCTAAAACTAGAAGTCAGATATTTGGTTTTAGACTACTTGAGACCAACGGAAGCAGAACACTGTTCAAATATCTTTTTTACTCCATTGCCATTTAATCCAATAATATCATATTCAGATCATCTACATATGCAAAAAATTGATTGTATTGGCGGAATAAGATATAAGGATGTATTCTAACATGAGATTACAAATTATCAGGGACAGCGCATCTCCTTGTCGAACACAAGAACTAATTGCAAAAGTTCATGATAGTCGGTTCTCAACTTATATTACACTCAACTTCTAATACATTAACAACAATAAAGCAACATTTAAACGAACATATGATAAGGTCTGAAATCTGTAAATTTATAATGAAAGGTCCTTAAAGTTCTACAATGGAATCACATTAGTATGTCACCATTTTGGATCACCGTGAACAACTTCTATATTTTCGTACTTTTAGCCATATACGAGTACATAACCACGGTAAAGAGCGTATTGTACATAACCATGGTATAAACTCAATGTTGTCTGTACAACTACTTCATGTGAAAACGCTTAATTTTACACTTCATCGATGGATGTCACATTTGAATACACAAAATTAAATTCTATTTTATTTATGAAGAGTAATTTCCATAAATCTATCCTTTAGAGATAAAAATGTTCTTTACGATTCAAGAGGACGTGAAATCTTAACTATATACTCATCTCCTTCGCACATATAAAATACAACATTTTTGTTTTGGACTCAAATTTTGGAAATAAAAAGAAACTGTATTTAAACTTATATAATCTGTAAATCCTTCTTCAATTTGAAATGGTAAGCTAAGAGTGTAAATTTATTATTTTGCTTATCGTATTATCTCTAAGAAGGTAGATATTGGAAGAAATGTAGCAAAATACGTAAGTTTTTTCCGCAGAAACAATTTATACTTATTATGACATTTGAGGTCGTTTAATAAGACAAAATTGAGATAAAGATACATATAAAGATAGATAGATCTGTGGGTCCAGTATAAAGAGTAGGACGTATTCTTTTCGACTTAATGTGTTTTTTACAATAAAGTTGAAACTGTAGTCTTCTTGAACAGGTGTATCCAAATTCGATTTACCATTAAAATCCGTTCACGATTTTTCGAATATAAGTACTTGTTTGTTTTGTTTTTGCTTGTTTTTATCTCTGCAATCTGTTTTGGGGCTCGAGGCACTTCCAACTCTTTTGCGATTCGCTTATTTACGTCCTTAACTTACGCCATTACAGCCAAATCGAGGACGTACGGCTATAGGTCCGATTTACGTAGAACCATCTGCACATTGCATAGCTCCATGCCAGCCTATATTACTGACATGGAAGATGGGTTGGCCCATGAATTCTGCACTCCAACAGGGGGTCATAGATGTGTTCATTTATACACCATTTATACCTCCCGCTCCAACTGCCGCAGCTTTAACCACTGCGCCACCTGGGCGGTCTTCGAATATACTTATCTTGAAAAGTCAAATTTTGAACTTTTATGGTTAGGAAAATATGATTTTAATACCGTAAATCCTATGTAGTTCTTTCTGTAACAGAAAAATATTTTAACCATAACTAATAAACCTTTTGAAATACTAAAAGCATTAATTGTTAGAAAAATTTATAAAAAGCAAAACTAAAGTCAAAGATTGATCTGACAATATAACACATTTATGACTCTTTGTTGGGATCCATAATTCGTAGGGCAACATATCTTACATGAAAGTTTTGTAGATTACCATGAGCAATGCAATGTGCAGATCGAGTTTTTTGTAACGAATATGCCTTTATCAACGCAGTACACGCCATAGAAGTATTAATGTCATAGAAGAAGCTTGAAAGTTATCCACCGTGAAAGTAATAGGGGCTAATAAAAGTAATCCACAGAAGTATTATATCGAAAACAGACTAAAGCAGCGAAAACCAACTGAAGTAGGGATCCTAAACCTGAAGTAGGGATCCTAAATTTTTCTGAGAGAATGGAACTAGTCTTCCTCAAATTATTCAGCATTTATTCAAATTATACAGCACCTTAAGTGGTAATAATAATCGATTAAGCTTGAGAAGTGGTAGTCAAATGAGGCAAGAAATAACACTATGCAATGAGCGAATCAACAAAATGAGAATACAGCGAGCAGGAAAACATCTCGAAATACACTACACCACAATGTATGCAGCAATACTGCATTGAATGTTGCGAGCAGAAACAAAAGACGAGGATCCAACTGATTTGTATATAAGCAGTGCTATATCGGCTTGTTTTAACCAGTGAAGTGGTAAAGTGAATAAAATGAAGTAAAGACTAGTGACATAGTCCCTACCAGTGACAAGCGGCTAGTCTTTCACAATTTAACGTGCGAAATAAATAAAGTAACAAGTTTGATTAAACTCTGGTCGATTTAACTTGATCAGGATCAGACGAGTAAATAATCTGGATATTAATCGGACTTATAGCTGTATAGGTATTCGATTTGAATGGTAATGAACATATTAGGAGGTTTGAGAGAGTTTCTCCGCCTGACATAAGTAACAAATACAACTAATTTACAGAAATACAGAATTCGAAATACCATATCGAAAAATTAGCGAATAATATCAAAATTTTTCCAAATGAATATAGGTACTTTGGAATATGTCCTCCAACTATATATGACGATGTAAAGTATACCAACATTTATTTAAGTACTAGTTAGATTTTAATTAAATAAATTATATTAGTTTATTACAAAAAAAGTGAAATAAAATTCAATTAAATTTGTAACATCAGCCGGGAGCTCATACTCATCTACCAATGCAGTCAGGTGTATAAATGTTGTCATGTGAAATTAATTTTGAATTTATATAAAATAAATAATACGCCTGAAGACACAAATCTCATAATTATCGAATACATTGTTAGCGCAAATTAAAATAAAAACATGTGATCAAACAAATTAATTACAAATCTATAAAATAATGTTTTGGGCACCACATACATATACATCACGTTGTGCAATCACGTTGTGGAACATGACCCAATTTTTGCAATCCATACAAAACTAAATCTGTCACGTTGTAAAGCATTTGAAATGACAACTTAGAGGGTTGTAACAATTCGGAAACAGACGACTCATGTACCTATAAGGCGTTTTGGTAAACTTTGAACACGTCAATCAAAATGTGGCAAATGGTCGTTTTTTTATCATCATCTAAATCTTGATACTGAATAATCTATGGTTTCAAGGCCCTAACCGGCACTAACCGTGTCTAAACTGACCACTTACGAACAATTAACATGTATTGGTGCACATTGTAAGTGGTCAGCTCGCAATGAATGTTGTTAGGTGCATGTAAAATTTTGGTTAACGGCAAGAATCGAACTCGATACCGTCGCGTGATGATAAACTGTCTTAACCATTAAGTTGCAACCGGCGATAAATCTTGATATGTACTACATACATTAGACAAGTTTCCCAAAATATTCGTAACCTTTTACACAGTTAAAAATCTTGCTACAAAATTCGATGCAAGCTTTGTATCGAGCCGTATTCGATTTTACTTTATAACATATTTTGATTTAAACTATGCATCAAAAGTTTTTTTGATGTAACTGCTAGAATATAAGATGCAATTTTGTAACCAAAAAAGTGCGCATGCGTATTGAAAACTATTAATTAAAACAGCGTTCGAAACGAAAAAAAAACTGATAAAAATAAAAGATGTAAGCGCCATCGTTTTGACCGACGTAATTTCGGCTATGATCATATAATTGTAATTAGTATGAGTTCAAATTTAATGGAAGCATTAGCATTTATTAGATGCAATTATTATTAAAATTGAAAATAACAAAATAACAAATTTTGTTAAGATAATTCGCCGCAACAATAATTGGGAGTTCCAAGATTTTGTCAGCTCAGGTAAGTTAATAATATTATTAGTGCATACTATTATTTTGTCAAAACTTTAGTGAAACTAGATTTTGTTGTGAAATATGTGAATTTTTTTGTGCGTATGCATACCGGATTAACTGTGTATCTACTAAATAAAATTATACGATGCAAATAGCATTGCATTGTAATATTTATTGTTCTGTCGATGTTTATTGTACATTAAAAATTGCATTGGGTTAGGGTTGTTTTTTGTACTCTTCTATGTATTTATTATGTTTCTAATTAAAGTTTTATTTTATTAATTTTGTACATCTCTTAGTTGCAATCCATTTTGGGATATTAGCCCTCGAAATCGAATGCATCTCAGATTATGTGCCTAGTCACCCACTTACCATTTATATTTGACAGATTTTGGAAATCGGAGGATATTGAATATTGGAGAGGCGTTACAACTACCTAATATGTAGAAAATAGTTAATTTAATAATCGAGTATGAAATTACGGATGAAATCATAAATAATTTAAAAAATCTAAAAAATGTGCGCTTTAAACATTATTTTAAATGTGTATAAAAAAATCTCACTCCTAAACAGCATTTGGCGATACATTACCATATGATATAGTAGCAAGAAACATGGGCCCATTGATTCATATGTGGACTATGCGAAATGAAGCTAAACATCGCTATTTCACAAAAATAAAACTTCAATTTTTATAAATATTTGCCTCACATATGCTACCCGTCACCAACAAACGATGGCAACATTTTGGCAAAATCTTGCCGAAATATATCAATACGTCGTGGGCAAGAAAAAGGTTCTAAAATCAGAAAGCTGTCACTTCTTACAAATGCCTCTATTTCAAGTTTCATGTTTAGAAGAGGAGTTTTATTATAAAAACAATTTTTTTATTTGTAAAGATATACGTATATGTTCAAAGAGAGAGTGCCAAATTTTATAAAATAATAAAAATTATAGAAAACAATAGTGTTATTTATTTCAATGTTGAAAATTTTATAGGAAATTTTCATGAGTTCTTAATAGTTTTTTATTGATCAAAATAAACTCAGAGCCAAAATATATGAAATATATAACTATAAAATATAAAAAGCTATAAAGCACATATTTTTAGTAATAACAACAACTATTATATATTATTTCATAAAGTTTAAAATATCCAATAATGAAAATTATGTATGTAATTTATATTTAGTTGTGTTAAGAATAATAACAATTTTTAAATGTTAATCAATATCTAAAAAAAACTTATAAATAAATAAAATTACATTAAAATTTATTTGCTATTAATTATTATTTATTTGTTCCTTAAAAAAAGATGTATATGGAACCTAAATTTGATGCAACTGCACCATAAGTTAAAATGAGGTTTGTTATAATCAAATTTGATACATTTAGTGTCGAAATTTTGTTCGATGCAAAAATTATATCGAAATGGCTTTTTCGACGCAATTAGTTGTTAAATTTTTTTCGATACAATTCCTGCATCTTAATTTCGTTTTCGATGCAATTAATATTGAAACAGATTTCGATGTTAGGTTTACATCGTAAAGTGACGTAAACTTGAGTTGGATCAATATGCGATGCTAATTGCACCGCATACCAAAAAAATTTTCAACTGTGTAGATTGTGACATTTTTCACAAAATAAAGTCGGCCATGATTGGGAATAGAAAATCCACAAATATTATACTTATAAATGTTATACTATGTCGCCTAGAGTAATTATTGGCCCTTATATTTTTAAAGATGAACGTACGGTGTTACATGAAAAATTACTAGAGAACATAATTGACATCTTTTTCAAACTAGGATTGGTTCGATACATAGATGCGCGGCTCTAACAAGTCACCCTAGATGCAACTTTAACTTCAACACGCGATCAATCTTTCACAAAATCCGATAAAAAAAAAATCTATGGCTTAGAGGCCGTAAACAGCCCTTACCGCGTCTCAACTGAGACCTTACGAACCATTTTACGAAATCCGATAATATGGTATATTCTACAGTATCATCGCCTATTTGCACGTAAGGATCCTGTTAGAAAAGTAGTCATCGGTAGTATTTAACAAGTATAACATTTTTTCATTCCAACTTAAGAGTGTTGAAATATAAATTAACTTTTTAAATTTTCAGCCATTTGTAATGGTCGTTCCCAAGAAAATATTGTTGCTGTCAGTTAAAAGTGCTAGTAAAATGCCAAACACATCAATTCGTCATCGTTCACTGCAGTTAGGCATAAAACAAAACACTTTATTCAATATTTTGCACCTTAAGCTGAAGGCTTACAAAATACAGTTCACACAACAATTATTGCCAACTGATTATGGATTACATCATGCATTTGTTAATTGAGCTCTTGCAACAAAAGAAAATAATAATTTTTTAACAAAGTGATCTTTAGTGTCTGGTCTGCTTGCAATTTGTTTTGGAGCTCAAAGCTCTCCGAACTCTTTCGTGGTTCGCTTATTTACGTCCTACTTTACGCCATTACATAGCCAAATTGAGGACGTACGGCTATAGGGTCCGATTTACGTAGAATCATAGTATTGACTTGGAAGATGGTTTGGCTGATGAATTCTGCACTCCAACAGAGTGTCATAGACTTGTTCATTCACAGTCTTCAATTACCGATCATAATCAGATGGTGAAAAATCTCTTTTGCATCATCCCTATCGGGATTCGAACCCTGCATATCCCGTCTTTAGTGATTATGCATATCTTGAAATTGGTGTTTATGTAAACAATTGTCGAAACTGGTGTGAAGAAAATCCACGAGTAATATTGGAAAAACAACTAGATCCACAAAAAAGTAATTGTCTGATGTGGGTTTGGGTCAGGTGGATTAATTGTTCCATATTTCTTTGAAAATGATACTGGTTATGAATGGTGCTCGTTTTCTTTGACGACTTGGAGTATATTCATGTGCAAAGATATGGTTTCAACAGGACGCTACAGCACGTCACACAGTAACAGAAACAATCAATCTTTCGAAAGTGAAATTTTGGTGATCGAATAAATTCTCGAAGAGTAACTGTTATAATTTTTCATGACGATCGTGTGATTAACACCAGTAGATTTCATTTTATGGGGGTTTTCCAAGAGAAAAGTTTACGCTTACAATCTTCAAACCATTCAACATCTGATAGAAAATTAATCAAATTGAACCACAATTATTTCATTATTTCAATGTTAGTTGGAGCAGTAAGAGGTGAATTTAACAGCAATATATACTTTAATATTCAAAATTGCTTATGATGCACCACTGTTATGCCGCACTGGTGATGCTTAGTGTTAACATATTTTTTTAAGAAAGAAACTGGTTCAATCTGATAAAGTTATAGATTTTACAATTTTCTTTAACCTGTAACATTTCGTATTTACCTCGCAGACAATTGGATCAAAATTGTATAATAAGTTAGTAGTATTATTTTCATTCCCATATGAAGGTCACCAAAATACAATTATGGAACTGTTTAAAAGTTTAATTCTTAATCTCTATATAATCTTTGAAAATTACGTTTTATTTCGTTTGAAGTATCACGATATTGCGTGAATTTCAAGGAAAGGTAACCTTTAAAGATTTCTATTCAAAAAGCTTACAATAATCTATAAGTACCTATGTACTTCTTAAAGATACCATACAAGAGTCAATTTTTTTAAAAAGTTTAATTCCATTTAACCCCTATTTGGTTGTCAAGACATTTTATTTTCTTTAGAATATATTCAACCATCATCAAATCTATCTGATAACAAAATTGTCAATTCCACAAAATTAAATTTTTCCCGCCATTTATATTCGTCATTGTCAAGATGATTATTTTAATTAAATAACTTCATTAAAATTAGATCTTAATAATAAAATTAAATTAACTAATAAAAAAACATATCAAAACTATTTAATGTTTTTTATATTTTTCTAAAATAGACGACATTCTCATAATTTACTTTCATCTTCAGTTTGGCACTTATACAGTTCTCTATTCACACATTGTAGAGAACGACATACTATAAAAATAAATCAAAATGTAAGTTATTTTCCGACCGACTAGTTATATGGTCGTGCATCAGAAATAAGTAAAATGTATATTCCAATTCCACACTAACAAGGCACTACCTTGTGCATATACTCGTAGCTAGTTTGCAAAAATTTCTACACAACAAACATATCGATTTTCCGGAAACAATAAACTATTAAATTTGGGTTATGTACTTGTTTAGGTTAGTTTCTTCGAGCGATGTGTGTTTAGCAATTAAAATTGATTTTTTTTTGGGTATTAGGTAGTTGGGGTATGTTTTACAGTTGCATGCATCTCAATTGTCGACAAAGAATCAATTAGAATAGCATGGAAATAAATTTCCCATCATGCATTGGACAAAAGCAATTATTTTCTGATTCAATTTTTCTTTCATTGTTATATCCACTGCAGTATATATATAGACTTTAGCGATTTTGCTAGTCAGAGTAGAAATTTAACAATGGGATGGAATTGAACATTTTCTGAAGAATTTATGTATGTACATTGTAACTATAGAATGATGCACCCTACTCCCTCTATATAATTGCACCTTATTCGTAGAAAATATTTTTTAAAATCGTGTTCAATCGAAATGAATGGCAATTTTCAATATATAAATCAGTATGGTCGCCATTAGCAAAGACAATACAAAATAGTTCAAAATAACAACCAATATTGCGATTGAAAAAACTCCCCACATCATTGTTAGAGATAAGAAACCTTTTATTAGGTAGACGAACGCAAGCCGGTGGGATAGATATTAACCGTAGTTAAACTCTATTGTAAAACTAAGTCAACCAGAGAAACGTAATGCACCAATCCCATGACCGTTGTTGGATACACAAAAATAAGAATTTTTATTTACTCGTCTACCTACCGCAATTGAACTGATGTGATTCATGTCACACAAGGTAAAAGTCATATTTTAAAAATTACCTGCGTCAATCTTACTTTCTGTTATAAACTCATATATCTCATCGAAATATAAGAAATTAAATTTTTAGTCTTACATGTGTATATGATTTGAATTGGTTCAGCTGTTGTAAAAGGTTTCTGAAGGTCTCTAAAAGATTCGAGAGTCTAGATCTACTTCAAATATCTTAAATAGATGAGATTAAATTAATTATGTCTAAGTTGAGGGTTTTATGGAATAAAATAGTTGGGACAGATTTCAATAGGTGATGTGTATCTACTATAGGTCTCATTCTGGTAACGATTTTTAGCGGGAGGTTCAAATTTCAAGCCGTAAGTAAAATTTAGTTTACGAACTGTTAAAGAGTTTAATTATGGCTTCCTGTGGTAGTGCTGATTCAAAGCTTTCAGTTTCATCATAAACGCAAGTCCAGACCAGTAAGAAGTAAAAATGTACGTACGGTAACCCGCTCTCTTCTCCGAAGAGTGGTCTATCGCCGTTAAAAAAAAGAGTTATTCGATCTGAATGAACTCTTAGAGAATGAAAAGGCTAGATAAGACCGGGCAAAAAGTTTTCGACCTATAAGCCTATCCTCTTTTCTACATAATGTTTAGAGCGATTGGTTGATAGGAACTTCCGGGATAATGCACTATTAGAATATCCCATACATTCCAAACAACACGCATACCAGAAAGGTACGTCTGTTGAAACAGCACTTCATGAAGGCATTGGAAGGATTGAAAAATCGCTAAAAAAACAAATAATCTATCTTGGGAGCGTTTCTGGACACCAAAGGTACGTTTGATAACACTTTTCTTCAGTACTATGGTTTCTGCAGCTGAAAGATTAGGCAGTAGGCACAGAGACCATACTTGTTCGGTGGTTCAGTGCCATGTTTAGGGTGAGGAGAATTACTGCAAACTTAGGCAGTATTACTGCGATGATCGCCAAAAAGAGATGGTGAAGTTTTGTCTCCGCTCTTGTAGAATAGCGATTAACATTAACAGGAATCTGGAAATATTAGTCTTTAGATCAGCAGACTGTACTAGCCAAAACACATAGAAGAGAAATGCAAAGCATGTAACACTTATTGGAAATGCAAACAGTCGTTTGGTAAATCATGATGCTTGTACCCAGACACGTATACTGGCTATTGGTTTCGGTTATCAGACCCATAATATCGTTTGTCACACTCATTTGGTGGACTAGAACATTCTGTGGAATTGGAGGAAAATCTTAAACCAACTTTAAAAACTTATTTGTCTGGGTATTGTGGAAGATATGCACACCACATCCGCACTGCAGCTCTTGAGATAAAAATTTGGAACAACGCAAACTGGGAACAATGTTAGTGAGATCACTATTCCTATTGGAGAATCAACGGACAGAACAAACAAATTTCGAAACTGAGAGTGTACGTCTAGGAGGAGATGTCACAATGGGTCAATCGCACCTGTGTGAAGGGAAAAGAAAAAAGTGTACTCGAACTCGACAATTTTAGATTAAAATTGTTTCGACAAAACTTTATCGCGAACTAAGTGTCATTTAGAGAATTTCATTTGAAGTGGAATTATGATGACTTCGGCCAAGTGTTAGATATTGCAAAATCTTCCACCTCTGGCACAAATCGGATAAGTTATATAATACGTTGCCGGTTGTAGCTTAATAGTTACGAGAGTTTCTCATCACGCCGCGGTCTCGAGTTCGATTCCCGCCGTTGACCAAAACCGGATGAAATAAAAACGCGTTTGTGTGAAAAAATATTCGTTGGGCTCACCACCTACAATGTGCACCAATCGTTAAAACTGGTTCGTAAGGTCTCAGTTGAGACGCGGTAAGAGCCGTTTACGGCCTCTAAGTCATAGATTATTATATAATACTTCAACTGTTGAGCATACGTGCAAAACATAATGGTGCTCAACAGTGTGTCGATGAATCAAAAATACCACCGGAACGCAAGGAATGCAAGATGGTCCTTATTCATAAGAGATCAGAACGAAGCAACGAACTATAGGAGCATATGTATGTTAAATGTTATTAAATTGGTGAATGGAATATTGAAAGAGGGGTTCAAATGGTTTATAATTGAGAATAGTTTGTTGCCGGCCACAAGTTATAGATTTCGTACTGGTCACGCTGCAATTGAATAATGTATAGAAAAACTTGTGTGTATAAAGTAGTCGTGGTAAGATGTAATTATATTATGTAGATCTGAAAAAATTGCATCAAGTTTTACTTGGAATATGGAATTTCCTCAGAAAGTGAGTAATTGAGTAAAAGACTTCGTATGAAAGGAAATTCATTTTGAAAAGGAGGGTGTGGTGAATATTGGAATTTCACAAGAAAGTAAACAAACTTCTGCACTTTGTGTGAGGAGGTGAACATTCCATGGATTCCTGCTCACCAGGATATTGAAGTTAATGAAAAAGCCGATATGCTTGCTAAGAGCATACAAGTAAATGAGTAAATGCAGGTACTTATATCAAAAGATGGATGCAACGTATTGTACTTCGAATGTTTTAGATGAATGTATGGAAAACCTAAGGAGGTTTTAACGGGTACACCAGAATGATAAGAACAAATGAGCGGGTTAGAATAAATCATGGCAACTAGAAATAATGCTTGTTAAGCGTCATTTGATAGAAAACAATTTGTGTGAAGATTGCAGTCTACCTGAAGATATTGAACTTCTCCTCCATTGATGTAGTAAATACAGTGGGAGCAGAGTATGATTAGATATCCTTAATACTAACAGTTTGTCTCAGTGCATGAAAGATAGTGATATAGTGTTTATAAGAAAATATAACAATTTGTAAAAATGAATCGAATTCATGAGTCTTATTTTTATAGGAGCTGAGCAAAAAAGTGAAATTATTGAAACCGGCTTGTTTAAAATTTTGAACTTCATCAAAAGTTCAAAGCAAGTTGTTGAATTCTAATGTTTGTCATTAGTATGTTATGTAAATTTTACCAAAGACCGGTTACACATACAATTTTCGAATACAAAAATAGGCGCGATCAAATTTTTGAAAATTTTGCGCCAAGCATAAGTTTAATTTTACTATTCCACTTATATTATTCATTCTACTTAAAGAGCTGAAGACCTTCAAATGTAAAACTGTATACACATCTGTAATTTATCAACAATATAAATCAGTCTATTAAGTATTTGATTCAGTTGTGTTAAAATTATTAACTCATTCTGTAGTTTCCAACACGTAAAATAATTTTAAAATTGAACAAAATCAATCATAAGCCATTCACAAGGGAGTAATTTCGTGCCAAGCTTACCAAGTACAGACAGCAAGAGAATTAAATTATTCAACAAGAATAATATTTTTTGTGATAAGGGTATTGTTGGCTAGGTTACTATTATGACTACATTATATCATCAGATACTCAAGAAAAACATAATTGGGTTGTTTGATTTTGTAAAGCTAGCTTAGCTTAGGATTGTGATTCAATTTGTCAGAATCGTAAAAATTATATTGGTCTCGAAAACGATAATATAAATTCCTTGAATAGATTATAAATGTTTCCAAATGTCTTGTATACTGTAATGTTTCATTTCTTTGAATTATTAAATTTCTTCCAAGATTTTTGATAAAAAAGTCGAAAGCGAATATATTTTTTGAATTATTAACAAAGTTATTTGTGATATAGGTAGAGTTTAGAAACTAATTTTTGTATCTTGAAATATTTACATTTTACAAGGTTGTTGTGAGAAGTTAGTATTATAGACATCTTAACAAAGAATATGTGCTTGTATATAACGAGTAGCTTGTGGAATGACATTCTAATTTATTAATCCAAACAGATCACATTGAATAACATAAACCATGAACATCTGTTTTTTCATCGTCGATGTACATATTTCGTTATCGACATCATATGATGAATGTTAGTGTACTTCAGACACTGAACTATATTATAATCGTAGTTTACTTACTACACTCACAAATTATTAATCCATACATATCTGGACATATGTAATCTAGACTTAAGAAATAGACAAATCCAACACACACACAAACAAATAAACGAGTATGTAATCAGTTAAGCACTAATTCATTTTGTTGTAATCTATCGAGAGTCCACTTATGTTTCCACTGAAACATATGTTTCAGATTGAGTGTATAAGTAATTACTTTTTATGGTGGCCTATCCACTTCACTTCACACACATTGCAACTGATAACAAAACACCTTACGCGATTTATCGTAATTTCGCGCTCTTGTGGACACACACACACAAAAACCGCTTATATTACAACAACAATAGCACACACAGTATTATACGAGCGCGGTATGCTTTTTTTGATACCATAACATCATAATAAAAATAATATTCACTTGTTTTCTTATCACTCATGAATTTATAACATTTTTCATTTCTTTTTTTTTTTTTGTTTGTTTTTGTCACAAAACCGGAAAAAAATTATATTTACAGCACATTACACTTTTATAATCCACTGTAATCCAAAAAACATATATATGTTGTACATATGAAAAACAAAATTCATATTGAAGATGAAGTATATGTGTATGAAATTCTCCCTTTTTTGGTGTGTTAAAAAATTTTCTTATAAGAATTTAGCTCCTTGATTTTTTCGATTTTTCTTTTCTCGTTTTTGTTGTGTATGCGGTGGTGATGGAATTTATTGTCAAAACGCATTATTTATTATTGTGTAGTTTTATATTAAACCAAACGAAGATAGTTTTCGGCTTTTTTAAAACTAGTACTATAAAACTTACCTTTAAATTTTTATTAACGCTAACTAATGTATTAAATCCACCAAAACGATAGAAATCATTTTTAAAAAAAATAAATTTTTGACATCTCGCAACACATACACCCGTCGCCATTTTAAAAATTTTAACTACTAAACTTACTAACTACTGCCAAAAAATTCGAACGTTTGATGGTATATTCTCTCCGTTTTTTTTTGTATACTCAATTGTGCTCACTTATACGAGGTAAAATTGCATACATACAAAACCTGTTTGATATTTGTCTCGTTCACTCCGCTTGGTAAACACTACTCATTCACAGAATGTCGACTCATTTCTCGGTTATTTGTTTTTATCTCTCTGTTGGTTGAGTAAAATTTATAATAGCGCTTTTTTGGGTGTGAAAGAGATAATGCGACTCGAATTTATTTTTCTACACTGACACCTAGTTTGTAATAGGAATAGTAGAAAAAAAGTTTTAGTCGTTCACGCCATCTATCGACAAAGTAATCAATTTATAAAAGCACAATCTATAAGAGATTGAAATTAGTGTCACAAGATGGAAACCGATAGATTTTAACATTGTTACGTACGGGTTTTTTTAATTTTCAAATTACATATGAATAATGTTAGATCACAAAGAACCTCATAATTATTTTCAAAATATACTCTTAATATTCTTAAAGGACTAGAGTCGTGGGAAGAACAACGGATTCGGGAGATCTAAAAGGTGTATCGCGATACCAATGTCCAACCTACAATAAGGTAGATTGCTAAAAGGCAAACGTCGAGTTCTGGGGCTATATCAGTGTTTCATAATGACTAACGAGAACAAATAAAATAATAATTTCACGAGCTTACAAATTCGAGTTTAGAAGGCTTTCTGTTAGAGTACTTTTGACTTGGTGATTGGCTATAGTTCAATCAACATTCACTATCCACGATATTCAAATCGAATCAAGTGCTTGCCAATGCAGATATGATGCTGAGTGATTTTTAAATCAATGAATCGAAAACAAAATATCTAATCGACTATTTAAGAGACCAAACATGGTAACTATAAGTTTAATGGCGTATGATATCAATACTTGCCAACTTATTTAAGTATTTCATCAGGTCTGCTATTAAAATCTCCATATTAGTGTATTAGTTACAGTTGATTAGGCCCATTATGTTGCGCATAATGAAGGTTGGATCATGAAATCTCCTCCTAAATACATTAAATTAGAGGGCGATAAGTGAAATTTGAATTATGATTAATGCAATTGAAAGGAGTATGAGTGTTATGTGTGGTGTAGCGCAGAATGATGTGAATGGACTCATTTACCTACGAAACTTAACTTGAAGAAACACAAAATAAATGTTGTAAAGCAATGTACAAACTTCAATACATCGTTTCATCAAAAGACGAGTTGTTTCAAGCTGGTTGTAACTTGTTTAAGTGTTTTAACTCTCTATTGGCGCTATCTAATTTATATTGAATTTGTTAACAGTTATTATATAATAAGTTTTCGATCAAGTATTCTAGAATACTAAATTTGGAAGACAATCTATTGCTTACATTTAACCACACATTTATAATAATATGCCAGATTTCGTTAAGAGCTCGATTTGCGTTTTGTGTAATTTTGATTTATTTTGGAAATAACTTTTCGATTGAATTAAACATCGAGATGAAGAGCTAAAGAAACTAAAAGTGGTTTTAGGATGATTCAATCAAATTATTTTTAAAATTTTATGAATGTAGGCATTTTTCATTATCATTATTAGCCATTTTTAATATTTCAGTTACACTCCTTGCACTCATAAGGCTCTTTCTTCAAAGATCGCTATATAATTTGGTCCTTTGATATCATGGTCCTTTGATCCCTTTATTGAAAAGAACTCGGTATGTGCCATCAACAATTTCTGCGTATCTGTATTTCCAAAATATTTTGATATCAGAAGTAGACGTAGAATTATATTCTTTAAATCACAGCAGATTTATCTTACCAACATACTAATGTGAAACAGCAGATATTTTATTGATTTAATACTAATTAACGACGGGTGATGATTAACAGCAGCGATACCAGGACAATACAATAAGTATATAAATTAATATTCGGCGTATACAACAAACCCAACCGAGTATACACTCGACAACAATTACTTATTTAAATTTAAATACTTACTGGCGAAAGTTTGTGTGACGATTTTTTGTTGATTTGAAATACTAGGTTGACACCCAGTAGCAGATCAATTGCTCTTGTTTCGTTGAGCCTAGGATCAGCGAGTGGTAATTCTTTTAGCCAATGTCTATCACAATCCACTAGTTCTATCGTGGTTGCTACAATCATGATTTTTGCTACTAAATTTTTTTTCCTTAGTCACTCATGCTGATTGGCCCATCCCTTTCCAGACATACACTCAGTTTCGAAATATCCAAAATATCAGATATCGTAGTTTACGATGTTCCGAATTTTCATTCGGAACATGTAATTATTCAGGAAAAAATGTTCCGTGCAGAATGCCCAGCAAGATCCTAAGGTGCAGCTATCATAATTGACTGATTTCTTTGCTAATTTATTGATCCAAAAGAAGATTTTGCATAGTCGGCAAGATATGAGGTCGTTCTATCTCTTCTAGTGCAGATCACCAAGATAATGACGTCACTTCTAAAGCGGGGTCAGGTCCGTTATGAATGGAAGCTGTACCTAACCGGACCATAACAGCTAATACAATTGCTTTGATATCCATGTGACTGGGTATCCCGGGAAGTCTAACTAGTCGATTTAAGGTAATTATCGTTTCCAAAACAAGTTTCGATGAAATAATATTGGAACCAATCGCCTTTAGAGCAATCTGGCTGCAGAAAGGATACAGATAAGGCGATCTCTACTTTTTGTCTTCCTTTAATCATTCGTTCCCTAAGCGACATTCCCAAGAACAACTTGCACTCATTTAATGCATGAGATGAACCATCTTTGCGTAATTGGCACAAAATAGTTGTTTACAGTGTATGAAGTCTGGCAAGTTACAGGGAATTTGTATGTTGAATGTGTTTATGAAAGTGGTGAATCAAATAACACCCAAGAATTGTAAAATTCTTAAATGCCAGTAATGTGTTGCTGGAAACTACATTTGGGTTTGGCCGCAACCAATCTGCCAATGAATGTGTGGAAAGTAGGAAAGGACAATAAGAAAATTGTGGACATTGAAACAGTGTTTCAAACTTTTTGGTTCTAGGAATTTATCAAGTTTTTTCGAACTTGAGTTTTCGTAGAAAAATTCACAAAAATTTCCGTTCGTTCATAAAATCATATACCCAGATTTTATGAACGAACGGAAATTAGTTGTGTGTGGAAGTAATTACAGATTGGAGGGAGAGATGAATAAATATTGAACTTCCACAACGGACTTAAATTTACCTACTCTCTTCAATCGGTAAACTATCTCGATTCATAGCGTAAACTGCAAATATATAATAAGAGAATGACTTCGACTATAGGTATTTAGGGAACCTGGATCGATCAACGTTTAAGTTTCAAAGCGCATATTACGAAAATAACTGACAATAATTGTAAGAGTAGACTGAATGTTAACAATTAATTAAAGTTGAAAATGCATGTGGCTAGAGTGGTTTTGGGTGCGACCAATTCAACCCGAATATACACGCTCTATGGTCTAAAATAGGTGATTCACCTCCCAATTATAAGAGAAAGTAGGTCATTATGCGTGAAACCGTGGGAATGAAAGATAACACGTTAGGGACTTTAGAAAAACTCAAACTCAGCTTTCGTTAGGCGAATAGGTCTCTGTCGGCGACGTTCCACGTCTTAGAGAGCAATCTAGTATCTTCACATTATTAACAACAATATATAAAGAGCTCACATCTAATTAATTGGTTTATTATGAACATGATAACAAATCACAAATAAAATTCTTGAATTATAATAAACATAATGAATACGTGATGCAATTAATACGTGATAAAATGAATAATATGTGTTTATGGCATAAACAATTAAAACGTGGAGTGATTTCTCATCATTATCAGGAAGGAAAATTCTATGAGTTGAATTAATTCATTAAATTTACATTTTGCTTTATATCTTCTTATCCAAGCTTTTATACATTTCCAAATGTTTTTGCTTAATGTCCAAACGTATGTTGTTGTTTATTTATGTATTTATGTTTTTTTGTGTAACAAATTTACCGCAAAATTAACCACAAATATATTAATTTTTTTAACATCATCGTTACGATAAACTAAAAACCATAATCACAAAGAAAATTCGAATGTTTTCCATCCGTTTCCTCCAGATGTCACACGACATTAAAAACATATTCACTTACCGTTTATACATATATCTCTAAAAAAATATCATAAAAACATATTTTAATTTTTAATTTACATTTTTATTTCATTTTTTTTATTGTCTGTAGAAGAAAATTCTTTTGTTTTTTTTTTAACTTTTTTAATATTTTTTTTTGTTACATAATTTTCATCATTTTTCTTTATGTCATCAATAATAATAATAATAATTAATTAATCTATAATAATAAATTTACAATTTTTAAACAAATGTAAAATTAATAAAACAAAAATTATATTTTGTTTTAATGTGTAAAAATTATATATTTATTTACATTATATTTTTGTTATTTATTTTCAATAATTATTTTAATGTAAACGAAGAAAATATTTAATTAGAAAATTGTCTTCGAATGAATTTTTATTTACATGTGGATTATGAATTTTTCTGTGTATTTGTAATATTTTGTATTGTAATTAGCCCGAATTTGTTGATTGAATTAAACGGGGGACAAAGAAAATGATCGAAAATGGCACTTAGCAAAAAAATTATAATAATTGACGAAAAGGTGTCATCATCACTGGAACTAATGTTTATAAAATATTATTCGTTGTTATAATATTAAAATATAAAATAAAAATGTTTATTAAATCACTGGAATGAAATTTTTGTTCAAATTCTCATTCACCAGGAGGTGGCACGGATATTTTTTTATTTTAAATTTTGTATCGATATGTTTTGTTTGCTTCTTATTTATTATAAGTACACATTAAGTACAACACTTGTTTATATTATATTTTTATTTGAGCTGGCTGATTTGAGTATTTTTTTTAAATGTAAATTATTATTTCGTTTTTTAATTAAACAAAAACGAAATTAAGTAACATAACAAAAGATTCTTTTTTTTTTTGGAAACACCGTCTCTTGTACGGTGACGGTTTTATATGTACTATGTTCTTCCCTGTTTAATATATTTATTATATATAATATAACTAATTTAATTATAATTAATAAAAGCGTTAATTTAATAATTCTTTTTTATATTTATTTTAATAATTAATTAATTTTGTTTTACACCTAAACATGAATTCAATTTTCATGATGTCGTGGATAAATCGTCTTTTAACCATTGCGGAATGGGACGTGATCCTAATTTCTTGAGTAGCTTTACAAGAGCGGTATTGTGGCTTAAATAATATCTGAAAATAAATCAAATTAATTAATCCGAATAATTGTATGTGTTAACACCAGTCAATATATACCTTTGTAGTATTTTATTACTCTTATCGTCCATCGGCGGATAGATACGTCCCTTTGATTTCCCTAAACACTTGTTTCGATTTTCACCAACAATTTGACAGAAAAATCCTTTTTTCGAATCGTACCTCAATTGATTGGAATAATCGAAGATCGGGGCAATTTTTAAAAATCGTTGCAATTCGTTCAATACATCGATTGGATTCGATCGTAGCTGCTCTCCATCGATAATGTGCACCTGCTGAGCTGGATAGTAGGCCAACCATCGTTCTAAGTGTTGTGCATATTTTCCCGGATTCAAGCATCGATTTCGTAAATCGCGTAGTTGCTTTGGCGATGAATCACCAGCGGTGATTACCTAAATTAAAATGAAATGATTATAAATTATATTCGAACGTGTTTTGAAAAATATTTCCTACCTGATAAAATGTATAATTATTAGCAACTATATCACCATGTGCCTTCGTATGCTGATACCACGAATAAGCTCGTTTGGCTGGCGAAATTAGAAGTGCCACAATTTTTGCATGACCCAATAGGGCATGTGCTCGTCGTGGTACTAAATCACCATCAAAATATGTTGCCGACTTTTCGAACATATATTTCGAAGAATTATTGCTTTGAACTGGGAAGAAATTCATATACCAATCGAGACCGCGGTAGTAATTGTTGCCATTGAAAAATTGTATTTCTTCAAATGTCTCGGGGTTGGGTATATTACTCGCAATACTCGGATGCATACTTAAAAATGTGTAAAGTGCTGTTGTACCAGTTTTTTGCGGTCCGATAACTAAGAATTTTGGCAATGACTCGCAACTCTTATTTTTCGACCAGATTTTAATATGTCGTACATCGTCACACGGATTTCCCCATACTGGGTCGACCTCCTCGGGATGAAGCTTGAAATAGGTTTCGCCGAGTTGAAGTGGTGGCGCTGACGATAATTCTAGATTTGTCCAGCATTTTAAGAATTTTATAACCGATTCGAATGTGTACAGAGCCAATCGGTCGCTGCCATAATTTGACATGTGTGTCATGAAAATATTTATAGGATTATAGACAATTGTTTGAAATAGTTCGCCACCCTGTATCGATTCGTCCAATTTGTCACGACCTCCCGGATATCGATCAATATACATTGTGTGTGTAAATAGACCGCATGTTTGTCGAGGCAGCACCATTATATTTCTATGTACAAAGCCACGTCGCAATCGTGCCGGCCGTAAGTGAGGATACTCCTCTGTCGATGTGACTCGTATATTCCAAATTTTCTTCCATGCAACATAAAGTAATTCATGCGCTGGATACACTCCACTGTGGTGTGGCGACACAGAATATCCACTGTTTGTCGGTATGCCATGTTCTTTTGCAAAGTCTTTGTTCAATAGCATGTCTGACATTAATATCGTTATATTATCGTATAAATGCGGTTGCTGATGGTTCCACATGTGGCTAAACCAATTAAATTCCTTTACGTTTCGCAGCAGCATATCGTCTCCCATATTTTCATCGTGATTTCCATGATGAAAATATTTCCCGGAAAAACCGAGATTAAATTTAAATCCGGGCACCATTTGTTCGATACGATTTTGTGTGGCAATTAGCGCGTGCACATCGTCCGGTTTCAAACGTGTACCACGCTCGCCAACAAAAATATCGTCTATGTCCACTAATATCATACGTTTAAGACTTAAGCTAAGTTGCCCATGGCTAAGGTACGATAGCGCATCTAAAAATAATAAACGATGCAACCAAAATTTTAAACTCGATCCAAACAATACGCGTTGAATCCCATCAAAGTGTCCATGATCTTGCAGGACGGTCGCCAATGGCGGTTGTACTTGGCCATCGTTTGGATAATCTTGAATATTTTTTTGTGCCCACTCCAACGGTTCGTATGTCGAATGATTATGTTGGAATATGGCCCAATCCGAACCGGGCAGAGGACCCCATGCTGTATCACCGGCACGTGTCAATCGTAATATTGGTGAACCTGGATTAAGACTAGCATCGCGCAATCGCAGATTTGTATGAATGTATAGTGGAAAACCTTTAAGTTGGGCACCGACAAGAGTCTCCTCGCTCGACGATACAAAACCGACAATACCAACAGAATATTCGCGACAATATTTGTCGAGTAGCTCTCGATTCCATTTATCCATGTTTAAGTATTTGTCTAGGTTTTCAAATACAATAACGCCGTATCGACCTTTGTCTAAATTTGTCAGCACTGGAAGACTTTTACCGGCCACCTCGATTTTATACCTGTCGAAAAGAAACGATAGTTAAGATTAATATTTTGATAATCCAATTGTAAACTATAATTAGTAGTTCAATTTGATTGATAGTAGGATGATATGCACATTTGACAATAACAGTGGAACACTCTATCACTTCATTTCCGGATGATTTATTTTTATTTGACCGACCACAATTTATAAATTTAATTAAATCGATTAATATTATTCATGAAGCCTTTTTTTGTATATTTCGTTCAATTATTCATGTTAGGCTTAGAGAAATCAATCATCCCCCGACTACAATGCCATCTATTGGGTGGCAGCATAAATAGACAAAAAAATCAAATCAAATCCTTTATCCATTAGAGCGAATTAGAGATTTTCATAGGGATTTTCATTTTATGGTTGATTCTCTCTGACACAAAATTAATTCATGTTAGTGTAATAAATTTATCGATTCTCCTCCCAATTTCAACCACCAGTACCACCCACACCAGGCGTACAACAACAACAACCACAAAGTAAATTAAAATGTATAACATTAATTTTTTGTTCGTTGTTTGATGTTGCGATACATACTCTGCTGTTGCCTATGTTATGTTTTTTGTTCACTTTTTTTTATGTTGATGCCACCTTTGCTTCGTTCACTGCTGCTCGTGTGACAGGCAAAAACGAACGAGGGATGAAATCGAGTATGCTGTTTTATCTTGTGGAGATTGGAAAAAGTTAGAATTTTTTTTTAGTACTGTTTGGTGTGTGTATGTTCAATGAGATTTTCTTCTGTTCCACTCGGAATGGAAAACATTTATGCGTAATTGAATTGTTTACGCAAAAGTAACGTTTTCGGGGCGATATATTAAAATTTGCTTTGTAATCATTTGGAACATAAATAAACGATTTGTTTTTGTCTCATCATCATCATCAACATCAACATCTTTTGAGATATGCTAGTAGAATCGGTCCGAGTGTAGTGTTCGTATTTAATTTGGTGAAAAATTACTGTCAATCACATCTTAGTTGATCGATAGCTTTGTAAGCAATATATGTATTATCTAAACATAATTAGAAAATTAGTCCCTGAATACAAAAGGTCAAAGAATTATTCTAAATTCTATATACATCCCTATATATAGACTGATAAGATTATTGTCTTATTTGTAATAAGGAAGGATCTATAAGAAAGATAAAATTGAAGATATTATTTTTGCTCTCCCATTACATATCATATATATGAACATGAATTATGAGTTAGAAATGGAAACACATTTAGATTGTGCAGACTATACGTATATATGTTATACCAATGGGGATACCATATAATGCAGGAAGTAACAAATGTGTGTGTGAGTGTGTGTGTGTGTGGGTTAATAAATTTGTATGGTGTGATGATACGGATTAAATGGATAAATTTTGTATAAGGAAAGGACGACGTTTTTTCTTGGATCGAATAGATTTTCTAAAGAAACATATGTGAATGAATATGAGATACTTTATATAGTTATTGTTATCATCTACATAGAAGAGTTGTGTGGTCCAAGAAGAAAATAAGTTTTAAAAAATTATTGTAGTTTTATTTCTTAGTTATAAATATATCGTTCTCATTTCATTATGAAATGTTAATATCGTATATCATTTCATTATGGGGATGTGACGTCTCCGATTAAATTATATCCATTGCAAAATGTATATGTATACTTAAGAAAAATCTGCTAGTGTTGAAAATAAATAAATTATGACAATTAACGTGCAGAAGCGACTAACGAGTTTTTATGTAAGTTTTACCCTCGATAATATCAATTCATGTAAGAGAAATTTATAGGATACAGAAAAGTGGGTCATTCGATATGAAGACTTAACAGGAATCAATGGAGCGGACACAAATATTTTTCACATGTACAATTAAAGAATTAAATCTTCACAGATATAGTTAAGAAGCTGAACGAGAAAAATTGCGCCTGTAACTCAGAATTAATTCATTTTTACTTTCGAACTACCTCCCTTTTTCGTAAAGTTTTCATAATATCCATCCCCAAAAGTTTTCTATTATACATAGGGTGTCCGCCGGGAAGGTATACTACTTTGTTTTGCCGCCATTTTGGTAAACGTTAGTCTTGACAGTTCATATTTGGCAGTCGTGAAGTAGGTACGTGGCAAATTTATTATGGAAAAATATTCGATAAACCAACGTGTTTTAATCGTTAAAACATTTTATCAAAATCAATCATCGATTACTGTGACGATGAGAAAGTTACGTGAAATTAATGGGAGAAACAACGTGCCAACAAACCGCACTATTTATCGTGTAGTGAATGATTTCGAAGAAAGAGGGTCTGTAGGTGATAGGTCCAAGCATGGGCCACAACGTACTGCAAGATCGGCTGAAAACATTACTGCTCCCAAGAAAGTGTTCAAAACAATCCATCAACCTCAATTCGACGCCGTGCTCAGGAGCTTGGTCTTAAAAGCACAAGTTTGGCCACAATTTTGCACAAGGATTTGCATTTGTATCCATTTAAGATTCAGTTGACACAAGAGCTTCTTCCACAAGACCATTTACGCCACCGTACATATGCCAATAGGATGTTACAGCTCGCCCATGAGTGACGAGGCACATTTTCATTTGAATGGATACGTGAATAAACAGAATAGTCGGTTTTGGGAAATGGAAAACCCTCAAATTATTCAACAGTCACCTTTACATCCATTAAAATACAGTCTGGTGTGCAATTTGGTCAGGAGGAATCATTGGACCTTACTTCTTTGAAAATGAAAACAGCGTAACGGTAACTGTGAATGGGGAGCGATATCGTAACATGATTGCAAACTTTTTAACGCCACAACTGCAGGCTTTGGGCTTGATTAACATATGTGGTATCAACAAGACTGTGCCACATCGCATACAACCAGGATTACAATGGAATTACTGCGAGACCTCTTTCCACAACAAGTTATTTCAAAAAATGGTGATGTTGATTGGCCTCCACGGTTGCCTGATTTGACTGCTCCGGACTTCTTTTTGTGGAGATATCTGAAAAGCAAGGCTAATGCAAACAAACCAGAAACGCTTGAGCAACTCAAACCAAATATTTGTGATGAAATTAATGAAATGCCGCGTGAAATGTGTGAGAATGCAATGAAAATTGTGCTCAAAAGGGCTCGCATTTGTGAGGCTAACAGAGGCGGACATTTATCTGACATAATTGCCAACATTAAATAAAACATTTATCAATATAAGATCGAATCTCTTTTTCATTTAATCAACAATTATAAACAAACAAAATAGTATACCTTCCCGGCGGACACCCTGTATGTAGTCGGGAAAATAAGGCGGTCAGGCAATAATAGTAAATGTTTTTCCTGAATCCAAACTCTGATTATGTTCCTGCTAGAAAATCGAACTTTTCATTAAAGAGTTCGGGAAAGCTCGTTTCAAAAACAGTTTTATAGAAAATTGCAGTCATTTTTATTGACTGGAGATATAAAACAATTATTCCAAGAAAGACACTGCTCGCCACACCATTATTGTGTCACACCCCATTGTCTGTCTGTGAAAAGACAGCCTCTCTGTCCCATCTAACATGTTGCTTGGCAAACTAAAGACACTTTTTCCTGAGTGCTTCATTTGAACTTCATTTGAAGTGAACTTTACAGATCTAATTTTGAGCTATAAGGTCATTCGTAAATAGATTTGTCATCCATGGATTCCAAATGTGTTGTTCTTAAACGAATGTCGAATATTCTACAAATTTTTTTCTAATCCACAGTTACCAATCGAAAATGGCTTCTTTTAGAGTATATACACAGTTTAGAGATAGTGCAGTACCAAGAATTTTTAATAATTCGACTCATAATTATATATTATATATACAATTCGTCAACAAAAATTATGTTCAAATTTTCAAGAATTTAGGATTCTAAAACTGGAAAGTCCAGACAGGAAAGTTTGACCTTATTGAAAGTCCGAATATTGGGATTTTTCTTCTATATTCAAGAACTTACCGTTCAAGAACACACATCAAGGATTAATCACGAACTGACATCCTACGCTTTTTTATTTTAACCATGAAAGATATTTCATTTCTCCTTAAACTTTTAAGCGTGAGGTGCTTTTCGTTTCACTTAAAAAAGAGCAGTTCTCTTAAGTACTTGCAAGCTAATGCATTCAATATTTCCTTAATAGAGTCTACTTTCAACGTAACACGTACAACTGAATTAGAGGAACAAGAGAAACAATCGGACATTTAAAATAAATTAGTGTTCTTAAACAAGTGAAACGGAGTGTATATGCGAATGAAGTTATTCTAAAAAGTTATGGGGTACAAATGCAAAGTAGCTATAATAATTTAAATTGAGGTATTTGAGCGTTAGAGTTGGGCTTAATTTAAATTTGTCATATTTCACAATATACTTCACATCTCATTTCAACGACTACATTTGTGACAATCAACGTTGTGATATGATATATTAACTTTTTCAGACACATTTTACTCCATCTAGTTTCTAGGAGCGCTACGAGTTCCAGCCGATACTCTTTCATGTATGTGATAAATCCGTCAAACGCGCCAGGTTTTCGAAGTGACTGCACGTTCCACGTTCCAATCCTCAATCTAGTTTCCGGGAACTTAAGCGGGAGGTCGTTGTTGTTTTGGCGGTATCCGATTTGTTTTCGTTTGTTGACATTTTTAACATTTGTGGTTTTTTTACGGATCCGGGTCGTCAACCCTGGATACTGTGTTCTATGGGTCTCATGTTTAATTCGTAAAACATTTTTACGAAACATGAATGCCCCCAACCGCAGGGCGTTAGTTTAGTTTAAATACATGATTTAAAATACGAGCAATTGAAAGACTTATCCTTAGTTAAAATGTCAATTGTCGCTGTTTCAAGCAAAATTTAAGTCTAACTGCACAAGTTTAGGCATAAATAAAAAAAACTCTGGTAACCAGGTAGTTAACTGAACTTCGTCTACCAAGTCTATATTAACTCTTGGAATACCAACTCGACATGAGCATCAGAAACATGATAACGAAAATCGTCATCTTCTGATACGAATGCGATATTTTTAGTTCACAATTGACTTTTCAGAAATTACTGAAGTGTTTTACTCCTTCTCACTTCTTAGCTCATAAAAGTATATCAAGATGTTACTAAGCTAAGTCATAAGCTAAAACCAACCGTATTTTCAACAGTTTCTTATATAGTGAAAACTTTAGACTTAAAAAACTATTTTTCATCTCATAGAGTCAACCGTATGTGTCGTATTATTATTTTGATTCAGTATAAGATACTCAAAGCGTTCTGAAAATTGAAGTGATTTATAGTATTTTAGACGAATACATTGGTGAAAATCTATTTTACCGATTTTGGTAAATGTATAACCGAGCAAAACCTACTGATGTAAGATATGGGTCAAAAACTTGACGTGAGACCGTAACTTAAATGGCATGGATATGTTTGTGAACGTATATGCTTACACTAGTCTAATATTTTGACAAATGTTGGTGTAATTCATATTCTGATAAAAATGAGCACCTTTTGTTGTACAGTTGTGGTTGGCTTTATTGAAGCTCAAATCTCAAATCGCCGTTCTTTTTTTACGTTAATAATTGTGAATTTATAAAATCGTCTTATGTCTTATGGTTTTATATATTTATAACGAATATATTCTATATGTGGTTATAAAATTAATATTTTTACACCGGAATTTGCAACAGAAACCAACCAAAATAATTCTTTTTTTTTTAATAAGCTCATATATGGGGTGGAAAAGGCTTAAGTTTCGTAAATATTACATTATTAACCCCATTAGCAATTTGGTTTCGTATACAGATGTATGTATGTTCATAAATAATAATATGAAAACATTAAGTTAATCTCACATCCCATATACGACTATAGTCCCGTTTACACATAAAAATTTATGGAAAAATCAATCGCAACAGAACAAAATTCATGAATCAATCAATCATGACCATTATAAACATCATTTACGATCAACAAAATCAAATCAAAACTCTTTTTATATTCACCAAACTTATCTTCAACAGGCTTTTTAAAATGATTTATACCAGTTTTTCTTTTGGAAATTTACTCTTGATTTTTGAATATAAATTTTATTTATTTTCCCTCCAGTGTATTTTTGTTGCCAATCTGAGCGAACTGGGTGAAAATATGGGTGAAGCGGAAAACCAACGAATATGCCCAACGGTGGTAAAGAGAACAAAAATGACTTATGTGTATCATATATTAGCTAGTGTAAGATTTTTTCATTTTTTTGTGCTACATCGGGAAAATGTATACTCGTATCTAATATATTATATATGTACATATACAATGGCGATGACACGGTATATGTACAAGACAAACAATGAGATATATGGAAATAGAAAGACACAAAATATTGTAATTTTGCGCCATTATGCTTTTCGGGTATTTTATTATTATCGAAATATTTATCTGTTATATTGACTGTATATACGAACGAGTATGTACACATAATGCTATTTTTTCTAAATCATGATAAGGGTTTTCTCTATATGTACATAAAGGGTGGTCCAATAAGAGCGGGTGGCTCCTAAATAATCTATTCTATGGATCCAAATTCGCAGCACTCTTTCGAGCATTTCGGCCGATATTATGTTAATTACGCATGTTATGTTCGCTTCCAATACAGAAACCGATTATGGTTTACCCCTATTAAAAGTTATATAACGACGTCAGATCACAAGATATTGGAGGACAATTTACGAATCCCTTTCTTGATATGATGTTCTCGTTAAAATTTTTTTTCAGTAAATCGATGGTTTGGCCTGATGTGTGGCACGTTGCACCATCCTGTTGAAACCACAAGCTAATCCAATTTTATGAATTTTTGGCAATAAAAATTCATTGATCAAGGACGTAAATAAGCGGTTCGCTTATTTACGTCCTTACCTTAACGCTTTGCAGCCAAAACGAGGACGTACGGCTATATGTCCGATTTACCTTACCATCTGCACATTGCATAGCTCCATGCCAGCCTATAGTACTGACATGGAAGATGGGTCGGCCCATGGATTCTGCACTCCAACAGGGGTTCATAGTTGTGTTCATTCACACCACCGATCGTAATCAAGTGGTGCAAAATCCCTATTACATCCTGCCCCTATCGGGATTCGAACCCGGTACCTCCCGCTCCAACTGCCGCAGCTTTAACCACTGCGCCACCTGGATGGAACGAACGAAATTAACGAACTACAAAACCAATAGGGATTTCTTCCAAACACAGTTATCAGAAAAAATTATTCTGCAGAATAAAGGGACCAGTTCAAATAGAGGACGAACTAGATAAAATTCATGATATCAAAAGTGATGCGTGGGAAAGCTTTCCAAATTATAGTCAGGAAAAAGCAGATTTGTTTGCAAATTACCTCGAAGAAACATTCCAGCTTTACCCCAAACAAACGGAAGAGGAAAATATTACTCCGATTGAAAAAGCTTCATATAGTCTAATTTCTCTGTTACCAACGTTATCGAAACCTTTTAAAAAGGTTTTTCTTAAAAGATTAAAACAAATCACATCAGCTTGGATTTAGAGAAAAACATTCTACGATAGAACAAGTACATCGAATTACTGATGAAATCGAGAGAGGATACAAATATGCTCAACCATATTCCTTGATGTAGCGCAAGCATTTGACAAAGTATGGCACCAGGGGCTAGAATTCAAACTTCACCGAGATCTCAGAAGCAATTTTTTTCAAACTAGAGATACCAATTACAGAGGCAACAATGGCGACTTTTGTCGATGGCACGGCAATACTTGCAACAACAAAGAACTTGCATGACTCCACTACTATAACCTGATATTTAATTGGGCAAAGAAATAGCGAAGTAAATTATTTGAAGCAAAATCAATCCAAGTAAACTTTACAAATCTCAAAGTTAATCATATACCAATAATGATAAACTCGATAGTAGTGCCGTATGCAAACAGTGCTAAATATCTCGGCAGGACTTAAGATGCTAAACCTAGATGGAAGGAACACATAAAAAAGAAAAGGGTTGAAATAAACATAACATTTAGAAAAATGTATTGGCTCTAAGGGAGACAATCTGAACTAGAGATCCACAACAAACTGCTGTTATAAAAACAAATTCCGAAACCTGTATAGACATATGGTAGCCAACCCTGTGATTGTACCAGGAAGACAAATATAAAATTCATACAAACAGTTGAAAATAAAATCCTGCGATGCATTGTTAATGCACCGTGGTACATGCGAAACGACAACCCCCATCGAGATCTAAAAATCGATCTTGTCGCGGATATAATTATGCATCATGCAACAAAACGTCTGCACCAGCATGAAAATCTGGAAATACGCTGTATGCTAACTACCACTCCAACAAGAAGATAGCTTCCGTCAAAATACGCCATAATGTGTCATTTGAGAGACCCGAAGCTTGAGAATGACGAATTGATTGATTACAGTCCTCACGTATACTTTCAGCTATAGCAGCAATATTTACATCTCGTATTAGTGTAATGGTGAAATGTCATATGATCATGACAGTTGTCATACATGAATTCCAATTGGAAAATGCACCTCCTATTAGATCACTCCTTATATGGATGTGTACAATTTGACACAGATTCAAGATGAATGAGTATAAATAAAAAAGGACTGGGTGGTTGGAGTACTTGATGTGTATGTGTGTGTCAGTGTACCAATCAAAACCATCCCATTTTTATTTTTATTTCTCAAAGGACCCGGAAAGATAATACTGTGTGAGATTCTAAATAAATTTTATTTTATTTGTTTTACAGTTTGCAACAAATATATTTGTACACCTTACTGAACTACAAGTTGTATTTGGTTCGATTTATGGTATTGTGTAAATATTCAGACTGTTAAATATTTTTTAATAGTCATTCAATTTAATCTCAAATACTAAATTGGATTTTATTTTAATTTTGTTTTTGTTATTTTATTTCACTTTTATTTTTGTGTTGTGGTAAAAACAGAAAACTCTTATCCTTTCCTTAGGATATACAGCTACATATATATAAACATCCCAAATATCCTAGACGTGTATAATGAAATTGATGAAGAAAAAAAATGTTTATATCGGATTAGAAAAAAAAACTTACTTCCTTGTTGTGATTGTGATTTTTTAAGTATTTAACTGGGTGTGGGAGGAGTATTGATCATATATTATGTGCGGTTGGGAACGAGATGCTAGGTGGGTTTTATCGTGATTTCACACACAATAGGATAGATAACATTTCAGAAAGAATAAATGAACTTCAATGTGTAAGAGTATATTATGTGTATTTTGATCCTATTATAAGTTTTCAAAACGATTCTCCTTGAATGATTAGGAAACAGGTCTGAACAGCTTAACGAGGTAATAACATTTGTACAGTAATCTTCGAATAAGTAGATAGGTGTAATTTTGGTGAATAACTTTTATAGTACCACCCAGTGTCAAAAATAAATACGAGGGCTGCCGTAAACGTTTTAAAAAAATGGTAAATTTTTGGAGGTCATCTGTCAGAAACGTAACGTTGTTTTTATTTACTTGGAAAAAGTGGAATTCAATAGTGAAAAGTGGCAAAAGTGTTTCTATAAATGGTTTATATACGCAAAGTAATGGCGCAAAGGTTCCATCTGCGGCAATTGGAGTACCAGACACCGGTTTCCGAACACGATAAGATGCAAAAGAAATTCTTTACTACTGATTATACGATCGGTGGTGTAAATGAAAACATCTATGAAGTCCAGTGTTGAACCCACTGTTGAAGTTCAGAATTAATGGGCAACGCATCTTCCATGTCAGTACTAAAAAACTGGCATAGAGCTATGCAATGTGCAGATTTTGCTATATTAATCGGATTAGCTAATGGCGTAAACCGCGAAAGAATTAGGAGAGCCGTGAGCCCCAAAACAAATTGCCAAAATAAAAACAGACCGACAGAGACAGATTTTTGATAAAGCCCTCGTACATCGATAAATAAATATATTCTTGATACGCAAAATATTTGCATGACAAATAAAATTTATTTCCCTTTCACATCATATTTCCTCGATTTTAGCACAAAAATTGAATATTTATTAGAATGGCCGAATTCCAGTTCCTCCCATATCTTGGTTGATTGTTGTACAATTTTGTGTTGTTTAACTAATATCCTGTCATTTATCCTTTTGCTGGTTTTTGTTTAGATTTTTCCTTTTATATGTAAAAATATTGTTGGTTGAGCGTAGCAACAATGGGGCACACACTATAATATATTTACATACATACATGTGTGTCACTTTAAAAAGGTAAATATTGGTCTATCTATATGATGGTACATAATGAAATATTGAGGATGTAAATGTACGTTGTTGATTTATTTCAATAGATCATTGTTATGAATTTTTTGACAATAGGCTACCGATATAGAGGGGCCAAACACAAAAGGATATATAACATTATTATGAATAATAAATTATGTTTGCATGAATCAATTCACATGTGAACACATCTTTTCAACAATCTCGTATACATATATTACGACTATACATAAGATATGGTGCTGAAGCTTTTATATGGCTATCTAAATCCCGCAAGCTCCTAAATTTTTTCTTCGTTCCGTCCTGCTTTGTTTATTTATTTTTATATAACAAAAACTTTGTGCTAAAAATTCCTTAAATAAGAATCTCTATTTAATAATACATATCTTAACAAAAACAGAAAATGTGAATATTCAAAGTAGGAAATTTTTTTTTTTAAAGAAAATAGAAAAAAAATTCTAATTTCCATTTACATAATTTTCCTTGTTGTAATTTTTTTCTCATTTTAAATACAACAAAAAAACAAAATAAAGTGGAAAAAAGAAAATTTCCATTTTTTTTGTTTTTTGATTTATAATTTAATAAATTATTTTTTTTTTGTATCTTCCAAGTTACCATTCGTTTTTCGTTTGTGTTTTTCTTTTTTGGCAAATATAAATAAATAACTCAACACAATTCGGAGGAAAATTGTTTTTCAGTTTTTGTTGTTCCAAAGAATTTTTTTTAGAAGCAAAATGAAAATACACTTAAAATTGATTGCAATTAAATTTACACAGTAACCGAAAATTCCTCCAAACATAATTTTTCTTCCGGAATACAACAAAATGTTTTTTTAATTTTGGCATTTGGGTGTTTTCATGTTATTGCCCCCTCATTTTCATTTATCACACTATATACAATATATATATAATATATACATTATATACAATTTGTTTTGGAATTTTGTAGCTTATGAAAGCTAATTTGTTTGTAGACATCTTTTATTCGCAAAGAGGGAATAATGAGATGTTGCTATCAGCAGGTTATTTAATAATATTATTTATGATTTCGATTGCTGTACATTGGCGTATATATAAGATGACATTTAGGTTCAGTTTCAAAAATTAATTTAAACAGCGAAAGATGTATGATTTTACTTTATGTCTTCTTCATTAATGACCTAAAACATAATATTTGCAAGATGTTTGTACATGTTTTTACATAAATATAGATTCGATTAAATGATAGATTTCTTTATATTATGAATAAGATTGACATCAAATCATTTATATCTAAATTATTGAGTGAATCCTTTGTGTGAGTATCAATATAAATACAAGTTTAAGTTTGAATTCCATTTACGTAATAAAACACTTTTCTCAGCTACTGTTTAATTGTTATAATTTAAAATATAAATAAAAATTAAATTATAAATTATAACAATTAAACAGTAGCTGAAAAAAGTGTTTTATTACAAGCAAAATATAAATGCTAATATATTTTGTGTAAGTCGCTTCGTTTCGAATTATTTATCATAATGATTGTAAGAGGCTGAATGCAAAAGAAATTTTTGATAATTCGATCACGATACTCATTACTCTACTTATCCTCCTTTCAGTCCAGCACTATATAGGTTGTCATGTAGCAACACATGGACATATGGATTATGCAAATTGGCCTTAAACCCGTACGTCCTCGATTTGGTTTCGGCCTTAAGTATGGCAATAAAAGAAAACTAGATACAAAAAAAAATAAATTTGAAAAATAGACCTTTTTTTTAAGCTTAGGTAATAAATCCTAAATGGTACTCAGTAAATAATTAAATAATGTTTTCTGAGGAACTTGATCGGTACACGTCTAGTATGGCGAATCTAAGAGGTGAGTCATCTTTTATGTCTGTTTGTTTACTTTGGAGGAAAAACGATTTCTTACTTCGAAAATTACCTTTCGAGCATCTCGGCGTTTGCTTTGAGGTCGTTAATGGTTTGAGACTTCCTGGCTTACACTTTGCTTTTCAAATAACCCTACAAAAAAAAGTCCGGAGAGGGTTCAAATCTGGAGATCTGAGTGACCAATCAATGTCACCTCTTTCTGACGTTAGACCTTCAGTGAATTTTCGTTGCAGAAACTAAATTGTTTGATTAGCAGTGTGGCATGAAGTACCATCAATTGAAACCAATAACCATCAAAACCTTTTTCACGCATCTGCGGGCAGACATAATGAGGCAACATTCACCGATATTGATTTGCATAAACTATAATGGGCTTGACACAAACACCGATCCAAATAGTGATCTTTTAGCCAACCAATGGCATTTCATACATCATTTGTTTCTTAAAAGCGGCAATTTAACTTATTAACGCCGCCAGAGAGAGTGAAATGGGCTTCCTCGGTCATCAATAATTACTTCCAGATTCAGTGTGTTACATTAGAAGGACTGTTTGATCGTATTTCAAACGACGTGGATGGTCTGTCGGAGAAAGTCTTTGTGTTAATTGCACTTTAGAAGATAAGAAGTGCAAAGCAGTTCCACTGAAGCCAAAATTCTGAGCGCGGTGACAATGCGACACTTTTGGTTTCTGACCAACGTTTTCTATGACCGCTGCTCAGTAAAATTCCACACCAAATGACGAATAGTATTGTCAGACGATACCTATTGGCCACAAAATTTCGACGATATACATCGTTGAGTTACACAACTAAACAACTATTTGCAAAGCACAGCATCACTATTTTATCGCATTGTTTCGGTGTGAACCAATTCATGGTTAAAATTGTACTGAATTGACGCTTCAAAAATATATCTAATCAAATCAATGACACATGTTAAAATCATTTTGGTACCGACAAACCGACATAACAGACGGTGCATCCCTAATTCATTCATTGTCCTAATAAAATATTGCCGATGAAAGCGGTATCCAGAGTATATTCGTTTGTTTTCAAGAGTGATGATGAATATGGAGGCAGTAACGATCTAGACATTATCAGAATGATAGATCACGGTTATAGTAAATCAATCGCTTTTCAGAGCGCATATGATATACTATGACCGTGAAAGAAATGACATAAATGTACATATATAAATACTTAAGCGAATAATAACTAGGAAAGATTCACGGACCAATAATCTGATCCGTGAAGGATACGGGATACTGCTTTTATTACCTTAGCATTTTTTTCAATTGTTTCTCTACTAAAACTAGTCCAATTTGTATAAATCTGGATATATGTTTCAATATGTAAATATGTATTTACATGGTAGATAGCATCGCTCTATAACATGTGATGTCATCCCTTTGACCTGATTTGAAAATAGATATACTTTTTATCTATTTCTCGGGAATCACACATGATTAATCTAGGAATTGATCAATATGTTTATGTTATGAAAACACTCAGTCTTCATCGTTGATAAGGGCTAGTACTGAGATCAAAGTGAAATTAAATTTATTTATTTTCACGTGAAATAAAAATGATTTTTTTTGGAGAATTCAAATGTTCAAACAGTTCAAATGTTCAAATTTCGCATGAAAAAATGGATCGAATCATTATTATCGCGTGAAACAAATTTGTAGAGTTTATGCGCGCTATCTTTGGTGGATTGAGATAAATAAAGTTTTTGCGCTAATGAACTGGGTACTGAACAGAAATGGAATTTTGAGTTCACTTTGGTGAAATCGTATGGAAGTTTCACGCGAAATCGATCTGAGTACTATTAATGGTTTTAGAAAAGGTAAATATATATATATATATATATATATATATATATATATATATATATATATATATATATATATATATATATATATATAATATATATAATATATATATAAATATATATATATATATATATTTATATATATATATATATATATATATATATATATATATATATATATATATATATATATATATATATATATATATATATATATATATATAATCCGATTTACCCAAAGCACGGTGGAATAATGTTAGGTTTTTACGACATACTACAATATAATTTTTAAAGCTCAGTATTTGGTATTTGAGAAGTAATTCCTGATTATTGTTATATAAAGGCGGTTTTAAGAAATCTCCAGCAAAGGTTGTTAAATATATCGTTCACTGTAGCAACATTTTTATTTTAGTCGTTGGAAAGTTAATTAAATTAAGTCAAGTGACATTGACATTTAGTTACATCTTTGACCTATTTTAGTTTTCGAATACAAGCTTGATACCATAATCTAATTAAATTATAAAATTAAATTCTCCTGACTATTTAAAATATAATTTATATTGAACTTGACACTACATTAATAACTACGGGATGCAGTAATATTCCATATAATATAATGGTGAGCTGTGTTATTCTGATAAAATGTGCGGTTTGGCAATTTTTTTGGTGAGTCGTATATGCTTGTTATATTTTTTTATCCAACCCTTGTCAATGTCCCTAATAATACATGTTTATTCTGTTGATGGTTGAATAAACTTACTTATATTTGAATATATCCTTTATTAGAGAATTGTATTCTATATAATTCTCTAAGAGTTTTATTAAATAGTGAAGCTTTAATATTGACAGTTATTTTAATTATTTTAAAATTTTAATTCATGGTTCTGACGAACTTTATTGGCTTTCCGTAGAAAATGAGAATATTTTGACCTTTTCCCTCTAAGTTTGTATTCGTATTTAATAAGTATGTAGCTATTGATTTTACCCCAAATATGTTTTGAGGGCACTGATTGGAAATTTAAAAATGAAAATCAGTATAATTATTACATTACTATATATAATGTTTCAAAAGAAACTCTTTTATTATAAAAAGGATAAATTACTATTTTATGAATATAATTAATGATATTACTCGTTTATTTAACTTCTATTAAACAGAGAAAATAAAACGAAGCCACAAGATGGTTCTACAAGAGCGTACGTTTGGCAACAGTACACATTTGGAATAAACGAAGTGTGTAATCCAATAAAATACTATCTAACTGTGGTGGAAGTAATATTGACATTTTAACTTAACTTGTAGAATTGTTAAGAAATAATTCACCCAATTTAAACGGCTATTACTGGATATGGCACTTTTTGTTAACACGATCAAATACAGGTACATCTTCATGTAAAAATATTCTACACGAGTGAGAAGATAGTCAGAACTGTCCATATACTTTAAATTTTTTTACAGAAGTATATTAAAAAAATTAATTAATTAAAATAATCTATTTGATGTTTGAGAACGAACTAAACAATTTAAATAATGATTGTGGTTCAATTCCAATGGCGAAAAACACTGACGATTCAAACTATTTAAATGCACTTCAAGTTTTACACCGACAAATGGAAAAAAGTTTAATTCAATAAATTATAGAAAATTTATCTGTTTTTGATTATTTTCACTTGACCAACAAACAATTCACTAGGAAAATTAAAATATTTTATTTTTAACTGGAGAAAAACTAGAAGACCAATATACCATATGTACTCAAAGATGCATCGGATGAAATAGTTTTTTCCAGTGTATTTTAAATATGTGTAGCATGAAGATATGTAAACAGGGTGTCTAAAATATAACAAAAACATTAAATTAAAGTTGTTCGTATCTCTTTAAACCAAGCATTATTTGATCAAAAGTGCACATATAGCAGACTAGAAATAAGATTACATATAGCCAATTAAAATAGCTGGGACATATTTGGTTCGCCCTATATAAGAACGTACATGTACGAGTATATGAATACTATATAGACACTATAAAAACTAAGCAAACAAAAAGTAGTGGTTTTATGGTTGGATAAACTGTAAAATAGTTTACATATTTTTTATAACAACAAAACAAGCAGAAATCAATAATCGGATGATGCTCTGAAAATTATAATTTTTTCGAGAGCAATATCATTACAAGGACCCAATAGAGATAACATACAATTTAAAAGCTAATAATAATACTTTCACATCATCAAGCAGTATACCAAACCAAATAATACAAAATAAAATTAAAAATTGATGTCACATACATATGGTATTTGCTAAGGACTTTCAATAATTTCCTTCTTTCGGTATCCTTATATTTTTAAATGGGAGGCAGTTTTATTCAAAAGACCTTTTTTAACATTTTATATAGGGATTCATCTATTTTTCTATATAGTTATATATATATATATATATATATATATATATATATATATATATATATATATATATATATATATATATATATATATATTTATATATATATATATATATATATATATATATATATATATATATATATATATATATATATATATATATATATATATATATATATATATATATATATACATATTTTATTAATTTAAATAAAAAATAATATTTTAATGTAAAATTCATAATATGCGAGTTCTTTTGGATTGGCTCTATGATAAAAATGGAGTCCTTGGTTCCTATTTGGATTCAAAATCAGGATACCATATAAATAAAAATTAAAAGCATTAATTCATGAAGTAATAATTTAAAGTGACTATTATTTAAAGACTGGGGTTTTGCTTGGCTATTCTTGAAATAAAACCGGGTTGTAAAAAATGTTGGCTTCAAGACTTTATTTTTGGTACATAATACTCCTGGTCACCCAATCGATACATTGATGATGAGTCAGAAAATAATCAAATTTGTATTTGCATCCCTGATACAGCTTATGGTCGAAAGTGTATACAAATCAAGAATTTAAAAATAAAATTATCATGAAATAGAAATTATTTCAGATTCGTTGGTTAAAGTTAAATCACCTTCATTGAACGGTGTTTGGCATGAATTGGGGCCAGAATATGTTCAGAAAAAAACAAATATCTCTTCAGTTTTAGAAATTAATAAAATAAATATTTATAAGAAATGGCTAAGTTATAGCTAGAGAAAGTGATGTTGATGGAATGCACGAGACTGACATAGATGAATTGTTAGCTGCATTTAGATATAGTATGCAGCTATGATTTTTCCCTTATTTTACAGATATAAAAACTGTAAGAACCTATCTTAGATTTTTACATGGTCTACTTATAAAAATTCGTAATCCATTATGCTTTGTTTCGCCTTGCATTGTGTGTTTTGGAACGCATCTATGACGCAAAGCGAGGTCTTGGTGTATCGATTTCCAATGGATTTCTTGTCCTTTTAAGGAAATCAACATTTTAAATATAATATATTATAGTTTAAAATTATTTAATTATTTATTTCAAAGCTAATAGTTTGAATTTATTGAATGTAATCAGTGACAAGTGATTGATAGTAAATTGAAAAATATTTTCTTAAATTGATGAATATTCACTGAATGGTTGAGGATATCCGGCCATTTATATTAAGTAGAAATACCCTAGAACCTATTAGATTTCGTCTAAACTCATTATAGAGCCACAACATAAACTATTGGCAAATATGGTGTTATAATTATAATTGTAACGAAAAATATAAGAGAGAAATGAAAGTATCTTCCACATCTTTCGAAAATCGTGAGGGTAGTTACAAAATAGCTTTGACACCCTTGTTCGAAGTACTTTGAATTTGGTTTTACTTATTTATGCTTGCAGTTCCATACACGATAATCTGTATAGAATTCTCGGGTGTACAAAAGCAAAATACATCAATTTCAGTTCATATTTCTGGACATAGTAAGAGAGACTTCTTACAAGTCCGACCACTGCGGCCATTTTATTACATATTATTTTAGTATGTTTATCCCATAACATGTAATAGTCAACGTTACTCCTAGGTATTTAAACTGATTAGGTCTTTCAACCATTATATTATCTATGTCGAAAAATGATATTTCGAATTGTGCGTTCAACAAAATAAAATCAGGTTTGAAGAATTTTAATATAATATGCATGTCGTGTTCCATGTTATTAGTTATAGTTGATGGATCCTTTGTTTTTTATAATACTGCGGTGTCATCAGCAAAAATGTGGATAGAACCCATCAATGGTAATTTGGTCATTAATATCATTAACAAACTACTGATCCCATCAATTTTAACATATTGTTGACAATTTTCTAAGTAAGATTTCATTTATTTGTAGAATACTCCACGAAATTCATAATTATATATTGATGACAAGTAACTCATTATCAACAGTAACAAATGATTTTTTAAGATCAAGAAAAAAAAGGAGTTATGTAATCGTTTCAACCTAATGCAATATAAATAAAATTTGTAATTTCTACAAGAGCCATCTCAGCTGCATCGTCTCTAAATCCGTAAGATTTATTCAAGAAACTTCTGAAGCGACTATTTATTACTTTTTCTATGATTTTATCGAATAAAGAATATATAGGTTTGAAATTGGACCTCAAATCTTTATCCTCAATTTTAAAGTCTGGTATGACTTGTGCTAATTTTAGGTAACGCAGTGGAATATTCACCAGTTTCAAACATTTTATAAACCAATTTAGTGACAATTTCCAAAAAAACAGCAACATTACGATTTACCACATGGTTCCAAGTATGTATATATATATATATATATATATATATATATATATATATATATATATATATCGCTTAAGGATACAGAAATAAAAATAATTATATGTACTTACTTAATTCGATTATACACAAGTAGTTCAGCTATATCTCTTCCCAATCGTGAATATGTTGTTTCGACAAACACTAGCACTTTTGGATCAATTCGCAATCGAGCCTCCGAACGATGATCTGGCGCTGGTGATGCTTCAATTAGTTTTTGATCATTTAGCATGCGACAATGTATTAGTGGGGCTGGATGTGTATCCCGGTGTATTAAACTAGAAAAAATAAATTGGAAGAAATACTCGTTTTAGTTGATTCCCAGAATGTTAGTTATAACTAATGCATTTAAATAATAAAGTTTGTCACATTAAATACGATAAATCTAAAAGCTTTAAAAGCGTTTAAACTTTATCTTAGTATATAAAGGATATATAATACAAAAAAAAATGTTATAATTCTTCTATTCAAGATTTTAATTGTCTCACTGAAAAACTATAAAATGTATACTCGTATGTATAAGAATATTTATATATACTTATATATATATACAATAAATGAAATTGTTGTAATAAAATATAATAATTAAAAATAATTTCCATCAAAATACAATAGGTCATAATCACCATCGACCATCTTTGTTTCGCAATGCCTTAACCTCAAAAATTTAATTATTCTTTAACAAAAGAACACTTTTATTTGTACAATATATCCATTGTCCTTTACATTTTTGGAAGACATTTAAGGTAATTAAAAGTATGTAATATAATTTAATGTACACCTCGAATTCAAAATGTATATTATCTATATATATGTATGTATGTATTGCTATATATCGTTGTTACATAACTAAACTGTATATATAATATATACAGTAAAACTACAGTAAAACTTCGATTTAACTTATTTGGGATCGATCAGTCCGGTATTGACGATAGGAATGTTAAAATCGACAAATTAATTATTTTGGGCTAGCAAAGGTTCAACATCTGATTTTGCTTAGTGACTTGATTAATTGTTTCATTGGTTATTTTTACTTCAGTCACAATTTGATGTCATTCATCTTCTTCTAGCCATTAGAGCTCGTCATTTTCGATGACATCTTTTTCTCCAGAACTGGCCAAAGCTAAATGGAAGTCTCATACTTCTATCCCTAAAAAAAATGCTTCCTCTATATATTATCTAAAAGCTTGTTCCAACTATTCAATTCGTCTCAATGCTGACGCACACGAAATTATAAAAAAACGATTTTAAATTGTAATGTTTTATATTTTGCAATGTCCGAAAACTGCTTTCATCTTTCACCAGATCAGATTTATCTTCAATAACAGCAATTACCTAATCTTAAAAAAAGGATCGTACAGCGTCACTTTGCTGAAAGAACTAATCGATTTTTCATTGATTGCCGAATAGAAGTCGTATGTTTCTGTCGTTATAAGTTGTCAAATCAAATTGACATCTTATGATGATTTGTTAAGCCTTTTAGTCCGAAAAACCAGTTGCTAAATATGGCTGATATCAACCACGCTTTCTCAGAATTGTATTAATAGAACGGTAGAATTTTCATACAATATTTAAGAACCCTCGGGTAATATTATTTGCCAACTATAGTGCACCGAAAAAAAACATTGTATAATACTAACGATGGGATCTTCGTTGAACAACTAACTAATGAAATCGTTAATACAACGAGAAATTTATTATTATAACAGATTTTTGTTATCTTAATATAAAATTCCTTAAATAGTATTTTGATATTAAATTAAATTAACATTATCTGAACATGTTTTGATTAATTGAATTATATTTTGACAGTTCAAAGAACTTTTATTATCAAAACTAAAATTATTAATTTTTATTAAGATTCTTTAATACGTATGAACATTTTTAATTAATCGTACTTAGTAGTACCATTTATTCTTTATTTATTAATTTTTATTCCAAAAATTTGGGATACAAAATAATATTCTTTAATTTAATTAATATTTGTTAAATAAAAAATAATAATTGAAGATATTTAGAAAATTCCAAGATTGTTTAACGGTTAATCTCAATTTTATAATAATATTTTTTGGATTAATATTAATTGTTTTAATGATGCTTCATTAGGTGTAGGAAATTTTATACAAATTTTCCTAATAATAATGAAGCTTCTTTAAAACAATAGATATCAATGCAAACATTTTATTTCAAAACTAAGTTTAACATTTTTCAATCATAATTGGATAGTCATCGTGAATAGATGCAACATGCAAAACGATATGAAACACGTGCTTAATTTTTGTAAAGTACACTTGATTTTAATGAAAGTTCGAACCTATTAAGAAAGAGGGAACTCTGATACTATTATTAAAAAATTCAAAGGTATGTATGAATAAATTAGTTATATTTTGTGCAAATATTAGTGCTTAAATAAAAAACGTTTACTAGCTATGTCACTAACTATGAGTTTTTTTATAAAATAAAACCCTGCAAGGAGCATGGTCCTTACATGGTCCAATTTTTTTGAAGAGGTTTTGGTTTATTATTTTAATGTGTGTGTATATACTCGTATGTGTGTATATATGGGTGTGTGTATATATGTATGTGGGTGTGGGGAGAGAGAAGTGTACGTGTATGTGATTGTATAATTAATGTGATTTTGTGGTTATGTTGTAATTCTTACGAGTGTCCTCATTTGGGAGATCTGTTTTAAGGAGAATTATTTTCAGTTTAGTAGTTCAGGTTTTTGTGGTAAAGAGCTCTCATGTGATGTTTAAGCTCTTATATATTTGAATATATTGTTTGAATTTTAAATGGTTCTTTATGAAAACATCTAGATTTTTAATGCATGAATTGAATGAATGATTATGAGGAACTAACCAAATCTATATTTTTAAAACTAATATTTAGTCATGATAATTTACCTTTAACAAATATATTGAGCTACCAATGGTATCCAATAATGTAATAGAAGTAGTACCAGAAAAAGAAAAATAAATTCAGGCTATCATTGTAATTTGAAAGAAAATCAAACCATAATTAAAAATCAGGATGCGTACAATAACACTAGTACATCACAAGCTAGTATTCTAGAATATGAGGATAATAATACGAGTATGATAGATATTTTGAATATGTGGAATTTTTCTGAGCTGAATCCAATTTTACAGGTTAATATAAAATACGATAAATAATAATATTAAATTGTATAACATTTCTAACCTACATATTTCATTATTAGATAATTAAATCGATTTATTGAAGTTAAAATGGATGCAAAAATGTGATGTCACTGAAATTTTAGCAAACCAAACAATGTCACTAACCAGTCCCAATGAAAAAGCAAATTTTTGAACCAATTTGGATATTTGTACAGAAAAACATTTTTAAACAACATATTATGACGAGTCATTCCCAGCGGTTGATTTGCTAGTTACAAGACTAAATTAAAACCAAGTTGTTTGACTATCAAATTAATGAAACATACATAATTTTGTAATATTTCTGATAATATTATTAATTATATTGGATTTATTTATTGATATTTTTATTTAATTACAATGGAATAAAATAAAACCCCTATTATGAATGTCACCTCACCTCACTCGTCACCGAGACGTATATTGTCAGTCGAGTCATATTTTGGTATTATGATTGTCGCTTTATTTTGAGGGAGTGACGAACGCATCATAATGCGTTATTTTCTATATTTTGTTGTTTTTAAGTTGGTAACTATTATTTTTTGGTTTTATTTCGGTATTTTTGACGTTTGATGGTGTGTTAAAATATTAAATTTCAAGTTTTAAAAAGTAAATTAATTTAAAGTTTTATTTATAATTGTTTATTTTAATAATTAAATTTTTCAAAAATTCTAATACTGAGCGATGTCTGGATTTTATTTCCTTTTCTTCAAAAAATTTTGGATACTGACTGCCTTCTGTAATTTTGCAAACTGACTGCTGTTTTAGAAAATAATTATTAAAAAAGAAAATTATATATATATATATATATATATATATATATATATATATATATATATACATATATATATATATATATATATATATATATATATATATATATATATATATATATATATATATATATAAATGTATATATATATATATAGCACGCGTGGCGCCGCTGAATGTCAAATAAAAATTGTGTAAACGAATATTCTTTAATTCAAATATCTCAATTTAATTAATATTACTACATTTAATTAAATTTCTTTCAAAAGAATTTTATTAATGTCAATTAATAATTTTGTAATATTTCTGATAATATTATTAATTATATTGGATTTATTTATTGATATTTTTATTTAATTACAATGGAATAAAATAAAACCCCTATTATGAATGTCACCTCACCTCACTCGTCACCGAGACGTATATTGTCAGTCGAGTCATATTTTGGTATTATGATTGTCGCTTTATTTTGAGGGAGTGACGAACGCATCATAATGCGTTATTTTCTATATTTTGTTGTTTTTAAGTTGGTAACTATTATTTTTTGTTTTTATTTCGGTATTTTTGACGTTTGGTGGTGTGTTAAAATATTAAATTTCAAGTTTTAAAAAGTAAATTAATTTAAAGTTTTATTTATAATTGTTTATTTTAATAATTAAATTTTTCAAAAATTCTAATACTGAGCGATGTCTGGATTTTATTTCCTTTTCTTCAAAAAATTTTGGATACTGACTGCCTTTTGTAATTTTGCAAACTGACTGCTGTTTTAGAAAATAATTATTAAAAAAGAAAATTATATATATATATATATATATATATATATATATATACATATATATATATATATATATATATATATATATATATATATATATACATATACATATATATATATATATATATATATATATATATATATATATATATATATATATATATATATATATATATATATATATATATATAGCACGCGTGGCGCCGCTGAATGTCAAATAAAAATTGTGTAAACGAATATTCTTTAATTCAAATATCTAAATTTAATTAATATTACTACATTTAATTAAATTTCTTTCAAAAGAATTTTATTAATGTCAATAAATATAATTAATATTTTTTGAATTAAAAATATAAAACTAACAAAAAAATTCCTTACTGTAAATAAGGATGATTAATATTAAATCAAAACCCGATTTAACAAATATTCATAAATATAATAAACTTTAATTATTTCGTAAAACTATAACCTGACGAAATAATAATTGTATCAATTCATAGTTGATAATTTTTTTGATGTTTGATTAATAAACTTGCATAACATTAATTAATTATTCGTCGGCTGCATATAGACGACAAGTTTGTTTAATGAACACCATTATTCGTTATCTACACACAATTATTTTTTTCGGTGTGGCAGTTATCCTATGTGATATCTCTGAAAAGCTTGAGTATCTTGTGGAAGCATCAAAACAAGCCAGTTTTAATTAATTTGAAAGCGACTTAAATTTTCATTTTTTATTATGTTTCGAATTTATTCCCGAAATGGTGCGATGTCTTCAGTTTTGAGTGGTTACCATTTCTGTCTTCTAAGGAAAATATTTTTGTATTAGTGTCCGTCGTGGATGTTACAAATTATTTTATTTATGCCTATTAATTGACAAAGAAACAGTATTTTTAGATAATTTAAGTTCTTTCGGTTTCAGATGGTTTAAAACGGCTGATATTCATATATAGAGGAGGCCCACTTTCATACTGTGTTCCTAATTGTTGCTGTTTGTATAACACGAAAGTGCGTAATGAGTTTAATATTTGTATGTTGTTTTGTTTTCATTACAATTTGGTAAAATGTGTGTGAGGAGAAGCAACGAAAGACTTTATATATGGACCATTAATCATATAAGAGTATGTTTTAGTTTTTGGTGTAAATAGTGAAAATGATTTATGGTAGATGAGTGTTGGGGGATTTGCGGCTCCAAGTTAGTTCAACTTGCTATTCTAAACAAGTTAATCTGATTTAAGCTTGTGGCTCCTACAGTGTATGTTTGTTGTGAAGGGATTCCGTTGCCTTTAGAATTGATAGTTATTGTACCTCCAACACTCGGGTCCCTTTTTCGCACGTGAAATAAACAAAGTACAATTCTTATACTATGTTCGTGTTACGTAAAAAGCATGTGTGTGACCGACCATGTTTTCTGCATTTGGGTTATGCATAGTTTTGGCGGTTTTAAGGTGAAGATCGGACTCGAGATTGGGTTTAGCCGGTTAGGAATAGATGACAGGTGACCTGAGATATCAGATTCAAAATTGAGGTTTTCAGTTTAGTAGATAAGTAATGTATTGTTTTGGGTGTGTGATTCTTGAGACACAAATTAATAAATTAATTTAAGAATTTTGAATTAAGTTTTTTGGTTTTGATCAAAACGGATGAGTCAAATAGGTATTGCAAACTGAAGACTGTAGAGTAGAAGAATAAAAATGTGATTGTCTGGTGCTAACAATAGTTTAGTAACCAGGTGTCTGTAACCGGGTCGTTCAGTTGGAGCACTTAATGATTCTCCTTAGTTTCCAAACTAAACCGCCAAAACCAACCATTGCTGAATTTATATTTTATTGTTACATAATCTGCTATAGTATTTGCTGTAGATCTCAATTACGCATACAAGACGCAACGTATATTAACGCCACAAGATCCATGTTCAACATACTACTTTAATATAGTCTGTAATTCAAGTGACGTCTCTTGTATATATTTTTTAATATTTTCTAAAATTAGGTGTATCGATATCACTAGTTAATGGTTTATTTTTTAATTCCAAAATATTGAAATTCGTGGTTATGTCATACGTGGGTCTAACAGGGTATCACATCTAACTTCTGCTTCTTGAGATTTTGAGTCAAATTCACTCGAAATTCTTGATAGATAGATCAACAAATTCAACCGGGCTTACAAGAAAAGTTTCATTTGGCTTTTTTTGTTTCGAGTAAATTTATTTTTCTTTATTCCATATTAAAGTTATGTTAGTCAAAGTGGTTAATCCAATTTTTAATCAAGCGGATTTTGTTTAATAAATTAAAGTATAGTCCTAACTTATTTTACTCATTTTGTTAAATAACTAATACAATGTCTAAAGGTCTAGTTCTAGCACTCTAGAATAGTTTCATTAAATTATTTAAATTACATTTTAGCCACTTAAATTAAAGTTCGATAGATTCAGGTTTTTCCAGGGATTATTTATATTTAGTTGCCTTCTTCTAATTTTATTCTTAATTTTATAGTATTTCTCACAAATAATTTTTCAGGAAATTGGTTATAAATTAAGCATGAAAACCAAAATATATTTACGATAAAACTCTTTCTATATATTTACGATAATTGGAAAAATTTTGCGAACAATTTCATAATAATACATTTTTCAATTTACATTTCACAAGGAAACCTAAAATAATGAAACAGTCCCCTATTTTGGATATCCTTACATAATGGTTATTCTGAAATAGTCTTTTTTCCTTTATTTAATTTAGTATGGTTTTGGCATTTGTTTTCCCAAATATTGGTTTTCAAAATAGTCTAGAAATATTTGATAAAATGGAAAGTATCGTTACAATAGATACTATTTCCATAGGGATAAATAATTTAAAATGTTTGCATGCAATTATTATTACATAGCAAACATTTTCCATTTTCTATACGGAAAAACTAGAGATAAATTGGCGTTATCAAGTATAAAATTATATCATCTATTATAGGTTGAAATATGTAGTAAATAAATTATATAATTGATACGTTTAATTTTTCGGTTAGTTTACCGATTCGAAGAATAATAAAATTATACTTAAGAAAATACTTTTGTTTACATTACAGAAGGAAAGGAGGAAAAGCCAATTACTCCTTAGTTCTGTATCCTGTAAAAGGATATATGTATATGTATTTAACAATTCCAGTTCATATTGAGTTAAATTTTTTTATTTTGTTGATTTAGGACAAGATTTGTTATATGCTCATGATTAATACATATTAGACTTCTGTAATAAAGTAAATTTTTAGAAGGGATTTTTTTAGATTTATTAAATGTTTCTAATTTAATTTTTGCACAAATGATATTATAAATTAATGAAATGGGTGAGACAGATATAGGTCTCATGGCATTTGCAATAAATAAGAAACATTAAAACTTAATAAGACATAAATTAATTAGAAACAAACAATATTTAATAATACATAACTGTTCAACCCATAAACTACAGAAATGGTTTAAACATCTTTACAAAAATAAATTATTAAAATCTAATATTTACTTTAAACTTATCTAGGATAAATTAACTATCTAGAAATTATAGCTTCTTCGCCCACCACATAACCTTTTATCAACATGTTTGGTTCTTATGAATATTTTAATTTATTTACTTTACATTAGATCTATCTTTAGATAGACTCAGGAAAACATCGATACAAATATGCTAAGGAATGCAGTCAAACATTTAATGTGTTAAACTTAAAAGCTTACGAACAAAGCTTATCAACATCTCTAATTTGGGATAAAAATAATAAAGTTTAAAGCTTTATTAGGAATTTCAATTGGTCAAGTGTATGAATAGTATACAAGCATAGTAGATGGTCGAATCTTTTTGTAAATACTAGTTATGGTCTGGACTTTTCAAGAATATCAATTTTAATTTTAAGATTCTATGAAGATTTTGTTTTATAATCTATATAAATGATGTCGAATTACGTTTTATTACAATGAACGAGTACCAAAAAGTGGATTGAGGTCAACATGTTGAACGTTATCGAGCCAGCCTATATTTTGATGTCCATGATGTATTATAGATGGCGTCTCATTATAGTATTATATTTCTATGCGAGGTTGAAACAAGGTAGAGTAAGAATTAGCATTCATGGAAACAGATTTGGAGTTGAGTTTCGTAAAATGTTTTTAACTTGACGAAACTAGTGAATTAGAGAAGAAATTTAAAATTTGCGACGATTATTTAGTTTGTTGCTTGTGAGTGATTGTGATTTAAAAAAAATCATAATTATTAAGTATTTATTCACGGTTAAAATTATTATCTTTCTTCAGATGGTAAACACAAATGATGACTAATTACAAAAACAAAAAAATTTTTTTGTTGTAAACGTTCATGGAAACGTTCGACGCTATATTTAATTTAATGTACTTCTAAAAACATGATAATTGTTCAAGTTTTACATTTGAAAGGATAAAGCTTCGTAAATTTTCAAAACAACGGATCTGTTTCTTTTGTATATATATTGTTAAAATAACATTTTTTGGAGAGAAAATATTACCCAAGTCTTTAATCACTGTCGATTGGAACTAATCAATTCAAAAGTCGTTTGTTGAAAGTTTAATCTGATAAACTAATGTTAGCCTAACATGGTACTAATTTTAATCTTTAAAATAGAAACGTTATCATAAAAAATAGAAGCGTTATCATTTTTACCAATAATTTTATTTATTTAGGACAGTAGAAAGAGCTTTTAAAATTAGTGGCATATAAGAACTTTATTTCTGTCATATGAATCTGTACCAAATTACTATTATTTGCAAAAGTTTATTATTTTAAAGAAGAAATTAATTGTAATATAGAAAACATATGTGTTGGACAACAGTAAATTTCTTCTTGGATCTTTGAAGATCGAATCAAACGACATAATTTTAACATTTCAAAGCAATTCGTCTATATTAAATAAATGGAATTCTTGAAATATTCTATAACACAAATATTTCTTGATAAAACAAATATCTATTTAGATAAAATTACATATTTTAATAAATTGCAAACCATATTCTTGAAAACGCACGTTTTTCTATTTCATTTATATCGAAAATTAAAATTCGCAATTGAAATTTATTTTTCAACAAAATATATGGGTATGTCTAAAGTTTTTCCTTATTTCTTATATATGATTATACGAAATAGGTCACGGTTACATTGTTGTATTTTCTTTTTAAACATGTTACCAGCCACACACATAATAGCTATGTGCCAAACTTAATAAGAATTTCCCACATCAACAACATGTTAAGTGAATATAATCATATTTTTCTCTGATATCCGTTTTTATGAAATACGTGCTCTGATACCACAAACAAAAAATTACATACATACGTGGATATATATATATATATATATATATATATATATATATATATATATATATATATATATATATATATATATATATATATATACGTATATATATATATATATATATATATATATAACTCAACTCTATATACAAATATTCTGCGGGTGCTATATCGCAAAATGTTATTTGTTGGATAAAATTTTTTGAAATGAAATTCGACACTCAATTGCTTAATACACATCTATATATCGATTTGGCTCGTTCAAAAATATGATTATTTCGCTCTTTATATTCCACTTCAAATGAAAATATGCGATAGATACAATAATTGTCTACGAATTAAGTAATACGAAAATATTTAAATATTCAAAGTTTTTTTTTCTCCCTTGGAAAAACCAACTCAATACCAACTTTTTCCATTTTCGATTCATCGTCATGTTTTAAACTTACAATATAAAAACGATTTTTAATTCAAAACTTTGAAGATTTGTTTTTGTTTCTGTATCTAATACTTAATATAAGTTTGAATTTTGTTTTTTATATCTTATTTCGTATTGCGATCGAGGCTAATCGATTTGAAAAACCAATTAACATATCAGACTATCGACTATCCAATCAGACACATATTTGTACCTTCTGTATAAAGGTTGTACATATAATATATATATTATTTAATTTTATACTTTTTTATTAAAATTACATTTATTTGGATTCTTTCGATAATCCTAATGGTATGTAACAGCTTTCCATTCAAAATGGTATAAGTTTTTCTACAAACAGACATTTAGTTGCTTTATAATGAATAAATTACATTCAAATAATAGAAAATATAAAAAACTTTTTAGTACTTAAAAACTTTCTTTGAACGAGGAAAGTTTTGTTTTTAAGTTGAAATTACATAAAGGAGCAACTTTTAATTTGTAGTAGAAAATGATTTCATGTCATATAATTTTTGATCAATTGATGTATATATACATAATCTAATCCATCCAACTCGGAAAATAAATTAAAATTAATATTAAAATCTTCAAATCCATCGTTTCGTTTTATCTATCAAAATTTGAAATTGTACTACAATTCAATCATATGATTATTTAAACCTGTGTAACATTAGCGTCATAATGTATAGGATGATGAGACCATCGAATAAGCACTATAATTTTGTAAAGCGAGGAAAAGTAGTAACATCTCATCTCAAGCTAACTGTGAATAAGAAATGTAACTGGAAAGTATAGATTGTTCTGAACTTTGTTCTAATCATGGCGGTGAGGACAAATACTACTCGAATTATGAAATTGATTCAAAATTTTGTTTTTAAATTATAGTTTTTACTTTTTTTTATCGAATCGGGAGATAGTGATTCAATTAAATAGAAGTATTCGATTAAACTTCATACTCCTATTAAGCGAAAACTATTGAAGACATGATATTCCCTGTCTCTTTCGTTTAAAGTAACCATCATCAATTATTATAAATATTACTCAAACCTCCAAGTATTTCAACTCATTATTCATTATTCATAAACAATGTATTTGAAAGGTCAATCCTAATAAGATCGTCTCCAATTCAAGTTCAGGAAAAGCCGTTCGACAGGGCTGAATTGAACAAGGTACTCTATGATTTTCTTCAGTATACTTCTCACACAAATGTTTATTTTGATTTTCCTCTGTATGGATCGTACGGTTATATACAGGATGGGCTAACATGACTGACTGATTTGAAATGCTTAAGAATTTGTACTTCTTTTTGCAAATAATAAATAATAATAAATAATAAAATTGTATGCAAGAATGAGTTAAATTTGTTGAATCTCAATATATTCCCGAACGATCAATTGTGACAACACAAACATTACAGTGGCTCCCAGTGTAATAAACTTAATGACCTGTTTTGAGAATTGAGGCTCAGAAGTTAATGAACCACGAACCAATATTTCTCGACCTGTTTACACACTGCACAAACTGTCAAAGTTGTATGAAAAGTTGTCCACACTGATCCATCTGTGTCTACTCGTCAACTTGCTACTAATTGAGCATCCCTGAGGGATGCACCACAATTGTTACATATATCAATAGATTCATTGTGTTTGCAATAGTTTGACGTAACTTTTTACGTCAAACCACAAAATATTTAGGAACTAAAGCAGAATATTCGCAATGAAATTTCAATGTTGGAGCCAAAAACGTTGCACAACGTAATGCAACATGTCTTAAAAAGAACCATGAAGTATGCTAAAAGAAAAATGAGAGCCATTTAAAAGATGTCATTTTTCACTTTAAGCTTTAAGAAATGAATCATCGCCAGTGACTATTTCACATTAGTATTAGTTCTTGGGCTCTCTTTTTATCACTTTATTATAATTCGTATATTACTATTTATTATTAATGAATTTTGCTCATGATTTTCAAATTTATATATCCGGTTCATTAGGTGATTTATAGTATATTTACTGAGTTAAATGACACACTCTCTCAAGCGAAGCCAATCTATAAACGTAGAATTCATCTTAATAAACTTTCATATTAATCCACTATAATAGAATCCAAAAACGATTATCTGATGTTGCTAAATGCTTCGGTATATTTAATTACAGGGAATGATCATATACATACATCATACTTGCAGTAATGTTCATGGATCGAGCGACTGGCTGTTTGTTCAGATTGTTTGGCAGAACATTTCTCTTTGAACCAGATTTTAAGGAAGTTACTTTAAATCTGATCCAAACAATAACGTTGTTATCAAAGAGTATGGTGTTCCTTGAAGATTATAAATCAAATTCAATGTTTGCTGATATTTTGGAGAAGTCTGAACACGCCCGAATAAGCCATCAAACAAGACAATTTGATTATAAACAACGTGATGAAGTGTTTGATGACCCTATGCAAAACATTAAAGTTGATTTCCTTAACAATATGTCAGATAACGCCATACAATCGAATTATATTAATATTACCAATAACTGTAGCGAGTGAAGAGATCATTTCTAACGTGAAATGGTAAGAAATTTGGAAGTGGATAATCTTATCAAAAATTTTGCAGCCATGAAAGCTCGGAACAATTTTTTTGCCTAGGGCGCAACAAATGCTCGGACCGACACTGGTCTGTGCTATATGTCTTTATTAAACCCATCACTCAGGTTCAATTGGCTCATTGTGGCAAACCTTCACAACTATAGTATCAAGAATATAACATTAAAAACCGATTAAGGATTGCTCGTTAAATTTGTGACTATAATTTTATAATACGAATTACTCATTTTTATCATTACCGGAAGATATACATATAATAAACATTTCATTTTAGCAAAGTTTCTTGACAATATACTTTTACAGACAATATACTTTTACAGGATATCAGTGAAATCAGAAATATTATGTATGTTTTGGAAGAAACAGGCATATTCCTATGTAATGTTATAAAATATATGGCATAGTTGCTGTGTTAAGATACCATTTTCAAATATCTTCCTTTTTTCAAAACCGTGTAGTAGCCTAATTCCTAATTCTAACTAAAGCCTTCAATCAATTTCAAGAATATGACACAATTTTATACCAAACTTTATAAAGGGTGGCACATAAGTAACGTTATAATTTAATTAGGGAATAAATTTACGTTTTTTTTCAGAATCAACTTTGAAAAACTTGGAAAATTTATGATGGAAAGACACAGCTTAGAACAAAGAACTAAAGTCGTCAATTTTATTTTGAAAGTCAGAAAAATTATATCGAAATTTCTTTCATGTCTGAAATGAACCTAGCGACAAACGGCTGTCTGTGATATTCCACGTGCTAAAAGCCCTTGTGCTAACAGTAGAGTGATAATGTGAAAATATGTCGGGTAATGAACATTTACAGTCAAGGATTTTTCATAAGTTTCACCTTTTTTCATATAAAGATTTAATTGGTTCACGAGTTAAAACCAACTGACGCACAAATACGCATTTAATAGGATAAATTAAATAAACCTCTTTCATTTATTCACAAACTCATAATGAACAATAAGGTCCATTTTCACTTCATGGTCACGTAAATAAATTAAATAATATAGAATAAGGGACACCCAAAATCCAAGAATAATTATTAAACATAAATGCAATCACTTAGATATGCGGTATGGTGTGGAATAACATCAGAAAGGATCATACGACATTATATTTTCGAAAACCGACAGTCAAGTTCCGATTATAATGTATATGGTATACAATGCCGGGTAATTATTGAACTTTTTTATGGCTAGAGGTAAGTAACAATCTAGAATGGTGGTTCTAACAAAATTGAGCTACAGCTCAAACGGCTCGTCCAGCAATGGTTCGCTTGAACGAAATTTTTAGCGATCGAACAGAGGAAAGAGTAAGAATCATCTAACAGCTTAAGGCAAAGAAGAAGTGAGGACGCTGGAATCTGAAATTCTAAGAAAAGTTATAGACAAGAGCAAGTCAGATCGAAGCATAGGCAACATATACATCCGAACCTTTACAGTTCTAATTTCGACCTAATATCCACTTATTCAGAATATTACGCTATACTATGCTAATCCAATAATTATAATCCTATTATATCCCGTCGCTTTCGGTTTTTCAAATCAACTAAAAAGCAATATATTTTATTCATGAATAATGCAATTAAATTAATTGTGGTTGTTTCAATTTTCAACAAAAACCAAAAAATGAACGAATATTTTTATATTTAAAATTTATCGAATTTAAATATTTTAATAAACCACAAAAAATTAAAAAAAAAATTTTTTTTGATTGAATTGCGATAAAAAATTATTTTTAATTTCAAATGCACAACACCAATATAAAATGATTGTATACTCACTTCGATATATATCCCGAATTGATAACATAGCGCGAATAGTAGAATATCGTAAATACGGTAACTAATACCAAACCGGCCACACAACGTCGTACATTGATTCCTTTTAGCATATGAAAACAACATCGTCGCGCCACATTGCCACCACTCCCGTATAATGAGGATGACAGTGTGCCCATTGTTCGTAAAGATGAAATGTGCCCATTTTGATGATATTGGTATGCTTGTTTTTCACAATCACTTTGCGAGTTTGAATTTACATTATGTTTCCATAGGGGTGATGATTCCGATGGTGTCATATTTATGGCTTTTATTTATTTAAATATATTTAACTTAATTACATGTATTATTATATAGGAATGATTTTTTTTATTAAATTTATTTTTACTAAAACTAGCACACACTTTGTCCAACACACACTTTATAACGATCGCGAAATAATTTTTTTTTTTAAAAAAATATTAATTAAATATAAAAAATTTATATAATATAAATTGTATCTCCGCGTATATGGTTTCTAATACATTTCTAATAAACTATATAGTTAAAAAATAAAAACTTTTAAATAATCTATTCGCCATTTACAGTGTTTCCAAATTTCAAAACAATCACAATATTTTAGGCCATTTGAGGCCATCATCATTACTACAAATATTAATTCGGCTACAAGAATTTAATTTAAATTTATAAATTAAATTTATATCAATTTTATAATTAACATTTAATTTAATCAAATTTATTAGACATTTTAATGGTGACGATGACAGCAATAATAATGATGATGATGATCCTAATAACGATGATGATTGTGGCGACATTACGATTACCATTTCAATTTAGAATTATGTTAGGTTTTTTGATTGGTTTCGTGATGGTAGTGGTGGTATCATTGGAATTTCGATAAAATTTATGATCTAAAAATAAATAAAAACAATAAAAATTAATTACTTAGTATTCAACATGTTATTTATACATAATATATTTTGTTTGAAAGTGAATTTGGATATAAGCTTATATATAGGTTTATGGAATGAAAGTGTCAACAAATTTAACAAATGATTTATGAGACAGGAACCTTCCTGCACGTAGCTAAGAATTGTATAATTGAATTTGGCTGACAAAGTTACAAATAATAGCTAAATGTTATTTCTCTTTTGATCGTTACTTAATATTGTTTTATACTCAGTACTCAAGGTTGCTTGATAACGTAACACCTTACAAAAAAATTGTATATACATTGAATTAACGTGATATGATAACAAACATCTTAAGTACAGTACTAACTACTTTATTCTTTTGAGTTATCTTATAACAAAAGTCTATTCTTAATATGTTTGAAAGGAGGCTATTATAGGGAAGAACGATGGAATCGATGCTTGTTGTGGTATCAGAAACCTCGTGTTGGGCATTCCGCGAACTCTGGAGAAATAAATTTATTTATATGACTAAACTATATTGTTGATCGTTACCTAACAACGATTTTCAATATTATAATATATAATTTAGAAAACTCAGTTTGGATTACCACTATTGTAATTGTTTGGTCAAGTTCCACTATTTAGAAATACACAACAAATTGTAGTAAGAGGAACAGGATAGTTTTAGAAGAAGAAACATAGCAAAACTGTGGGTCTGTTATGAAATTAATCCGATTCGATTGAATAATATAAATTTTCATAATCGCGATAACTGTTTGCCTTATGTTCTGAAACGTCAAAATATGATCAATCAAAAACAAAATACGTCAACTAAATAGCAAAAACCGCCCAGGTGGCTCAGTGGTTAAAGCTGCCGCAGTTGGAGCGGGAGGTACCGGGTTCGAATCCCGATAGGGGCAGGATGCAAAAGGGATTTTGCACCATCTGATTACGATCGGTGGTGTTAATGAACACATCTATGACCCCCTGTTGTAGTGCAGAACTCATGGACCGACCCATCTTCCATGTCAGTACTATAGGCTGGCATGGAGCTATGCAATGCGTAGATGGTTCTACGAAAATCGGACCTATAGCCGTACGTCCTCGATTTGGCCGTTAAGGCGTAAAGTAGGACGTAACTAAGCAAACCGCGAAAGAGCTGGGAGAGCCTTGAGCCCCAAAAAAAATAGCATAGAATAAAATATAAAAAAAAAAAAAAACTAAATAGCAGTTGTATTTTGTCTGTTTCATAATAACACGGATTTATCCGTTAACGAAATATTCGACTCGTACTTATTTCATAATAGTCCCCTAGGTTCAAGTTAAAATATTATTATTAAGAAATTGCTCATGAAACATTCTAATATGAATGCGCAACATTATAATGTGAATGTGTCGGTCTTCAACCGACTTCGTAGGTAGTGACCATTATCTGGTCATTCTAAAGCTACGATAGAAATTTTCGTAGAAGTCAAAGAGGACCAGGAGAATATAAAATGCGATTCGCCTATCTGATAGATGAAGAACCGCAACGAAAATATCCAGATCTTCTCAAATCTTGACTACCAAGAACAATTCCGTCCAAATCGGTCAGTTACTGATCAACTTTTTTCGCTACAGACGATTTTTCCAAGTACTATGAAACATCTCGCGATGAATACCAAATATTCCTACATTTCTAGCAAGTTTATAACTCGCTCAATCGGGAGAGGCTACGGTATGCGCTTGAATATTAAGGAATACCAAACATATACGTACATCTGTGTAAAATGACAGTAACGCAATCACAGTACTGTGTCAAAATTGAAAACAGACTATCAAGAACATTTGCAATTATAGTTCTGGTGTTCGACAAGGAGATACTTTGGGATACATCTTTCGTAAAAGTGAAACACCTCAAGACAACATGTAATTCCAACAATCCAATCAATTTTTTGCATATGAAGATGATATCTGTGTAATTGGATTAAATGACAACGATGTGAAACAGACACTTGATCAACTAGAACAGTGTTCAGCTTCCGTTGGTCTCAAAATATACGACTTTAACCTTTTTGGTAGACCAAGAGCTCGCTGAGGGGGCGATGGCTTCACGGCGTATAGAGAGCGATCTTATAATTCGCTTTGACAGAAATATGATTGGAGGACACTAATACGATTTTTAAGGTAAAGAGTGGAATTAGCATTTGAACATTTTTGCTACCCGAATTATTTAAAATGTATTCTGTAAATGTGATGGGCGAAACTGGATTCCATAAATATCTCGTCGAATATCTACGGTATTGGAGCCTTGGATTAAATAATGTGTTTTGTACAGTTTACAGGTTACAGTTTCCGATAGGCTCAGGCTATAAATAATGAATAATCAAATTACAGATTGGAGATCGAAATTAGGGTGTCCAGTTTAGTAAAGTAGTAATGTGCTGCTCTGGAATTATAAAGTATATAGTTGGCTTAAACAAATAATAAAACTATTTATATTGAAACAGATTAAAAACATTAATTAATCAACTAATGGTCTAACTTTAATTAGAGAGAATGACTGCAGATAGCAGTTGCCGACTGGAAATTGCGAATTGGCAATTGCAGATTAGTAGAGTAGAAATGCGATTTTTTTGTGTTAACAGTGTTTTGTAAAGATTTCCAGGTGTCTGTAACTGAGTCGTTCTTTCCTAGCTAACATATCCTCCTATCGTTACCTATCATTTTATGTAAACAGCTGTATAAGAATAAGTCCGATGTTATCCGGGAATCTTGACCAGCGATTGGTTCTACAGTCCTATCAATCAAAAACTAATCAATCTTCTTTATACAGATTCGCTCTCCATACAAACTTTTATAAAATAAAATTGAATTCATCACTATCGACTACTCAAATACTAAAATCAATTATAAGACAATTTTAATTTTAAGTGGTCTCCCAAATTATGTCTAACCCCATTCTTTTGAATGATTAATTATTGAATTTAATATTTCTAAAAATAACATAGAAAACAATACTTCAGTGTGTGTGGTAGTCTGAGATGTTATAGGTAACATTTAACTTCATTAAGGTCGGTCGATTAGGTACACATGAGAATAAATAAATTCGAGATGATTTTATCTTATATGATGACTGTTATCGTTATATTTTATTTTTACAAGTGAATTATTGTCTAGGATAGTATAAGAAAAATTAAAATGTAAAATTAAATTAACAAGTTTCTTTAACTTAATAACAAATTTCATTTGAACTCTGTCTATATACGAACATGCGAGATATTTAGATTTCAGAAAGGGACCTACGAATATAAGACAGGATAACTTCAGGCAAAATATAACTCGATATCGCCCCACAATATTATTATGAGTCTGATACGTTATCATATTATACAAACACAACGTAAGCGCATATCTATCTCTAAAATCAGATAACTGACATTTAGTTCTATGTAGACTCACTGAATTTTAACCAAACAATAATTTGACTATATCGGCACAACTCTAAGGTACTATTTTTTATCATGTATAGTTTTATTTTTACTATAAATGTATCAACGTCGTCGCAAACCAAAATTAATTGAAAAATGCCTGTTCTCAACTAAACTACGAGACAGTAATGTGACTGCTCTACCGTAATTTAAGAAAGATAAATCTATTTTTTTACATCGACTGCTGCTTTATCAGTTGTATATCCTAACAGTGGATGAAAATTTGTGTATCTCACTCAATTTATAACTTTTCTACAATTGGTTATTCATATAAATTAAGATTTGGGGAATAAATGACGGTCATCATTCAATACCTGTACATAAATCTTGTTGCCCTTATATTATAATTATATTAAAGAACCCTAAATAATATAGAAATACATCTTCAAATGTTCTTGTCACATTGAAATTTATTTTAATATTTTCATTAAAACCACTATGGAAATTATTATTATTATTATTTTGGTTCTCAATTCACCTGTCGCCATCCCCCCACTCCTTAATACAATATAATGACGACAAGGGAAAAAAGCGTAACAGAAAAAGCTCATCAAATAATATTCATAAAATAATTAGATTAAAAATATATATTTTTTTCATCTTCTTCGTTACACACACATATACTCACTCTCGGCCCAATTCTATCAAGTTGCGGAGAAAAAAAAATGAAAAATTAAATAAATTTTCTCAATTTTCCAAAAATTAAGATGGGAAAAGTATTTTTTGTTAATAAAACAAAAAAAATTATTATTAAAAGTTTAATATAATTTTTTGTTCATAATTTTATTACAATTTTTCCTCTTCAAAGTTTTTCGTTCACGTCACTATAAATATACACGAACGGATGATGTGTTGTGTATACATACTGTACTCGTATATATGTGCACAAGTGAGAAATGTTCTATGTACACAGAGTTTTATTTTTGCACAGCGGGATAAAATTTGCATATAGATGTGAAGCAGTAAAACACAACAAAAAAAAATCGATTGAATATATTTTTTTTTTGGTATGCAGTACCATGCAACATATCGCCGCAACATTTCAAGTTGTATTGTTGATAAAAAAAAGTACATACGTTTTATATCAGAATATAATCCAGCACAACACTCTGTGAACATCTATAAATTGTATGTATAGTGTGTGGTGTATTGTCAATTTGACAGAAATTTTATGGGGCACAATCCCATTTGCTTATAAATTATTTCTATTCGTTTTATACAATTTTCTTTTTAAAAATTTGATTTGTTGTGTGTTGTATACTCGTATATGTTGCTTATAAATTATATTAGGTATGGGAGGTTGGTTTTATATATGATAGGCAAAAGGCGTAATGATGATTCTTTACTTTTGAAAAATTGAATTTTATGTATTTGTTTATTCTTTTTTTTTTATATATAGCATTGAAATGATGAGTTTTTAAGATGTTTGATTGAGTGGTATATCGAAGTGTTTATTTGTTGTGAGTTCGCGAAGGTTTTCCATTTGTTTTATTTTACTTAACATAAATATAATGGAAATAAATAAAGTACGAGAATAATTTATTTTAAGTATTTATAATACAATTGAACTGGTAAATATTGTGATTGTTAAATGGAGTAAAAGTAAGTTGTTACAAAATTGTATACAACATATGAAGACAATCACATTGTTATATAACCTTTTTCAAAAACAATATTATAAGAAGTGATTACTTGTATGTACTTAGAAATTAAACAATTGAAGAATTTTTTTATTCATCTCGACTGAGATATTTATACGTATATATCAAAATATATGTTTGCAATTTGATATTCACATATTAACAACATTTAATCTTATACGTATCGATTGTTTTATTATTGATTCGATAGAAATTAAGAAATTTAATAAAAAAAACAATTCGTTGGAGTTCAAGAATATTGTTTATCAGTGTTTTTTTTATCGAAAGCTAACAATTATTATAAATGAATTTGACTGGCTTATTGAAGTGATATAATAATTTGAATCCTACATATGCACTCAATTTGAAGGATTTAATCATAGCAATCTTTATTAAGCAATCAAGAGCAATCTATGATGTAATTTTACTAGTTAGTTCCACTTTTATTCGATTTCAGAGGAAAAGTAAAATACAATAAGTGACTAATTAAAATAAATTTAAAGAGGTTAGAGCACATCCAATTTTTTCAGTTAACATGTCCAACATAACCTCTGCAAATAATGTTAAGGCAAATTATAACCATTAAAAATCATATTTTTAAAAAGCATAATCGTAACTCGAGACAATCAATGTATATATGTTAGCGCAGTGCAGTGGGTTAGATGACATGAAATGGTTTCAATCCTAATAACAGAGTGGAAGAAATTATAATGTCATTAGTTGACGGATGTTGTTCCAAATGAAGTTACTTATTTTATATTTACCTAGTACAAACTCGATAACGAATGACGTTTTAATAAGTAATGCTCATTATTTTATACAAAATATACAAGAACTCTTGTTCGCAGAGCGATAATTAATTTTGTAACATAGGTACTAAATGATGAAGTTACATAAGCGATTTACCTTGTTAAAAAACATGTCTTACATACAACTCATTTCTTGAACCAAATGTACCTTATGTGTATATACTACATACATAAATGTTTTGCAGCACCACGATAAAAACCCAATTTTTTGCTGTTCTTCGGTTAAAATTACCATTCACGAACATAATTCATATTTATTACATGAAAATCTCTAAATAACTTCTTGCTATAAATTAAAACAAGCAAAGAAAATATAGCTTTTCACATTTAACCGAAAAAATTTGGCGAGCGAATGTGTTGTGCAGCTATAGTTAGATAACTTAGTTCAATTTCAATTACAATTCATACAACCATAATATTTCATATACCAAGCACCACGAAAAGAGTTATTTTAATAATTCTCCGTGTAATTACAGTTTTGTTGGCATAAAACTCACCCAACATTTTCTCATCATAACTATTGTTGTTGTATTTTGTCATGGATAACATTTAAATTTTATTTTTTTTATAATCTCCCTAGAGCTTTTTAATAATATTTTTCCATTTTCTTCGTTTTGTTTTATGTTGTTTCGGAAAAAAATTAATAACCACAAAAAAAATATTATACTTTTCTTGGGATTTCTTATTTTTGGTTGGTGCTTGGTAATAATAATGATGTTGGAGACCTTTTGGTGGGTATTTTAGTGATAAGATTTAAAATATTAGTGAATGAGTGAGTTATGACTTTAAACAAGATGTTCAGAAGTACTTTTTAAGCTGTTATCGTGTGCGGTGTGCTGTTTTATGCAAATTCTCTATGCAAATTCTTGTTTCAACAAATACGGAAACATTAAAGACGATAGAAGTAAGAATTAAAATGTATATATATATATATATATATATATATATATATATATATATATATATATATATATATATATATATATATATATATAATATGTATATACACCATTAATCTTATTATTTTTTGTGCTATAGTCATTGAATAAACACAGAAAGAACATTGTTATATGCACTGAGAGAGATATGTATTTATACAATATGGGATTATAAAGACGACAGCGTGGAATGTTAAATTATATATATACTTTATTTAAAGTTTTTGTCGGTAGATTTAGTAGACCATTAATTTAATTATGAAAATTAAATAGTAACAAATTATCCAAATAACGATCGAACAAAATACTTTTTCATTATACTTTTATTTTTAACCGAATGAAAAGTCAGTGTGGATACAATTTACTTTATTGACATGTTTCAAATACTTAAAGCTCTTAAGCAATTAAACAACATTAATTTCTATCAATCAAACCGAAAGTCTTACTTTGTGTATATGTATTTATATGTTATGTATAAATACAAATTTTCAACCCACTCTATCAAACATGAAACCTACTTTTCACCAACAAGTGGGTGTCGGTATACAGTTGAAAATATTTTCTATTTTGTATTATTATATATGTATTTCAAATCTTATATAGCTTTGCTTCATTTACGTACACCCACAGGTTAAAATATATTCAAGGTATATTTGATATAATTTCATAAGTTTATTTGAAGAGATCAGAAAGAAACATAAAGTCAGAACAGAATATAAAGATGTTAATTACAATTTTTCGATCACCCAACATGTATTCATCTCGAGACCTATTGAACCCATATTATTTTCGGAAATAAAATACACCACACCCCTAAAACCAAAATACAATTATTGTTATCGATAATCTTGGATTATATATCCCTTGTTTATATACGTATATATACGTAAGTATTTATTTTGGTAACAATGAAAAGTTATAATTTTCATAAAATATATTATAACAATATAAGAATAAAAAAATTGTCTTCCTACCTACGCGAGATTATAAATTCAACAATATCGTAGGTCTCTCATTCCAAGCCCTTTCGTTAATTTTTTCTCATTAGAATTTTATTTTTCATTCGATTAGTACTAATCGAAAGTCTTTCAAAATATTTTCAATTTTATATAATTTTATGTAATTTTACAATATTAATCCCGTTAAAAGACGGCTAATTAGTCGGATTAAATATATTCGGCGTCGTTATACATATATTGGGCAAACTGGATACAACCAATAAAAACAAAATAAATATTTGATAATCAAGTCTTTCAACAGGTATATATTATGTATCTTTATCACCCACGCCACTTTAAACACTTCTAAGATTTATAAAACAAAAATCAGTTTCTATTTAATTATAAATATATTATTTATATTAACCTCACTAAACCGGAAATAAGACCTTAACAAAAATTGTTCAAAATAAAACAATCGAACCTTTCTTCATTCTTTTCTCACGTACAGTCAAACAATAATAAGTTAAAATAACAAAATACATAATAACAATCAATGACACCTTCTCATAGCCATAACCTTATAACACAGAGAGAATTCTTATTTTAATCCCAAACCGAAATGGAATTCTATATTATATAAGTATATGTACATATTTATATATTGTAAATACATATGTTATGTATGTAGAAATCACATATTATGGGTATGTACATAAAAACTCAAATATTATGTCGATATTGAATCTTACATCAAGTGTATAGGAAAAATATAATCCTTAAAAGATTGTATTTTAATCTTTTAAACAATAGAGCAAAATTTTGGTGGAGAACACACAAAACAACACTCCTTAAAAGCATTATGATCCTTACCTGCACTATATGTATTGTAAACTTCTATCCAAAATTGTAATCATTTCATAAACATCGGCAATACTACTCTCGTGCTTATAACTTCCCACGCAACAAACCGCATCACAATACAAAAAAAACACTAAACTGTTTATTTTTTAATTTTCACATTTTCATTTTTTTTCCAAAACAACATTATACGTAAGCTAGTAAGCACTCCCCATTCGTACATATAATATTATTTAAACGTAACTCCTTCACTCAAGTCATACGCTATTAACAATTAGCGATTAAGATATTGAATTTTAACGTTCGTTGTTGAATTGCGATACTGAACGCTTTAATTTTATAAAACGCCTAATGTTCAACATAGCATAATATCACTCACACGCGACGTATGTGCTTATATATATGAGACGAGAAGAAGCAAATAAATATATTATGCGACACATACATACACGCTCATGGTTTTAAGTAAACTAAATAACAAAATACATACAATATGAATTAATAAGAAAAACAAAGTGGTTTTTTGTAAACAACTGTATAGTGCACGAAGTAATCATGAAAATCGATAAAATATGTCGCCTACACAATCATGCTCATAGAATTATTAATCGGCTTGAAATATATAGAGAGGTTATTTTATTTATTTTGATACAACTACTATTAGTTTAGAATAATGCTGAAAAATATGGTCAGAATTCTGACAGCAGCGAAATTAGAATACACGTTTATTTGAAGTGAATTATATGTATTCTGGTCGGTATGTAAAATTCTGCTTAGTGTCTCTATTTCTAATTTCGCTGATCAGAATCAGGGCTGACACCACATACAACTAAAAAATATTTAAATCGTGACAAAGTTCAGTTTGTTCATTTAGTTTTCTGTTGATAGAAAATATTTTTATATTTTATCAAAACAAAATGGAGGAACAGAATAATTTTATAAATATAAAAATAATAACTGAATTAATTACTACAAATTTATGTTTTTACTTAAGTATTTTATACATTGGTTAAATTAATGTTTTAAATAAATTATATTGACGAATGCATGGAATCATATTCAGTAGCATATATAAAAAATCGTGCAATTGTCTCTCAATTTAAATTGAATCCAACAATAGGATATGCATAGGATATGCACCATACCATAAATAAAACACGATCATTTTATTAAAATAATCATATATTATTAAAACACTGTAATTCATTATAAATTAATTTTATTTTCGATATTTTATAACACACAAAAAATTATAAATCACTTATAAGATAGCTCGAATTCTATAACACTTATATAAAACACTTTTATAGCTTGAATTCTGCTTGACGCGTCTGAAAAAAACACACTGCTTACAGCGCTGCCTGCAAATTACAAGATCGTTTTTTTCTGAACCGTCAAACAGAATTCGAACTGTCAAACTGTTTTGTTATTTTTAGTGCGTTATAGAAAAATCGAAAATAAAATTAAATTCTGTGAATTTAGGTGTTTTAATAAAATATAATTATTATATTTTAATAAAATAATCATGTTTTATTTATATTATTGTGCATAATGAAGTTATAAGTTATGTAGTGAAAAATAAAATCAAGGCTATGGACGCGATCAATTTAAACTGAAATTTAGATGCGATTACACGGTTTTTTATATATATATATATATATATATATATATATATATATATATATATATATATATATATATATATATATATATATATATATATATATACTACTGGATATAATTCCACGAGAGGCATTCGCCATTAAGGATAATTTAAATTATTATGTTAAGAAATGTAAAAAATGCTTAAATAAAAACACAAATTTGTAATAATTAATTCAGTTTATTATTTTTCCAATCTAAAATTATTCTGTTCCTCCATTTTGACAGAATACAAAAATATTTTCTATCAACAGAAAACTAAATGAAAAAACAACTTGAACTTAGTCACGATTTACGTTTTATGTGTTGTTGCCTTTATTCTGATCAGCGAAGTTAGAAATATAGACATGAAGCAGGCTACCTGTCGAGCAGAATACATGTAATTTACGTCATTTAAACATGTGTATTCTAATTTCGCTACTGTCAGAATTCCGCATTATGTAATTTGCAGACAGCACTGTAAGCCAGTGCTGTCGGCAGAGATTTTGACCATCGGTTTTATGCATAACTTATAACAATCTAGAGTGTTGCTTTTAGTTAAAAATATGTAAAAGATAATTCAAATTTAGACATTTTGTCGACTATTTTGACCCTAATCGATCTATATTTTACATGGTATGTATACGATAATAATACGATTAGTTTTTTACATAATTCCAGGTAAGATTTTATTAACGCAATTCTTTTTAGTCTAGTAGGATACGATATATTGGAAGTCATTTGATGAAACTAAATTTATAAGTTCATGGGTTAATCAAAAATATGCTGATTCAAATTTGGAATACATTTTTACTATCATGTCGTTCTAGGCCGCTTCTTGTAACGTTTAATTGCCTAAATTAAGTGGGTACACATAATTATTCAAGACCAACACTAAACTATGGATGATAACGCTGTGCACAATGCATAATGTAAAACACATGTGTTTTTTTGTACCCAAACAGGCAATCTACAGAAAATATTTCGATAGGTTGGAATAAGTGAAGGAAGTTTATGAAATTAATCACAATACCTTACAACGGAACTTTTCCCACCAATTACGTCACCTGACATTGTGCTATATAATATGAAACCAACGTAGATCACAAGTACATCTGTTCGATCCAAGTAGTGATTTGCTTCTTTTGAATGTTATCAACAACAATAAAGGGCCACTTCGTCCACTATATAATATTCTCACTCTCTCTTTTTGTTTTATTTATTATTACAATTTTGGTTCATATTCGTTTTGTTTTCTCAAAGAACACGCGTACACTTACTATATACAGTCATTTGCTATGCGAGAAACTTCAAATATAATAACACTACGAAGAGACGACGACACAAACAAATAAAAAATTGAAGCACGCGCATAGTATACAGAATTAACATTTTTCTAACATGTTGTTTTTCTTATTTTGCTTTTCTCTCAACTTGCCATCAATTTCCACTTTTGGATCCAAATAAAAACAAACGAAGTTAAACAGAAGAAAAAAACTGATGGGTGGATTTTATGTGGGTGTTCATTCGTAGTAAGGTTTGTATTGTTGTATATGTAACGAAATGATCATGTTTGAATTAAAATATAAAAATAAATTTCATGTGATTACAGTGAAATCTTTAAGATGATTATAATGATTTTGTGCTTCTCGATTCAAAAATAAATAAAAAAATAAAATGATTACGTTGAAGATGTGGAATGATTGAAAGTGTTCAAGATCGAATATTGAACGGCGAAGTAGTAAGGTGTTATAAATTGACTATAGTGTGAAATGTGTATGTTAAGTAACAACTTTAAGATTTAATTAAATTCAATTTTTGTCTCATAATATCAAATTACTTACCAAGAAACAGTGAAGATTTATGTTACATCTGAAAGATAAAAAATATGTCTATTAATTCATGTCTATAAAGATTTTCGATTTTATATTTGCTTGCACTGATAAAAGTTTCGTATATAGACGGATAACATAAAAATCCGTGTATACACACATATACATAGAAAAGTTATATTGTATGTCGACATTATGTCTAAATTTGATTGAAACACGCAAATTTTTCAATTATTGATGCATAAAATAATCCACCCTTACCAATTAAATACAAAATACCAACCCACACAACTTTTAAATATGACGAAGGGTAGTTCAATACAACTTTTTGGTTGACTACATTATATATAAACATACATGTATGTATAGTAACAAAGTTTTTATATAACTATATAACAAATAATGTACATAGTTATAGCCCCCCATCTACATAACTTATTTAACACAATACGGACAAATAAACAGGAAGAAATAACAGGAAGACATGTTGTGTTACAACTCACTATATACATATACATACTCTATGCAAGTTTTTTTGGTCTGTAACTTTTCCCTCTATTTGACAAAAGCACAGAAAGATATAAAATAATAATATTTGAATAAATCTTTTAAAAAACTAGCCATCCTTTTTGATCCTTTGTATAATAGTAGTCATATACTCCTATATACCATTTTGGGTTTTTTTATGCGAAATGATATAACCAACGAACAAAATTACAAAAAAAGATCACCTAAATAATAGTTTTAGTTGGTAAGCTTTTCGAGCTTTATTTTGAGAAACCTGGTATAAAACTCTTTTAATAAATATTATACATAAAATTTTGAATTTTTATTGTTCATCATGTAAAAAGTTATACATGTAGTTATCTAGCGAATAAATTTTCGATCCCCAAAAAAATATCCACTTACCTTTTCGCAAACATATAAAAAAATATGAGTTTGGTTTTTTATTTTCTTATGTTTACGCCCGAAAGTTGTACAATAAAGGGTATAACTTATTTACAACGTTAGTTAATGTATACAGTAAAGTTTGTTATTCTTATTAATACTTTGGAACAAATTCTATAATCATAAATATCTTAACTAGCATTAACAAACATATCAGCACACTAATCAGCACGCAAGATTATTCGATAAATCAACAAGGAATTTATAGAGCTTCAAATGTTATTGAGCTCACAGTTGGGATTTTACATGTAAAAAAAGTTTTTTACCTTTTTTATGTAAAAATAAGTGTCGCTTTTTTCAGAACGTATAAATGACATGTAAAAAACGAAGTTTGCAGTACCATCTGTTTCATTGCTTAAGTTTTTTTTAATGACATTTGGACGTGAATTTTTTCAGTAAATAATGCAAATATGTGCAGTTCGGATTACAATTCTTTATTATTACTAAGGATATGTTATAATTATCTGCTTCATTTGAGCAGTATTTAACACATCGTGAAACAATTTGTAAAAGATTTTCGGTATTCGATTTGGTTATCATTAACATGAATAATTGCATTTTTTTGTTCACGTTATTAGTTAGAAATGAGGTGATTTTTAAGGTTATTTTTAACATAATGAACCTGACATTCAGTGTATAGTAAAAAAAAATTCTGCATAATTAATTATTTCATAAATTATAGATAGTAGACGTATTTTTTAACAGATAGTGCTTAGTAAATAAGATATGGCGTGATAAGATGTTAAGATGGCATGTCAGTTACAAAAAAAACATTTTTTAAATAAAATTGTTTCTTACATTTAGAATGTAAAAAATATTTTTAAGGAAATTACACATTTTTTATATGTAAAAAACCGTGTAAATTACATCGTATAATTTACACGTCCAACTGTGATTGCGCCGATAGGTATTAAAATGTTTATAGTTTTACTTTCCTCATTGATATGTACATATTCAAAAACGTAATAAGTCTTAAATAGCTGTTATTAAATTTTAATAAGCTTCTTAAGAATATCATGCCTACTGTTATTGACATATAATTAATTAAATCCTCAAGTCTAAAATCTATAACTATAACTCTAATGTATCTAAACTGTAATAAAATTCAAACAAATGATCAATTCAGTTAAAACTCTTCGATATCATGTTCACGGGTTTGGCCTCATCGATTGACTAGATAGTTTTACAAAGTTTCAAGTCTTCCACAAATTTAAGGTTTTAAAAGTAATGCCATTAAATAAGAACAACAAACAAATATAATTTGTATGTACAGTTATACCTCATACAAAACTGTCTCTTACAAACTGTTTCGTTATAAACCTGGTTTTTTTAATCCAACAAAAAAAATATTTTGCACAAAAATGCTCTTATTCATTTTTTCTAAAGAAGAGTAATGTTTTTCTGGATTTAAAATGGCCAAAGATTGTTAACCTAATAAAAGTATAGTAAAAGTATTACTCTTTTATTAAGTGGAAACGCTTCAAGCGGTTTTAAATTGGAACCGTTGCTGCTATATCACTCGTAAAACCCACGGGTAACGAAGGGACATTCGAAGGATAATTTACCAGTGATTTCGATGACTAATCGTAAAGCATGAGTTACGGCTATAATTTTCGATCAGTGGTTTGTGAATTTTTTGTGCCCAGCAGTTAAAGTTCGCCAGAGTAAAATCCTTGATTTTAGAGCACTTCTATAATCATAAGAAGTTGTATTTTTACTTTCGAATACAACTTCTTAAATCCCGCATATGGATCAGGGAGTTTAATCTTCAGACAATACTTTCAAACAACTTGTATATGCGGTTGACAATGGTATAAAAATAAAATAATTTTACTATTTTGGAAAGATTTTAACATGATGAATACGATTGAGAAGTTCGAAAGTATACCATCATTTGAAAAAAAATGGTGGAGGTGTTTGGGAAAAATTTTTTCTTAAATTAGTTTTCTTAGATTATTTTCATGCCAATAATTTACAATCGATGGTTGTGCAAATAGTGCAGGTGGTGAATGATGTTGAATTCGATATAATTAACCCTATTCTAACGCAATAAAGGGGATTTATAGCAATTGTAACAAAACCCCAAAATTTCAGTATATTTTTTGTGTCCTAATTATACCTCTTATACATCGTAGTACGAGAAATTGCTGTATATCGAAGCCAGTAAGTAAATCATAAAGTTTTACTATTGAATAGTATTGAATTGCAAAAAAAAATCATTATAAAATACAAAGTAATCAACAAGCTTATCCCACTTTTATAATTATAAATTCATCTTATGCATTTTTTGACAAATAAATTTATTTATCGTCTTAAATATATAATATTTAAATTTGTACGATAATAACATTGTAAAAGACGAGATTGTACATATTTTATAAAATGGTACCAATATTTGTAATTCAGAATTTTCACGATAACTGTCAACATATACATTTTGGTTTTATGAGACCCCTGCTACTACTAAACAAAAAGTATATTTAAATATCTTTAACTCATAAAATTTTTGTGGTCAGTTAACTTAATATACCATAAATCACATAATAACGTTTGATTTCATTTCATAAACAACACAATCTACGTCCTACACACACATACGATATATATTTGAAAATTCAAATTCAATAACATGTTCCATTTTTATCATCGATTATATATCGATAGACGTATAGTTGGTACATCACAATAAAAACAAATCTAAATATATATACAAGACACGTGCCATAATCTCTATTAGATACATCTAACAGGTAGGTATGTGTCATTTTATTTTATTTTATCACCCATCTCATCTCTTCTAGTCATAGATATGCTCTTTTAAAAATCTAAACAATACAATATGTATTGTAAAAATAACAATTTCAAATCATAATAAAACTGTCAATTTTATGACCAGCAATTTAAACGAAAGAGCCATATGGTTTTTAGAATGAGAATCGATACGTCCCAATATTATGTGTGTCTATGGCAATAAATCAAACTGGTATCTATCTATCTTTCGAATATCGGTTTTCGGGAATGTTGTTTTATTCTCGATACGTTTCAATGTTTTTTATCCAATCGATGACCCGCATTTTATATTTTCGGTGTCGAAACGAATTAGAATTCAATTGATATGCGAGTTATCAAGGATTGATTGAGACAGATATACATACATTAAATTAATTGTATTGCGACATGCCGTCGAACAACCATAAACACAAAATTGAATAGTTGATAGATTGGATATTGTTATGTAGCTGCAGAGATAACAAATTATATATGTATGTACCTTTGCCCTCATCTACATTTTCATCGTACATATAAACAAAACTTCTAGGCTATTTTTAAATACAAAAGCATAATATTATATAACACTCCCTCCTCCCCGTTTCCCCCTCCAAAAAAATTATAATGATGCTGTTAAAACGATGGAATGGTAGTTCAATACTTAAGAGCGTATTATATTATTAAATGTAACGTGCCACAAGACGACAGAAGAAAATTTTTGATAGACCATTTTTCTTTTCTTATTAAAAAATGTAAAAATGTTAAATCACAACATTATTGGAAAATTATATTATTATTTACCCAATAAAGGTAACCACTCTTTGATCGTTATATAATATAATACCATGTATAATATAGAACGATCAAAGGGTGAGGTTCACAGAATAAGACATAACGACCCGAAAAATTGAGTGTAGTAATTTTTATAACTTTTATATACAAACATAAAAGGTGACACGATATTCGAACATCTATATAACCTTTGACATAAAATTTAATTAAGACTTTATGAGAAAGATAAAATCAAACAAACTACTTCATTAGTATAACGATCACATTTACACACCTTAACACAAGACAATATTCTCATCTTACATATAAACAAAAAAAAATCACATAAAATATCGACCTTAAATCACATCATTATGGGTGTGAGATAACAAAAACAAATATATAGAAAATTCCCTTTAGGATATATTATGGATAGATATAAAGGAGACGATGATACAAAATACGTTTTAAAACATCATCGTCATTTAGAAACACCAGACAGGAAATTCATTTAACTCTTAACGTACACACATATACTTTAAAAAAATGCCATTGAGATATTGTCAGTAATATGATTACGTTCGCAAATTTCTTTATAAATTTGCTGAATCTTTTCATTCAATTCAGTATTATTGAATTCAGTGCCCATTGAATGTAGTACATAATCATTCAATATCGAATAATAGTTTGAAAAGATGAGTGTAAAAAACGAGAAAAACACATTTTTATTTAAAAAAATATTATTTGTGTCTCGTGAAAGAAACAATGAGTTCAAAGCGTTAAACAATCCTTAAAGACGGATTACTTAAAACAAAACGACAAATCATGATTTTATCCATAAACGTTCGGAACCGAACAGAAAATTCTGAATGTTGCAAAACGATATATAAGAAGTCGACAACATTTAACAAAATTGGTAATATTTGTGGGCCAAAAACAAACATGAAAGTTTCCTACTGAAATTTTTTTACCTACAAAATTTTAAACAACTCACAGTTAATTTTGAAAAGTAAATTGAGAGTTCTCATTTTCTTATTTAGGTAATAATTTCAATTTTTATTAATACATATATTAAAAAACTAGAAATTGTAAGCAAAATTATGGGAGCTTTATTATGACCGAGAAAAACTTTATTCCTATCAGGATCCCATCCAAAATGTACCCAAAAAGATTCTCTCTTTTTTGTAGATAACCGGGAAATTTGGTACAAGTTGGTCGGTCAACGTGAGGTGATCATCAAACAGAGCAGGGGTGTTTTTAACTGCTTTGATTAATAATAATATTAAATATTTAATTAAATAAATTAACATTTATGTAATTAATACACTAATAGTACGTAATAATAGGTACTCAACCATATAAGAATACACCACTGAAGTTACCAACTATATGGAGACGGTATCTTTAAAAATAACTGGGCAGCAAAAAAAGTATTTAGTGCGTAATAGAAAAAGAAAATATTTTCTTTCTTTTTCTTGAAACTCGAATTTTCGAAAATCAAATTTAAATTTAGATAAAACGGTTTAACTAAGACAGACGATTAAATAAATCATAAATTGTAAGTATTAAGTTCATGCGTTAAAAAAGAATAAATAAATATATTAACTATGCATAAATAATAATATTTTTTTTTATTTTTGACGTTTAATTCTTCGAGCTCGAAATTTGAAAAAAAAAACACTTTTAGATATGACTGACGCTGTTAAATTTATCAATTTTTCGGACATACGTTATAAGAGCGAGAGTCATATATAAAATGAGTGGTACCACTATTATAGTGTCTCTACTGTTAATTTTGGGGTTTTCAATGTTAATTTTAAAGATACCGTCAATATAGTTGTTTGACTCAGTGGTATACACCTTCACTATTTCGATTGTACTAGCAGTTTTTATTATAGAAAACGCAAATACACACACACACACTACGTACAGTATGGTTTCCTCTAGTTTTCATATTTTGCTTTGTGCGTGTGTCAAGATATACAGCAGAACCTTCCATAATGTTTTGTATTTCGATAGTGTTGCATGTAATATTAATATTACTTTAATATTTGAAGTTTTATACGGGAATTTAGGTATGGCTTTTATACTGGTGATGTTTCGATGTAGCGTCATGTATATAAATGGTAAAAAGAAATAAAGATTGCATTTTAAAACACTCACTTCCGTTTTATGTTTATTATATTGGGAATAATATCATTACATATGGTTCAGTAGAAGTTGCGAATTGATGGTTTCATAGAATATTGAAGGCTACATTGAGATTGATTGATACATCGAGTGTTAATCAAATTTAATTGGATTGTCTGGTAACTTTTGGTTGTGTTTCTTAACGAAACTGATTTGTATTGCTCTTGACTTGGATCGATTCTGTCATTAAGGTGCATTTTATAGTATATACTCGTACTCTTGTAGAAGTCATGTCTTACATTTTCTATAGGAAGAATCTTTTATTGAAAATTTTTACTACGAAATTGAAGTTTATGCTAAATATATGTCTAACAAATATGTTTGTATTAGTAAAAATTATATATTCAGGCGAATTATCATATGGGATATTTACTATATAAACATTTAAGAAAATTCATATCATTTAAAATTTTGATTATTTGGCAAGCATTTTACTTTGTTTTTCGGATTTTTTGCAGAGGAATGTTTCTATACGGACGGACAATTTAATAATATTTAAATAAAATTTAACGAGTAAAGATCTTTTAACAATTTTTATAAAAATTCAAACGGACGGCCAGTCGATGAAATTTATAAAAGTGGACTCAAATGGACTTATGTCAATCCTATAGATGTACTATAGATTAAGTGTGAACCAAGACTTAAATTACTATTATAATATGTAAGTGCAAAATATACACAAATTTGTTTTCAAAATGATAAGTTGATTGTTGCATTGCTGATGTACTTGCCTTTTACATTTCATACAATGTTCGTTTTATCAGATTCGATTATGGTTTTAAAGCAATTTAAGCCAAGAACTCATTATGACACATAATCAGTTATAATTCTTTTAAGTATATTGTGAGCTCACTCAATTCTTTCAAATATTCGCATAATTATTATTAGTATTTTTATTATTATTATTAGAGAGTCACAATTGAAACTATCCCGCTGAGCTGGAATAAACAGATTCGCCTTTTATTGGCCACTAAATAAATGTGGCACCAAATCTAAAGATAGCTTTTTCTTTAAGTGCATCAATAAATCTACCTAATTAATGATCTAAATCTAAAGATATGATTTTTCTTAAATGTTCATATAGTAAAAAAATATAAATTAAGTAAGTTTAATTTTTATTAAGGGTTGAGAAAACATTCTCTGATAATTCGGTTGAATTTATGCTTTTTGCCAATACTAATATACATTTTACTTTTTGTTGTTTTACCATTAATTTAGTATAAACTTCATTCGCATTTTTTACTACCATTAGCATAAGTAAAATACTTACTACATTTGCTCTAAAAATTTCCTGCTCCTTATATTAGTAAAATAACTATTCCAAAACATAATTGAAGGTACTTACACAAAAGGACGAACTCAAAAATAATCAACATTCCATATAGTTCGTATCGTTTATGTAAAGAATTACACAAACCACTATGTATTGTGGTCATTAACGTTGAAAAGCAAATATCGTGTGGGGATTGAGATACTCGTAGTACCAATTTTTTGTATCGGTTGAATAAACACATTTTATTTTGTATGATTAAATTTTTTTTCTTTTTAACATAAGAATTTCTTTTTTTTGTGGCTTTTAGGATATACTATTGGAAGTCTTTACATGCATTACGTTTAAGGAGCGTATGTATGTATGACAATATTATTTTTGTAGGGTGGAATTACCTCAAGTACTATATATAAATTTTTGTTTGTTTAAATTATTATTTGGCAATCATAAATTATCAAAAAATTTAATATTAAAAATAACAATAATATTAAATACCACTTAAAAAATAATTGATTTTTAATACATATTTGCATTTGTGATAATCAATGAAAATGGAAAATTTCAAAACGATAATTAATGTTAGTTTGTACAATGCACATACATATTTTTATTATTAATCTACCCTTATACTCGTATAGTTATCGTAACATCAAATGAATATTTAAACATACTATTATAGGAAAGAGACTTTCAATCATCAGTAAAATACATAGAAATAGCGCTTCGCCTAAAAGAATATTAACTAATATAATTAGGGAGTATTTCATCATGAATTAATAAAATGTTTGGGCAATTTTATACAACTCACAATTAATTTTGGAAAGTTAATTTAGGGGTCCCATTTTCTTATTTAGGTGTTCATTTTTATGATATATTAAAAAACTAGAACAAGAACAAGTAAGAAAACCCAAGGGAGCTTTATCAAGACCAAAAAACCCGATTTTCCAATCCGGATCCCATTTAAAATGTTCCCCAAAATTTCCTCTATTTCATATGCCGGGAAAATTTTTTTCTAAAAAAAACTTTTAAAATGATGAGCAGGCAGCACCCTTTGTTGAAGTAGTTTGAATATCCTTGAAATATAAAAAGTATCCTAAACATAGAAGCCGCAATGAACGAAAACGAGCTTTAAAATTTTATACTCCACATTTACAAATGCATTAATAAGTCATGACGTCATTATGAACAAACAAAAAATCTTTCTAGATTTTAACCCAATTACTAAAAACAACCTCTAGATTACACAACTACTAAAAAAACTTTTTTTTTGACAATAATCTTTTTCAAAACTCTACACTGTTACAAAATTTAATAGTTTTATAACGACATCTTTTATGTAACACACATATATAATAATCTACCGTAAATAATAAATTAATTTTAATTTCTCATCATTTGATTTCATTTGATTAGATGGTAAGAGCATTGGAATGAACACAATTATCGGCTCTTGTTGAGTCATTGACCGAATTATCGGCCTGTATCGAGCAATTCAATCGTATAACCGTACGTCGCATATAGGCATACCTTTTCGATTTGGTGAGGCTTAAAAGGAAACTGGAAAAGAGTTGGGTACCGTTGGGACTTCAAAACAAATTTTTTGACATTTTCTTTAAATACATTTTCTTTAAATCATGCAACACAAGAAGTATAATTTTTTTCACTGATTGATTTATATGTTTTAATACTGTGTTTATCACCAATTATAACACATACATGTTTAAAAATTAAATAAATCAAAATGTTTTAATTTTTATTATAATTATCAAAATACTAAATGTTGATATTTGATTTCTATATACGTTATATTAAAATGTTTGATTTAAATTTGTATTTTTCATTTATTAAAATTGCATCAAAAATCTTGAATTGTACATTAGTTCTTATGGAATGTATCAAAATGTATACCGATTAAAGAGTGTTTCATTGCTGCATGTAATATTTAGGATGCTTTAGTAATCCTCTTTCATTGAAAAATTTCGTAACGTAATACGCACAAGTTACTACAAATATTTATCACGCTCGTATTCATATTTAGCAAAGAAAATATAAAATTTATAATTAAATTATATTTTTTAAGCTGTTCAGTTTAACTGAGAAAATAAAATTATTCAAGTTAAATAATTAGAATTTCAAAAGCTCAATTTCAAATATAATAACCTTAATCAATATTATTTGGAAAAATTTCAATAATTTTATGAATTTTCTGGTCTGTAGTTCTATTTTAATTTCAAACCGATATAACTGATAAATACGTTTATGTTCCCTTCTTATATAGCTATTAATTACGACATTAATTAATACTTTGCTAACGTTTTTTAACAAATTGTTGCAAACAAACCATACACAACAATCAGAAAAACAAACCATAATAAAAATTCAAACAATTTGAAATCAGGATCTATAAAATCTATATAGTACATTAACCAGAACCCTAAATAAATGTACAACAGTATAATTAACTTTTCTTCTTTCTTTGTATATAATTTTATTATTATTATTATTAATACTTAGATTATTTTTTAAAATAAAATAAAATTATTTCTACATAAATAGAAATGTTTTCGTACCTTCGATCAATTAATACTTGAACGAAATAGCTAACAAAGCTTCTTTATAATTATGAGCCGAAAAATACATAAAAGGTATTAAACTGTCAAGATTGTCTATTTATTATATATCGACATAAAAACCAAAACTAGACGTTACCTAATAATTTACTTAAAGTACAAATATTTTGTGTGGAATGTAAAAGCACTATGAAACATAGAAAAAAATCTATAAATGAAAAAGCTCCGTGATAGAAATAATAATAGCAACAAACATTACAGGAACAAAGATAACGTAAAAGTTTATCAATTTTTAACAATAACGACAACAACAAAGCAAAAAACTTTTGATAACAAGGAAATGGTTTTCCTTTTTGTTAAGTATCACATACACATTGATGATCGGGTATATGAAAACAATCGAGTAAGTATTTGTTGCTGTGTCTAGTACGCATACACCATACACAAGAAACACACGTACTTACAAAAAATTACTCGCAGAAAAAGTTAATATTTCTTTCTATTAGTTAATTGGTTGTAGTCATGTGATTACAAAATTTCTTCTCGGAGGTAATTAGGAATTTTTTCCCGATATTTCCTTTTGGCAATTATTAGTTTCAGAGGAAATTTATTAGCGTATAATTATCATTATATAGGTGATTTTAAGTTTTGGAGGAATATAACGATTTATTATAAGTGAGAATAAATGTATATTGTTGTTTTTTTAGAAAATTTACTATAAATTAATGTTAACTGTATTAAGCGTTCGAAGTTGTTACATTATTACTTAGTTTGCGGATAAATCATTAACCTACACTGAGAAGTAGTATCATTATTTTTTAGGAAATATGTTATAAAAATATTTTTAAATTTTGTTTATATTTTGAATAAGTCAATAAACCTAAAATTAATTAAAGAAATTCGATCGAATCTAGTCATATATATAAGCTTTAAGCAACGCGTTTTATTTAAATTTTTAAATTATTAAAGTAACAGTTTCAGCGAATGCTGCCAACGAATATACCATCGTCTTTTCCATCATTTCAGTCATTCAGATCTATTTTACTAAATGTATTCTTTTTATTCTGAAAGTTTTATATAAAAATCGAGTGATGCATTAGTAAAAGGTTTTATTTATTGTAGGTTTTGAAACCAATCGTTGTAATATATTCGTTATACTTTGAACAGAGACACGCGTATTTAGAACGAACTATTTTATACACGATGATACCGAATTATTTACCTCCCCACATATTTTGATTAAAATTCAGCTGTGACACACGTACTATGCTTTAGAATGGTATGATTTAACGAGCATAACTAAGACTATAATATAATGTATTTGTTGTATTTAAGAAATTATTTTGGACAGTTACTATATTTTTTACTATACGACTTTGACTAATGATAAAAAGCTGAGTGTATATACCACAAAATGACATTAAACGAAGAAAACAGCGTTGTATGTAATATGCAATATATTGAGCTAGAAATAAAACGAATGATTATAATATCTCACATTTAAAAGTAAATATTTTCTTCTCATATACTTAAATTAGTAGCTCATCACACTGTTATGTAAGAAAAAACATAACTACTTAAGAAAAACAAGAAAGTACCTCTATATTTTTATTCTATAAAAAACATTTCTTTTATAGGAAAACTAGCCGGTCGAATCAATCTATTATGCAATACATAAAATGTGATCCATTTTAAAATATATGAGGGTTTATGTTTAATGATATAACCATCAAATCGAGACATTTCGACTAAAATTGATATGAGGCACACGATTTTAATCGATCAATTACCACACCATTAATCACCCTGAGGTGATACAATCAGTCCTCTAAACATATATACACTGTGACGGTAAAACAATAGATAAGCAAATGCAATTTATGCCTTTCAAACAATATACAAACTGACATTGGAAAATTCATTCTATTGTACTACATACACAATTTTTTCGTGTGCATAATCTTGCTACAATATATCACACTGCATACGCGAATTGTAAAATAAATCGCGAATAATATTTTATTCTCTCTCGTCTATGTACAATATATGGAAACAATACAATATGTTCATTAATATTGTAGAGCTCCAATCAAGTAAATGGATTTTTTTATATACATTATACACAATTTTTTTTATATATTCGTATGTACAACACTATATAGAGATAAAGGAATATATAGGATAGGACTAAGTTGTAAATAGCATTTCTTATTAGATATAAATATAAAAAACGTATATCAATAAATTTTAACCAAAACATAAGAGTATAAATTACATTTTATAGTAACTAAATTTGGTATTCAAAAGAGCCAACGACTACGATATGTATAGTCATCTCATTAGTACTTAGGATAATATATAAAAGAAAATTTAAAATTATAATTATTATTTTTCGTTAAGAAAATACACGATACCAAATTAAGTCACGTACTTATCTACTTTGTTCTTTTAGTTTTTCCTGAAATTTTATACTTTGAAAATCATCGAAAACATAAAACCGTATAAAAAGTTTTAAATTATTTAAAAGTTTCGTATCACTCTCTAATCAATTAGTTCTGATATTCATTTGTTTATTTAATAAAGAACAATGGAATAAATGGTTAACACTTACGGATTTCATTGAACAATTACATCATTCTATATCAAATCAATCTCTTCCCCTCTCGTCATCTGTTTTAATAAAAACAAATCCATTTTCCTATCGATTTGGTTCTTGATTGATTGATTTTAAATTGATTAATGTGAACATATATTGTATATTAGAAGGGAGCGAACATCATCTCTATATAAACTATAATAATCTCTAACAGGCAGAACATATATTTCATATCTCACACTGTTCAGGCTGAATTTGTATATTTTTTTTTGTGTTATCCAAACCGCAAGCCAATTTAAAATCATAAAAAAATGTTGAATGAAGAGGAAGAAAATACTGATTCTCATTTTTTAACACAGTGTGTACGACAAATGAATGTACGTACATATAACATTGTGATTTATGGTTACAGATGTTGTATGGCTTTTAAAGTGTTAGCATGCCAATTCTTATATTGTTCTATCATTTTCATATCGTTTTTCGCGCGGAAATTTTATTCAAATTTCTTAATCGCGCTTCGTATATTTAAAAAAAAAATTGATTTTTTTTGCATTTTGGAAATAAAAACTAAAGAGATATGACGATGGATGATGTGGAAATTTCTATGAAAAACGGAAATGGGATGATTTTTCATTTCCATATTATGTCAAGTATCTATCATATATACACAGATTTTATGTTATCCTTGTTTATTATTAATTTTTCATTTTTTTTGGTCGTGAAAATTATATTCATGTTTTGAGTGTTGAGCCAAATATATGAATAAAACGAACATATGCATAATTTTTTAGCTTGATAGTCGCTGAATAACAAAAAATTTATAAAATTATAACGCATGCTCAGTACTGTATTGTTCATTCTTACAAAAGCGATATGATGTTAAATTGAAGCACAATGCCTTTAGCAAAATTAAAGGTTCAAAATACAAACTAATACATTAAAGCTCTAGATATAATGATAAAGCGTTATGTTTGTAAACAATGGACAGCCTGTGAGCACTGATCAAACGAATATCTTTTAAACCAAAATAATATTTTATCTTGTTTGACAGAAAAGTATTGTGACAAATCACAATATAAGAAATTCTACTATCTACGTAAAGAATTGATCAAGATGTTATACTAATATTATGTTTGAGTATAGTATCTGCAATGCATTGATACCAATCCATTTTCTTGAAAGCAGTAAAAAATTTACGTTAGGGACGGTATTTTCTTTTTGTAACTTTTACAAAAAATAGAATGAAATACGGAAAACTAAAATTATGAAAATTGTTTCTATTTTGAATTTTTTCTGAAATTTTTTAATTTATTTTCGTATATTAATCTTAAAAAATCAATAAGTAAAAGATACTTAACTATACGAAGATGAAAATTATTGGTCTTGTTGTACATTTTTTAATCGAATATCGAACAATGAATAAGTTATTTATTTCGACCAACTATATAAAAGAAACAATAAAAGCTCACGTCGAATTCATTGAAGCCAAACCGAAGTTAAACTTTTAAAAATTTCAAAAAGCATTTTCTTATAAACAAACGCAAACTCCAATGATGCAAGCAGTGTAAATAAAAACAAAACGTTGATTTAACGCTGTTATAGGATTACCCGTTCCACTACCACATAAGTTGTCGCCAAGAAATTCTAGAGTAGAATAATAACTAAATTATCAACTTATTTTTGTAAAGATGTAATGATTGTGATGATTCTCATAACAAAGTTACTATAACCCTATTGCTAAAATTTAAATTCGAATATTTTCGGTGTTCCACTCTTCAATTATTACGTACTGTCATTATGTCATCCCGCGGGATCAAAATCATTATATATATATATATATATATATATATATATATATATATATATATATATATATATATATATATATATATATATATGTATAATCCAATGACGGTAAATATATAAAAAAGTGGAATCACTACTAAACGTAGGTATATTAATCTAACGAGTTTTCATCATATTATATTTTCCACCAACTCATATTTCAACATAAAACAAGGTCATAAACAATGTTTTACCTTTCATTTTATATGTTCAATACAATACTAAAAAACCAAATCGTTAAAATAAATAACGAATTCGTTTATATCAGTTATAAATTTTCATCAGAAAAAAACATGATATGTCTGAGATATTATCATCAGAATCATCATCATCAGCACAATGAAAAACTGTTACAGCATTATTTGATATAATTTTTCTTATTGGGATTGGGAAAACTTATGAAATAAAAATTGATTGATTTTTTGGTTAACGAAAAATTAAAATTTAATTTTTTTTTTATCAAAATGATGATTATTTGTTATATTTATGATATATACGTATTTTTATAACATAAAAATATGTATATATACATAATCGTACCAAAGTGGATCGTTGAATTATATTCAGAAATATTTATGAAAATGCCTGACAACAGGTAATAATTTTTATTATTTCGATGAGTTGAAATTCAATGGCATTAAAATGATTTTTTATATGTTTCCCTACAATTTATGTGGGTGTTACATGAATTATGTGGTTTTCGTTATGTTGGTCCATTGTTAACATGGTTTATAAATTGATTTTATGGTAGATTTACCATGTGTTCAAGCACATATATGATTGTCGATCATACGATATAAGTATTGAAAGCGCGATATATATAGTTGTTTTAAATATTCTTTAAAAGTCAATCGTTAAGCAAGATAATATATTTAGATATAAATATTTATATATAATGATACATTGATGATTCAAAGATTGGCGTAAAACATGTATATAATATGTATGTATGTATAAACATATACTTGTTATCACAAACATATGAATTTATCGAAGCACTCAAAAACTTTCGCTCTGCCACCTACACAATAAACCTGAGTGAACATTTCAATTTAAAAAAAAAACAAAATCAAACTTCCTCAAAATATCAAACATCTCCAAAGGAATTTTCTATATAGAGGAAATACTTTTTTCATTTTTGATTAAATATTCCTGAAAGAAATTTTTTTAAGTTCGCCTTATATATTATTTTCTTTGGTTTCAGTTTTTATAATATATATGTAAGAAAACAATATGTTATGTTATCATAATTTATCCCTGTAATTTCTTTGAAGTTCCTTATTTACATTCTTATTAATGTTATCATATTTTAGATATTTTTTATAGCGAAAAACATACTATTAAAAATTTATAAATGAAAATTGTGCTTGAATTTGTTCTACGAATTGTACAAGTGAAAACCCAACAACACACAAAATACTATATTTGTGCTTAGTTTGGTTCTGGATATATAAAGGGTGATTTTTTTGTGGTTAGGATTTTCATGCATTAGTATTTGACAGATCACGCGGGATTTCAGACAAGGTGTCAAAGAGAAAGATGCTCAGTATGCTTTGACATTTCATAATGAATAGACTTACTAACGAGCAACGCTTGCAAATAATTGAATTATATTACAAAAATCAGTGTTCGGTTCGAAAAGTGTTTCGCGATTTACGTCCGATTTATGGTCTACATAATCGACCAAGTGAGCAAACAATTAATGCGATTGTGACCAAGTTTCGCACTCAGTTTACTTTATTGGACATTAAACCAACCACACGAATGCGTACAGTGCGTACAGAAGAGAATATTGCGTCTGTTTCTGAGAGTGTTCTTGAAGACCGTGAAATGTCGATTCGTCGCCGTTCGCAGCAATTGGGTTTGTGTTATTCGACGACATGGAAGATTTTACGCAAAGATCTTGGTGTAAAACCGTATAAAATACAGCTCCTGCAAGAACTGAAGCCGAACGATGTGCCACAACGTCGAATTTTCAGTGAATGGGCCCTAGAAAAGTTGGCAGAAAATCCGCTTTTTTATCGACAAATTTTGTTCAGCGATGAGGCTCATTTCTGGTTGAATGGCTACGTAAATAAGCAAAATTGCCGCATTTGGAGTGAAGAGCAACCAGAAGCCGTTCAAGAACTGCCCATGCATCCCGAAAAATGCACTGTTTGGTGTGGTTTGTACGCTGGTGGAATCATTGGACCGTATTTTTTCAAAGATGCTGTTGGACGCAACGTTACGGTGAATGGCGATCGCTATCGTTCGATGCTAACAAACTTTTTGTTGCCAAAAATGGAAGAACTGAACTTAGTTGACATGTGGTTTCAACAAGATGGCGCTACATGCCACACAGCTCGCGATTCTATGGCCATTTTGAGGGAAAACTTCGGAGAACAATTCATCTCAAGAAATGGCCCGGTAAGTTGGCCACCAAGATCATGCGATTTGACGCCTTTAGACTATTTTTTGTGGGGCTACGTCAAGTCTAAAGTCTACAGAAATAAGCCAGCAACTATCCCAGTTTTGGAAGACAACATTTCCGAAGAAATTCGGGCTATTCCGGCCGAAATGCTCGAAAAAGTTGCCCAAAATTGGACTTTCCGAATGGACCACCTAAGACGCAGCCGCGGTCAACATTTAAATGAAATTATCTTCAAAAAGTAAATGTCATGGACCAATCTAACGTTTCAAATAAAGAACCGATGAGATTTTGCAAATTTTATGCGTTTTTTTTTAAAAAAAAGTTCTCAAGCTCTTAAAAAATCACCCGTTATATATATATATATATATATATATATATATATATATATATATATATATATATATATATATATATATATAAATATGTATATTGTATATTTATTTATAGTAGATGATTATAGTTTTTCGAAAAATAATTCTATGTATATAAATTTTCATTGAAAAATATTTATTTCTACTTGATTAGATAGAAGAAAATCAAAAAGCAAAATTACCTTTACGGTACTTTTAAAAACAAACAAAAATTATAGATCGATTTGTATTTTATATGTTGCATTTACTGGATCTATCTGTGCTCTATTTAAATATGTATATGTGATTCTTAAACTTTTCTTTTCTTGTTTAATTGATTTTCGTATATATACATTAGTTTACATTTCAGAGTACCAATGCATAAAGAGATCAGACCACTACTACCACATCCGACAAAGTAATATATTTTAAAAAATAAGAAAAACTTCGAAAAATTACTTATTCAAACAACTTTATCGTTTTGGGTTGCGGGAGCAATAGAAAAAAACTCTAAAGTAAAATTTGTACCACTAATCCACAAAGTGAAATTTTAAAAAGTAAAGCTCAGCAAAAAACTGAGATTGGTAAGAAGACTTATAGGAGGTTTTTGTATATGTATATTTCGTAACCAGAATGGAAGCACAAACAAAATTCAGGTATTTTTACTAGCTCAGTCATAATATATAAAAGTATTCCAGCATTTTTTGTTGTTTTTTATTTGCACATTTTATTTGCGTGCTGCAAAATAATATTTGTTAGCTTTATCATATACATATATTTCTATAACCCATATATTCGAAACTTTTACACTATAATCAGAATCATTAAGATTCTTGTAGTACAGAAACGCAGAGGTGTTGGAATACAATAGAATTAATTCCCTTTTCAGCTCGTAGAACAAATTAGACTTAAAGATTCATAATACGTAATTTTACAAATCAATAATTGTAAACATTTTTAGATAGAGATAATTATAAAATAGGAAATACGCAATACGAGTAGAAACCATATATCACTTAGTTTCATGAGACAAATAACAAAAAAATTATTTGCGTACTTATTTTTAATCTCTAACTTTTCTCTACCTAATAGCCGTTGATTCCAATGCATTTCTTAAGCCAATAAATCCACTTCTCAAAACAATCTTCAAAATCTTGCTTTTTAAGCTTATCAAATTGAGCATTGACCCCATCAATTGCATGTTAAAGACCTTTACCTTCAAATTTGTTTTAAATAGCGCAGTGGTTAAAGATGTGGCAGTTGGAGCGGGAGGTACCGGGTTCGAATCCTGATAGAGGCAGGATGCAAAAGGGATTTTTCACTTTCTGATACGATCGGTGGGGTTAATGAACACATTTATGATCCCTGTTGGAGTGAGAACTCATGAAACAACCCATCTTCCAAATCAGTACTATAGGCTAACATCTATGCAATGCGCAGATGGTTCTACGTAGATCGGACCTATAGCCGTGCGTCCTCGATTTGGCTATTAAGGCGTAAAGTAGGACGTAAAAAAGCGAACCTCGAAAGAGTTGAGCCCCGAAACAGATTGCATAATATAAAATATACAAAGAAAAAATTGTTTTAATTTGTGGAAATAACCAGAAATCACAAGGTGCTAGATCCGGGAATATGGTGCTGGACGTATTTCTTCGATGCCGGAGATCGCAATAGAGGTACTTTTTATTTTAACTGGCGTATTATTGTCATGCTATTAAAAGTAGGACTGTTACACATCAATGCTCTTTTTTCAGGTTTTCTATTAAATTTTAGAAACTATATACTATTTTTCAGTTACCTTCTAACTCTTTGCCAGGGGACAGCAGCTATAATTTTTAGATCTGGTGAAGTAAACTGACATTATTACTTTGTTGCTGATTTTTATTGCTCGTCAATACTTTTGTTGCTGATTTTGGTTCACGTTCTCAAGGCTCATCTTCCACAGAAAACTGTTCCGTCTGGAATCTTCAGAACAACTGGGTAATAGTATGTAGAGATGAAAGAGAGGTACAATCATTCATATGCAATTTGGCATTAATTGAATATTTGCTTTAAAAACTGAATAGAATCACATAGCAAATTTCTGTTTGCGTTGGTGTTGGAGTTTCGCCTGATGCATGCATCCTCAGCTATTTTGAATTTTATCGTCTCCATTTTTACCGATCGTTCTGAATTTTTGGAAGTAGTCTTATAGAACAATTTTAAGGAATAAGGCATTCTTGGTTTTTTAAAAAAATATTTAAGAATAGCTTACTGTGATCTTTTGTAACTCTCCTCGTCCATAAGCAAAATTATTTATTTTAGAAAATGAAAATCAATCAACGAGGATTTGTTTATTTTCATTGAGCGTATAATTGGTCGTGAATAACTCATACTTAATATTAATATTGTTTACACAAATATTGCAAAACAATAAAATCAGTTAAACTTATTAAATAGTGATATATAAAATTTCGAAGTCAAAATACACAACAAAATATTTGAAAAAGGTCGGGTTCACTTAATTAGTTCCTCTTGTGTTGAATCTTGAAACTCGTCATTTTATCGCGGTTTTGATTTATTTGACCAGTAGTAAACTAAACATTAATACCGGATGACTTATAAAGTGATTTAATGCAAAATCATTCATTGGGCTATAAAATAAACGGTTTTATTTAAAATACTTATGCTTTTGAGTAATTTTCTTCTATTTTATTTATATTTATATATGAGTCCAATTGGATAAGTTTATTATTTATCCTAATATCAAAATATGTATATGTACTTATATATAGAAGATGCGTATTTCATTATACAAGTACACAGTATACTCGTATATTATTTTGATATAAAAACATATATAACTAAACAATAAATTCGAGTTATATGCGAAGATGGGCACATCACTACATCTTAACGTGCATGAACCCGACTAAACACCTTGAAATTCCTA